>VXBO01007135.1:1057892-1094910 GCA_013400135.1 Rhinoptilus africanus
GCAGCAGTGCAGAGGAGTGTTTGCACACTTACTGCTTAGTCAGGAAATGCAATAATCTGGTTCCATCACTTCCAGTGCTTCAACAGACTGTTTATTATATGACTGGACAGTGGAAATGACATCATTGGAACAGGGGGAGGGAATGTGTCAGAAAGACTCTATACTTTCAAACTGTATAAAGCATAGGAGAGCTTAAGAGAGCTGTAAATACGTATTTATAGGGAAAACAGGTATTTCCATGCTCTTTTTCCAAGACATTTTGTCCAGCTGTGCACTGGATTATGAGGAGCACTGGATGCAATCTGGTACCTGACAAAAGTCATAGCTCCGAATCAGGGACTGGCATGCTGTTCTTCTCTCCCCTTTTCCACTGCTTGTTGCTGAAAGACACTTGTGCTCTAGCCAAGTAGGCTAATGCCACCTTAGAGCCCTTGGACCCCCTCATTGCCATGCCTTGTCTAGTGACAATCCAGGGGCAGCACGAAGAGGAAAGGTCAGCCTGCTCTCTATCAACTGTTACTTCCCGCTATGCAGAAGGGAATCTCCCAAGGACTAAGGGCACTATAGCAGAATGGATATACAGAGCACAAGAGATACTCTAAGCTTTTACGCACAACATGATAGTAAGATGCATAGAATCTTTAAATTTTTGCTTTACAATTGCTTACAATGTCATTTTTGCTATGGGGCATCAACATGAAACTAAATCAGCTACAGGTAACACCCTACAAATACCTGTTAACACAATCATGATCTATCACACACAGATCCTGCCATTCCACCCCAGAAGTATAACACACCAAGCTAATTTGCAACAATTTGTCTCTGTGCAAAAAGACAGTAAAAGAAATCTGTTTATTGCAAAATATTCACTGCATATTAGGATGCTATTTTAAGGAAACACAGGTGTAAAACTAATGGAAGAACTGGTATCAAGAAGATGCAAGGAGTAAATAATGCTAAGAGAAACCCTGCCTCACACTTACCTGGTCATTATTTCTTGTAAACAATAACATAAATCAAAAGAATAGTGACCATCCCTGGACTGCAAGGCATATGGATGCTGTGCATCAGGGAAACAAAAGTATAAATAAATAAATAAAGGTGGACAAACACCAAGCAATAGAACTGTTGATCCTAGAATTTTCTACTCATAACTTCTGTCATTTGCAGGGTATAGTCAAAGACTGCCACCCTGGAAGGTAGCGAATGTCAGGTGTAGCCTCCACTCCCGCGCTGATGGATAGCATCTCCAGTCTGATGAGGAGAGATTACCCTGCTGAACCCTACAAGACATCTTTAATCTCCTGATTTAGAATCCATTGTCCTCTACCAGTTGTCACTCTCCTGAAGTAATGTAAGAATGCTGACAAACACTGAAAAACAGACAGCTGCAGCAAAGGGCTATCGGCAGCAATCTGGAGGTGGCTCCGCCAAAAACACACTTAAATGTTAGTAAAAAAAAAAAATTCCATCTCCAGGTTCTTACATTATTAATTAAACATTTTCTGGTTTCCAAGAATAAATGCTTGCTCAAACATGTCCTTGAAACACTGTAAACTTTCAAACTAACATTGAGGGGCAGTTCTCTGGCAGGGGAAAAATACCACGCTTGGTGTGAGAGCAGAACTGAGCACTTCTACGCAGTCTGAGCGGACTAGGCACAGATGGGGCATGTTTGACGCTACAGCCAACTATGACAACTAATTTTCTGCTTTTAAATACAGGGTGAATATTTTGTACCCACCTACAGCCAAAGCCATGGGCCAGCAGAGAGCGTCAGCATATCCCAGCCCGCTTCTGAATCACCCTTCACCTGGCAGCGCAGCCAAAACCAGAGACCCAGTCTAAACCACCAAATCAACAGAAACTGCTATCCATCTCCATGGACTTTTATTCAAGCCTGGGCAGTCACTTGTTTGGGATGAAACTCTCCAGTAGCACGAGGCCTTACAATTACATTAAAATTGGACTTTAAGTTTGGGACAGGCTCTGTGCTGCTATTACAATTAATGACGTTGTACGGCTGTGGCAATGCAGCCCATGCGGTAAGCACAGAGCCGTCGATCAATAGTAGAACAGGCCCTAAAGCAATTTCCATCCCTCAAAATGGCAGTGATTTGCAAAACACTGAATGATGAATTCTGTAAGAATGACTGGCTTAAGTGTTAATAAAATCATAACTATGAAGTCTAACTTTTCTGCTGGGACCAAAAACCATATGACATATCCGGAGCAGGCTGGAAACTAAATCACAGAAAAATCACAAACTCCCACTTCAGTGGGGTCAGGACTTCATCTTAGGCAAGCCTTTTAATCATTTCAGAGCAAGGAATTCAATGCATGCTCTTTACATTTCAATCTATTGCCTTCATCACTCAAGAATCCATCCTCCAAGGACTCAGCATATTGACCTCCATGTAAACCCAGAGCAGAGCTCCCGAGTAGAACATGTTCCACTTTCTGTTGCATCACTTCACCCAAATGAACACTGAGGACAAGATGCTTTCCATCCTATTTGTGTATTTTCACTAATCCAACCATTTCTTTCTCCCCACATTAGCATAAGCCTACCCATTTGCAATATAAACATTTTCTATAATGTAATTTATAAGTTTAGGAGAAGTAGATTAAAAAAGAGCAAAGAAAGCTTTCTTAGTTAGAATTTTGGTCAATGGAATGTAAATTATCATTTACTGCAGTGAAATGAATAAAGACAGTATTTTCAGAAGTTTTCCCCAATGGCTTTAAAATAAGGTCACTGATATTGCAGGAAAGAGCTTGGTTTCAGCCTCCTCAATCAATACAGACTGATACACTGGACTTGGCCATTTGCGTGTTAAACGAGACTCAATCTTCTTTTGGTTACAGAACTTTCCCCCCCTCCCTTTTGAAACACCATGAAATACGATACACAAAACCTACACATTCACCAGTTTGTCTGTAATTTTTCTCCCCCTGACTCCCTGGAATACACAAACTTTTTTGCATACAATTACATTCCACACAGTTAAAGTGCACATTCATGGAAAACAGTAACAGAAGTTATGTTTTTTCCTATAAAAGACTAAATTAACACTGAATTGCTCCTTACTGGTAACATAGCTATGCATCCAAACCCTAGGCATTGTCAAAATCTGTCATATGTATTAAAAGTCCCATTGTTATTTAAGGAAAATAAAAGAAAAATAAGAAGTATTTCTTCCTCTTCTTTCCTCTCAAAAATAAATATACCAGCAAACTCCACACAGCAAACTCTGCTCCTTTTTGTCTTAAAGGGAACCTATTGCTCAACAGATATTGCTTTCCCTACCTTATTACTTGAAAAGATTACAGCCAGGGCTGTATATTGTAGCTCCCCTATATTTAGAAGCTAGATAATAAAACACATAAATAACACACTGAATAAAACATTAAGACATAAAAGGAGTTAAGTAGAACAAAGGGCTAAAGCTTATTGTGCACTAACCGTGTCTGACCCGTTGAAATACAGAAGGACTCACAATTCTAATTAGTAAAATGTACGGTTATGATTTAAATCGTGAGGAAGCAAGCATGGTGCCTGTCTGCGGCTGTGCGCTGGAGACCCTTTGGCGGCCTTGCAGGGCCCTCTGGTGGAACTGGGAACCATGCCTGTGACAATCCAGAACCACCACTAGGAAGAATGATCCTCCAACCCAAAAACAAGCCGAGAACCAGAATCCTGTTTTTCCCTTTTTTCCTTGAAAGTAGCAATATTTCTAATGCATCTATCAGACACGCAGCCTTCACTTAAGTAGATGAAGTCCTGGAGCCTGCGTAAGGGAGAGTTTTCCTCTGACTCCAATGGGGACAGGATTCTGGCCATAAAGTCCTTGAAGCTGTGAAAACCTGCAATTGCTGTGGAACGATCCAGCCTGCTTCCAGACTGCCTGAAGCCAAAAGCATCATCAAGAGGTATTAACAGGTCTGAACTCCAGCTGACAGTGACATTTCACATTCGGAGTTTAAAAAAAAGCAGACTCAGAGTGTCCTGCAGACCAAAGCAATGCCCAATACATGCCTCGGTATGTGAATTACTGTTTTGTGCATAAAGAAGCAACTTTCTGCTGGGATGTTCCCAGTATCATTTAGGCCCACCTGCCACTCAGCCCCCAAGTCCAGTCCAAAAGCATCACTGAATCCCTCTGTCATCCTTCAGATGAAATGTGGTGTTCATTTCTTCCTCACCTGATGCCTTTACTGATAACGCACCCCATGCTGAAAACTCATCAAGGCTGCTGTACCTAACAGAGAGCAATGAAGCTCTCTCCCATTGTGTTAGAGTGGTCACTAGGTTTGGGGGTGGGATTCTTCCACTCCTCCAGAAGGGTACTGACTTCTCTTTGCTGTTTGGGACACGGAAAAGAATTACTGAACACCTAGTTCAACACATACCCTCTGTACTGCCTTCTGCAGGTCTGCTTCGCCATCTATCAAGGGTAGATGTTTGTATCAGGTCCATGAACATACAATAGCTGCCACTACCAAATGACAGAAGATCCGTTTCTGTGACTGACCCTCCCACCGGTAGGTTAGACCAGCACCTCTTCAGACAGCAACCAAAAAAAGGACAAGAAACAAGAGACACACGCATTCTGAAAAGACTGCTTTCCCTGAGCCGGAGCAAGGGCAGAAAGGGAGCAGCAGTGAGGAGAGTTTTTGTCTTCAGCATCAAGCGCACTGCTGCATTATTCACTCAGATTACTCCTACACAAGCTGAGCGTTCCCCTACATCTGTCTCTCCCTGTTCAAGCATCAATCAGAAGGAAACAAAGGAGAACACTTGTGGAATCCCAGAAAATTACCTTAGGTCCCAGTTCAGGCCCTGCTCAGCAGTCTACTAAAGCAGCTCATCTTTCACACGTGATGGAAATCACCAGTCCTCTGAAAACCAGCTAGGACAGCATCCCAGTTGCTGAAGATCACTTTTAAGACGTAAGGCAGCAAATTACAGATTTCCAGATGGATTTCACTAAGTAAAGATGTAGAGTTTACAACAGCTCAGGCTGGTGATAATTCCCTCCTGAACCCACTTCCTGTTCTCTACAGTCATGCATATTTGCTTGCCACTGCCTTTTTTAACAAGACTTCTCCCAGTTGACTAAAAGACCAAGCTATCCCAGTGCACTCAAATACAGTGATTTATCCCTATGATCCTGCAGGTACAGTAAGCCAGCAAACCACTTGTTTGGGTTACCACTGAAGTCTTCACTTGAAATCACAAATAAAAGAGAAAATGTAAACTGTGTAGGACAATTCAGAGACAAATTTGGCCCTGATTTAAGCTACAGGTGTTTATTAAATATATGGATTCTAGGCATGTTAATAATAATGGACCTTCCAAAAATCCAGACCCTTCAAGCAAGCAGAAAGAGGCTGTAAGCATTTCAGGTGAGCATCATCACATAAAAATAAAAACAGCAGCCTCAAAAAAGCCAAGCTGCACTGGTAATTCATGACAATGAATGCTCAGATGGCTATACCAGTTAATGGTCTACAAGTCCAGCCCCCCGTGAGGTGACCTGAGAAAGTGTCTTTTCAATGCTTCATCATTTTTGGATCCTGACTTACAGCAGTGAGGTGAAAACAAATCTTTTCTGGTACTAAATGTATGTTGCTTCATTCAGCACAGCATGGAATTGATAGTTATATCGGTATCAGTTAGATACTCTGGGAGCCTGAAATACTGCCCAATTTTAAATAGCTATAGTAAGGTTGGTGCTTATGCTTCCCTCAGCTATTGTCAGTGCAAAAGACAAACTCTTCAAAAGGGTAATTCAGAGCAACAAGTCAAATGAATAGTCTGACTCTACACAGATATATGGGGAGCCTGCTGAAATAATCTGCATAAGCAGCATCTTCAGTCATCTAATGGTAACGAGAAGGAACATTTCTCCTCTACCTTTTGCCTAGTTAACTCTGCCAGTCAAAGCAATTATGGTGTTTGAATGAAAAATAGGCTGCAGCATCCAAGCTGGGCTCAAGAGCCACACTGCTTCAAAGCAATGGCAGGACTGGCTTGCTAGATTGAAGAGTCTTTCTCCACTGACAATTATTTGATGGTGGTGAATATTCTGCAGAACAAAAGAAAGAACCAGGTCTATCTCACACTTTATTACAGGGAAGAGGCCCGTTTTGTCAAAGGAATTGCTCAATGGCATTCTCTCCCAACTTTTCAGAAACAGAATGGTTACTGGGTCCTTAAAGATCCAGTCTCTGCTCCTGTCTGAATACTGCAGAGACAGCTGTCAAATGTCATTCTTTCAGGCACCATCTAACATGACCAAAGTCAATAATTGTCTTTTCCCAGATTAGGCTCCTTAAAAATGGTGGTATTTTGAAAAGAAAACAGTCAATCCCCACTTTTGTTCATCTTAAATTCTATTGTCTGCTCTGGTTAATAAGCTTTCTTAGCTTTAATGAGTAAGCATTTTGTCAAAAGTGACTAGTGATGTCAAGTCCGTAGCTTGAAACACACTGATTTTCAGGAGCAGACATAGTATGTTCCTTAAAACCAGCTCCTCCTACAGTTTCCCAGGCTAGGCACCTCACACATGTATTTCCCACCTCAGCACCTACATGTCAGGGTACAGCTGCTTCACCTAAGGAACACAGGACAAAGCCTTTGCCAAACCCAAAGCTTGAGTTCATCCCTCTAATGTGCTGCAGGACTTTTTACTTTGAAAAATGTTAAAGATGTCTATTGACTGCAAAATTTTATCTCAATTGATACCCAAGAACATGCTAATTTGTATTAAACAAAACAGGCTGCACTAAAAGCTCCAAATTATTTGCTTTCCCGATGAACAAGATGTTGTCTTGCTCACTTACCAGACTCTGTCACAGATCTGATCATACATTAGAAGGTCAATCTAGGTGTTGTATCAAACAGCAAAGATAAGGCGAGGCTGGGAACTGCAGGCCTCTCGAGGAGAGCCCCCCAAACCCTCTAAATGCTCTACAGTGCCATATGTCAGACACAGGGAGATGGAGAATCAAAAATGGGCTTCACCTGCTACATGGAATCACAGAGTGGGATAGGGGTCACTTCAGCGTACACCTACGAGAAACTCTTGTCTGGGAAAGAATATGACACTATAGTCTATAAAGGTGCATGAAGGCTCCAGCTTCAGGGTATCTATTTGAAAAAGAGCTCCATAATCTGACCAAACTATTCATGAAGAGCAGAACCTTTCTTTAGCCTACCAGAGAAAGCACAGTATGCAAATCTGCTTAACAGTCAAGCAGCTTGATGGCATTTTACAGTACCTCTTTGATACAGGGGAAAGAATTCTTGCTGTCAATTAAAAGCATGCAGTCAAGCATTCTGAAATGTTATGCTGAAAAGATTGTCATAATTTACATAATACATAATGAGTGTTCATCATACGAAACCACAACACAGGATCACTACTGCCTTATTACAGGTATTTCCCTTGGTACACATGCAGAGTGCATCTTTAAAAGACAAAAATAACATTTCTTTTTACAAGACTCTTCCCTGAACGACAAAAGCTGCAGAAGGCTGTTCTCCAGATTTTCCTGCGTAGTCAGCTCTGAAATACTCTGCTAAGCAGCAGTTGTTTACAGGAAAGGTCAAGAGGGCCTAATTAACTTGTCATTGTGCATAGACCCCCTTCCTCAGTGAAGTGATGCAACTAGTTTCCATAACAGCTACCTGCAAAATGGTAATATGGATCAAGCGCTGGCACTGTATTCACTGGAATCACTTTATGGGCTTTTGCTGCAACGTCAGTTAGTCTCCATAACCTGTGACTGCATTTTATGGCAAACACATATGAGTGCTCCGCAGCAACAGGGAACACAGAGCTAGCAATAGGGTAAGGCAAGGCGGTGTTCTGTGTAGCTTTTAGAGACACACTGCTGACGTGCTGCAAGCACGTAGACAGACACAGCAGCTACATGCAGGTCACAGTCAGTCCTGCTTGCCACAACTGAAGAGATTTTGGCAAGCCCATCAGGAGCCTTCAGCTCCTACCTAGACAATCACCAGAAGCAGCCAGGAAAGAGATCAATAGATTGTCTCATCTGGAGGATGGAGCCTCTAACAAATACATCCCCACTTCCTAGCACTGAGCTGAAGTGGATGCTAACATTAGACCTGGACTCACAAGAGTCTGTCTCAGAGCTAAGAACATTAGATATGGATTTAAGACATTACACCTAATTTAAGAATGAGACTACATCACAAATAGCAACACTTGCAGAAATCCCCAAGCCAGCATGAAGCTAACTAGGGTACCGAGAATGCAGTCATCTCATCACAGCGTTGCAGCCAGGCTTTTGACCCCTCTGTAAAAGCAGGTGGTATTTCGTTAACTTACCTCTCTCTCTTCTGCGATCAAAAGTGACATAGGGCTAACTCAGCTATCCATTTTTAGGACTTGCACTGATATCTTTGCATTAGCACTAGTACATGTCTATTTCTTTCTGCTGATGTTTCTGCACGATCCTAGCACAGAGATGTTGCTTCGAAGATCCAGTCTGGTATCTCTTCATCAAGCCAACTCAGCTGCTTCCGAGCTATTTCTGTCATTTATAACAAGATACTACATTGTGCCTGGTAGATATACCCTGCTACAATAGCGCATCCTCTCAAATGCAGTATCTTTCTGTTTGCCTCAGGTTAGGAAAAGAAGGAACACACCACAAGCTGAACTAAACCACAGTTCAGTATTTGTGTTACTTAGTGAAAGAACTGGCTAACATAAGTCTGAGTGCTTTGATCTATTGCCCAACAAAGCCAATGATAGCCTTGTAAAGTCTCTTGATAACAACTGGATTAAGGGGGAGAAGATAAAGATACATTTCTGAGTATCTTTGGATAAGGATAAAGCAAAAGGACACAAACAAATCCTAAAGCCCTAGCAGTCATGAAGTCACTCCAAAAACTCCCTGGGGAGCTTCAGTATATACAATTATTAGAGAAAAAACATGAAAATTTACAATAACTCATTTTTTCTTGTTGTTGTTGTATTTTTAACCCATTGCAATGACTATAACATGCTGTCAACAGCCTCATCAATTATCCATTACTAAAAAGTGGGCTCTAACATTCTGCAAGCAGTATTAATTGGTCTCAGTAGCATATAATGAGTTTAAAAGCTCCTACCTGTGTGCCCCCGGGGATGGTGGCTAGAGGCGGACAACAATTTACAGCAGACCATTAACACATAGACCAGAAAGAGCCAGTCAGATAGAAGCATTGATTTGGCACAGAATCTCATCCTGGAGGCAGAAAAGGAAACAGTTGAGTGAAAGAACAACGCAAGTAGGGAATAACATAAAAATGATGTGGGGGAAGGAAAAGCTGAAAGATGCTGAAGAATAACTAATATGGCTTATTCCAAGGCAACACTGACAAAATCATATTCATGGTTTGGTTGGGATCAATTCTTTTTTGAGCATGTTTTATAATTAGAAGCAAGGCAATGGCTATTACACATCGTCTTACTCACCAACACATATTTATAGTAACACATTATGAGTACAATACATATCTAGAAGTCTGAGATAAGGGGTTGGGTTTGGGTTTTTGTTAATTAAGATCCACCCTCACTCAAATCTAGAGAGACATATTTATAAGTTGTGTTATACTCTTCACCTACCTCAAAAATCACAGAAACATCAGAGAAAAATATCATTTTTACTTACTACTTCTCAGAATATATTTGCTAAAGCTCCCAACTCCCATGTAGCCATGCACATGAATTAGATGGATCTCCCAAGCCCACAGCATCTTCCAGCTTTCCTGGAGATCAGTAAGTTTGCTGAGGGTTCAACACGCACAAAACCAGCACCTCAGTCAAATATGTGAGGACTCACTGCTCTGCCAGGGTGTTAGAAACCGTATTTCAGAAAACAGTTGTTATAAAGAAGGTATGTTGTTAGTCATATTCATGTTAGTGTTAGAACTAAGACCACAAATCCTCAGTAATTTTGTTGCAAATATCTACAATTAAATCCCTCAATAGCTTATGTTATGCCATTCATCATATAGAAAGGTAATCTAATCATTTTCTTAAACTCAGTTATGATGATTTATTACTCATGCAATACATAAATGGGCATTATGCAATTGAACCTTTAGATACAATGTTCCACACTTTCAGCAAATGCTGTAAGCAGGAATACATCAAATTAATTAAAGGCAATTTACAGATTTGCATAAATTGAACTAAATACTGCTTTCATAGCAGTGACGTCAGCCTGCAGTTAATCATCACGCTGGGATTTGGGCAAGCCTATCATACGCATGCTTACTTGCGCCAAAAAGTCCTTTGGGAACTTCTTTCTCCTGCAGATGCCAGTTCTGATTCTTCCAAGTATTTTCTAAATAATTTGTTTATCAGTGTATCTTTAAAATACCTGAGACTATTCAGCTAATGCAATATTCAAGTGCTGAACAGACTGATAGTTTTAAAAAAAAATAGAAATAAAGCCAGGCAAAGCACTTTGTTCCTGTTTTAAATTTGATAGCAATCTACAAGCGAAACCAAAACAGATCCCATATTTTCTCATTTAAAAGTGCTTACATAATTTTTCCTTTTGCACAATTTTGCACAAAACAAATTTGTTCTCTCATTGTATATGAATGCAAATGTTGATAAAATCCAATCAAATAACAAATGCAGTTATTAATATCAAATGTTAAGAGACTAAAAGCCTGTTGTTTGTAAATATATTTCAGCAACAATTTTTTGAGGAAAAAAATACACTGGTGAAAAACCCAGCTGAAAACTTCAGCTGTCCTTGTAGGCTTTACTCCAGCCTACAAATGTCTTTAAAAAGTTACACAAATACTGCTAGAAAATAACTCACCATATCTACAGATTTAAGAAATAAAAAAATTACATACAAAGAAGCTGCATTTTAAGGACTGATTTAGCAAAAAGGTACCTTTTCTTGCATTAAGAAGGTGCTGTTTCGAGCCCAGTAAGCTGCCAGCTTGAATGCAAATGAAGTAGTACATGAAGAAACACACCGAGGCTTCCTTGCAGCAGTATATGGGAAACTTCTGCGAGCATGAGCCAACTCCAGAAGATGAAGACATCACTGGCCCTTGCCTACCCTACAAGTATCCTCTTAAGGAGCACTCCCTGGCTAATTCAGAGCAGCTACACTTCAGCTAATAAGCATGGACCTAATTCACCTCTTGCACCCAGCTGAACCGCATAATGCTACTGCAGCTAATGGGATTGAGTCACTGTGAAACCAGCATAAATGTTGTTATTATTGCTGTTGATCCAATATTAGTCTAAGGACTAATAAACTCTGAAATCCCAGTAAGCTCTGAAATCAACCTACCGTTTCGGATTTTAGTCACCCAAATCTTCCCCAGGTAACTGAACCTCATTTTCCTGAGCAGAGAGCTGAATCTAACCTTAGTTTCCTTGCTCTCTTTAAGAAACACAGTGCTTACACCTCATGCACCAGTTACCACTACACAGGAACTCATCATCTGCTTCTCTTGCAGTACCATACCACTATTGCTCTAAGTGCAAACACAGGAATCTGATATATATATCAGTGGATACCCCAGCTTTGGTGTCACTTTGTAGTATCATAATGAAGACAGGGGCTTTCCTTCTGGTTTCCTGAGGTGCGACTGAAAGCAGGATTTAACCCTTGGAATTAAACACCACAGATGAGACATTTTGAGCCTGCCCTTTATGGTGTGAGTTGATGGAAGGGACAGGTATTTAGTCCCAAATCATGCACCACATGCTCAAGTTCAGCATGGAAGTGAAGCCAGGTGTTTCCACGATTCCCAGTGCAGGCACAAAGCTGCTCTCGGTGGAAATGGTTGTGTGCTGATCTCATTTCAAAACCTTTCGCGGATTATGAGTTTGACTCTTTTGAAGCCATGGCCCTGATGTTAGACAGGGTATGTGAAACCAGGTTTCACAAGCTAACCCTACCCCTCTGTAAGTATATTCAAGTCCAGGAATAAGTGTATCACTACAGAGCATCAACTTAGTTATATCCAAACTGAAAGGCTGCTAAAAGCATCCAGTGCCATTAAAATGATATGGTATTTGCAGACTTTAGGCTGCCTTGCAGGTAGACAGGACATGAGTCTTCAGCCCACTAACATAAAGAAATACAAGGGGATCTTTAAAAAGGCAGGGAAAAAAATGAAATTTGGCAGACGGATGCAGCAAGGGGTGCTGTGCCCTTCAGCGTCAGTGGGCTGCCACTTTCAGAAATGTCAAGCCTTCATTCTCTGTTGGATTCAAGTGGATACTGTTGCTAACCAGAACAGCAAATCTTCAGTGTCATTTGAAAGATAAGAAGTGCTCTTACCTTGGGGACTTTGCAAGAATTCTGTTGCAGTCAAACACAATTATTTCAGTGTGTTTTTCATAGTTATTCCAGATTCCCATTTGCGGCAGCAAATAAACCTTTCTGCATTTCAGAATTTTTCCTTCGCTTTGGGGACCTAGAAAGAAAGCCATATTACACTGCAATTAACGTCTGGAATGGTACTGGGAAATAGATCTTCGTTAGCAAAAAAATCATTGTTTCACAGTGCCATCTACAGTACAACCCAAGGCAAAAGGCAGCAGTCATACTGCTCTTTTCACTTGTTTCCAAGAACACAGAGAAACTGCGATGAGGCAGCTCTGAAATATCACTACATTAACTAAAGGCAGAGTTTGCTATACTGGAAATTATGAACATAACGTGCACAGCTCACTGTGTCCGTATAACCACGTGCCCTCTCACCACCGAACTGCTGTGAAAGCTCTTAGGTCTAAGACACCACCATAGTGCAAATAGATTTCCACCTGATTACATGAAACCTCCAACAATTCAACCCAGAGATTATTAAAGACGGGGGGAAAGCTTTCATTGTCTTCTCAGAAAGCTTCAGCCAAGGCCTTTGGAGTGTCACTGCCCCAAGAGCAGAGGGCCCGTAAAGTCACATCCATAGGATCGTGTCTTTGTGATAAATGCATTACAGCACCCTCTGACACTTTTGTCTCTACTTGCTTCCAGCATCACATCTCATACCCAGCCTACCTATAACCAGAAGCTACACTCTGAAATCACTATATGGAGACACTTCTGCAGCAGTACTGACACATGTTCCACAGGATAATGAGCTCACACACTCCATTTCATAGACATGCGAGTCTCTTCGCTTTTATTGTTTATGTTTGTTCTCTCACTTCTATCCCTGGGCTCAACCTGACCTTCCGCTATTGAAAACACAACACAGCGCGATTTGTGAGCGTAATAATAATGCGGTCTTCACCTACAGAGTGATTACAAGCACCTTTTCTCATCTTCTTCCACCACTCTTTTCATTTCACTCTTCCTTTGGTCAATTAGAAATTTGGTTTTAAGAAACACAAAATTATGCTATCACATTAGAGAGGCAAAACATCTCTGGGGTCATAAAAGCACGTAAGCAGACACCTTTCAGAAGCTTAGGACAGGAAAGGCCCTGGCTCAGTAAACTGCATTCCTTTCTGTTCAGAACACCATGAGAAAAAAGAGTAATTGCTGGAATTAAAGAGGTACCAGCCTAGAAATCTATAATTAATCAAATTTTACTCTGTCTTTGCTTTCCAATGTGGAGTGTTTCAGAGTGAGCCAAAAATCACAACTCAACAGTTCTAATCAAAACAAAATGTGGGCAAAGAGATGTTTTAAGACAAAGCGCTGCCATTCTCTATTAGTCCTTTCTTCCACAAATGCACATAAAATAAAAAAAAAAATCAGTGTGCCTTAAAAGGCCTGTTGAGAAAAAGCAAACAAACAGGCTATTCAATATAGTATTGAATGACTGAAACGGTTGCGTCGTACATTTTTATCCATTTCATAATAGGACAGATAGATAAATATATTCTTACAGTGCTCTTGTAGAAATCAATATTGCAATATACTAACTCAGGTTTTAGTGCTTATCTGTTCCATAATTTTCATTAGAGAGGAAAAAAACCCAACTGTGTAGATGCATCTACAGGTGTAACCTGTTCTGTAAACATATGTTAAACACCGGTAAAAGACAAGAAAGTATTGATTATTCTAACTCATTCTAAGGAAATGGATACAGCAAAAGCAGCAGATGATACAGCCACCAGCATATCTTGGGGCTTTCTGATGCCTTCCAGGCAGTAGTATTTCTTAAGAAAATAGGCTGGTTTGAGGCGAGTGTAAGGCAAACTCCTACAGTGCAATCTTAAGCCTGAGATTCAGCTGGTTTATTTCAATAAAGGAGGGAGATCAGAAGAGAAGCAAGAGGCTCACCTGGTTAATAACAGTAAAAGGTATTCCAAGCTTCTCATGGCAAAACCATGTGTTGTGCGGATGTTGTGAGCAGTGCTAGTCTCTGCCTCGCCTCAGGACACAGCATTACTTTGGAAAAGGAGAGCTGCTTATTTGCAGGCTGCACAAACAAGAAAATCACTCCTGACCTCCATGCGCCAGGAGCCGCGCCAGGGCAGCATGGCCTGGGAGGGCAGCTGCCCCCACCAGCGGGCACCAACCCTCCCACCAGCCACCCACGAGCAAACCCAGCGCCGCTTCAAACAAAATACAAACCAGCGTCACCTCCCAGGAGGCCCCAATGCGTCTGACAACAGCTGGAATTCTGCGTTCGAAGTCCTTGCCTTCAACACAGCAGGGTTAATTTACACAAGAGGGATTTGAGCAGAAGTCACCCACGGAAAGCAATCTCATGAAAAAAGGGGTCATTCCTATACAGCAAGCTCCAGCCAGGAGGCAGCTGGACCCCCACTTCCATCTCTTGCAAAGCTAAAAAAAAGAAGGAAAGAGGAAGGGGGAGACTACGAAGAACTCTGCTCCCAGTATTTATGCATGGGCTGGCCACGAAGAACTCCTGCTTTGCACCTTAGTTGCCCCAGACCCCCACTTCAGGGCACAAAACTCTCCCACATCAGTATTAGGGAATCCACAAGCCCCGGGCTAGGGCTGTGGGTTCTAGCAGGTAAAGGGAGTTGCCACGGTCAGATCTGCTGCGCCCCAGACCCAGCACAGACCCTCTCTGTGCCTCTGAACTTGGGTAAAATGGGAATAAATAGCATTTCCCTACACCAGGGAAGTGTTTCAAGAACAGAAACAATAAAAGTCTAAAGTTATTTGAAAATTGCATGGGCACTGTATAATTCCTTTGACAGAGGGAATAAGATAGCATTTTAAATTAGGTACTTTTCCTACCAATATTTACATGTTGTAAAATACCTCTTACAGCTACTTTCTGTAAAGAATAAATTACTAAACCATTTTATGCCATCTTTTATAATAAGCTATTAAATAATTTAGAAAACCTCCATCCATTAATTATTTAAAAGGCCTTAATTTCTCCATTCTGAATAACTCCTCCCTTAAAATAAAGACAGCGCATCCCTTAGAAGACTCCTCTTCTGTAGAGCAATTGGCAAGACGGGAGCGAGCACAGGCGCCGCGTACTTCAGAGGGCGATTTGCCAGACGGAGACTTTAACCCCACCGTCAGCCCTATTAAACACTTACGTCCCACTGAATAAAGAACTGAGAGAAAACATCTGCCATTTCTTAAAGGAGGGGAAAAAAAGAGATCTAGTCTGGTCACTGTGTATCTGCAAAGGGCTGCTCTTCGAGTTTGAGGGCAAAGAGAGACAAAAATCAAGAGAAGAGGAAGAGCAAACACCTGCCTGGCCAGTTCTGCCTGTTGTACACCGGTTAGCTGAGCAGAGGGCCCGTTTCAGGGCTCAGCGACTATAAATAGGACAGAGATTTAGCAATATCCCTCCAAAACGCCCTGTATCCCACGGAGGCAGCTTGCCCCAGCCCCACAGCCCGCCGAGGCCCCTCAGGGCCGGGCCCACGCCCGCGGAACCGCCACTCCTCGGCCGGGCCTGGCAGCCCACGGCAGCTTTAGGGTTAGGAGGGGGGAAATCACTGCGAATGTCCCTGTGGGACAGCTTTATTTTGGCGGGCGCCAAAGCGCGTCGGAGGGGCGGCGGGGAGAGGGCGGGCGGAGGGGCGCCTCCCCTCCGCGGGGGCGGCCGCCGGCCCTGCGCGTGGCGCTGCTGCCCCCTGGCGGCCGCCCGCCGCCCCGCAGCGGCGCTGTCCCCGCCCCAGGCCGCAGGCATAATTCAGCGGCCGCCGATTAAACACTTCCAACTTTTGTCCCTGCTCGGAAATCTCATTAAATCTCCTCCGTACACCGCCCGCCGGTTCTTCCACCGAGCCCGGCGCATTGCTCCCCGCCGGAGCCATCCTGGCCCTCAGAGAGATCCCCTCTGCCGGCCGCAAAGCCTCTAACTCGCAAGCGCTCCTTTGTGCAAGAACGAACTGTCCGCGCAAATTAAGTTTTGTCATTAATCATATTAACACGCCACTGTCACAGGATTCCTCCGCTCATCCTGCTGCCGGGAAGCTGGGCTGCGGGCGCTGGCAGAGGGAGCTGGGCCTGGAGGGTCAGTCACGGCTCCCCAGGGCCCCCCCCCTCCGCAGGGCCCCTCCTGAGCCCACCAGAAGGGACCAGGCAGAGGGAAATAACCTGGCCTAAATTCCAAATTCCATCCCTCAACCCTGCCCAGAAACCTCTGCATCAGGTCAGGCAACTCCAGCTTGAGCTGGAGACTTCAAGCAGCAGTAAATTCACCACAGCTAAGTTATTCCAACCGTTAATTTACCTCACTTTAAACACTTCACCCGGCTTCTAACCTGAATGTGTTCAGTTTCTCCTTCCAGGCACCTGATCTCATCAGGCCTCTTGCTGACAGATGAAAGCGCCCTCCGCTCCCTGGTGTCGCTGCCCACACCTCCAGCCCCCCGCCACATCCCCGAAGGCCACCTCAGTGAGATGGAGGAAGCCTCTCCTCGGAAGCCTTTGCAGGATTAAATCCCCCGTGCAGCGCTTCTCTGCATCACTGCCCATTTCTCAGCATCAGGCATTCTGAAGCGAACCTCAGAAGATGCCGTAATCAGAGATGACCAACATCAGAAACGGAGGTAACAAACCTTCCAGCTTGTACTTCATGTTCCCTCCTGACGTGTCCTGCCTGCCCACCCGGCTGGCACATCACTCAGGGACACATAAAGTGCTTAAAGGCCTTGGTTCTGCCCATCATTACTCACACTGAGTAAGTTACAGCAGGTAGGACGGCACTGTGCAAACTGAGGGAGGACACAACGCTATGCACGTAGCGGCATAAGATTATTCTCACAGTGCAAGAAAGCAAAACTTTCATTGAGCCAAATTTCTCTACTCTTTACTTGCAGGGTAAACATCAATCTTTCTACTGTATCTGCTTCCCTACAGGTATCACTGAGGGAGGGCCGGTAATACAGAATCGTAGAATGGTTGGAGTTGGGATCTGAAGATCATCCGATTCCAACCCCCCCGCCATCAGGCTCCGCAGGGCAAACTGAATTGACAAGGCTCTTCAAACAGCATGAAAGTTAGCTAAACGAGGTGGCAGCAAACTGCAAGTGTGCTTCATCACTTTTAAGAAAGCCAGACATAGCAAAAAAAATCACTGGGCAACTGTGGCGGTTCCCAGCACCTCCCAGACCCCAGCAGACTCCCAACACTCATCACCTGCAATTTTTGAAGTGCTTTTTTATGACATCACATTACATTTATGACATCAGTCTCTGCTGGCAGCAACTCAATCACCACTAGTCAGCCCTTTCCACAGAGGTATTTCAAAATCTCACTTAACAACAACAGGGGGAGGTGAGGAGGAAAAGATACCAATGCCAATGAGAGCTAAAGGAAATACAACGCACAGCTTCCTAGGAAGGGAGTACTCAACTGCTATTATATCCACACAGCATGAGGTATCGACCACACCAGCAGCTGGACCATCCACGTATAGACAGATATCCTGTGTGCCGTGTGTTTTGGGGGAAACATTTCTGCCTTCACCAGCATTTGGAGTTCTCTAGGGTACAGCTGTCTTCACTGTCTCCTTTAGACATGAGAACAAACCTTCCATCTGTTATGATTATGTTAAGAGGATGTGCTGGTAGGACTGCAAAAACATGTCTAAGCCACCCTAATTTTCTGCCCCAGTAACCGTAGCCTTCCTCAGTTAATTCTACCAGAGAATACTGAGTTGGATGGATGCTCTGTTGGAAAGGCTTTTTCAGTTGGAATTATTTTAAGTGAGAGTTTGTGGTCTCCAAGTTTAATCCAGTGGAGCTTGGGCCATGCAGAAGCAGTAACAGCAGTGCACAGAATCAGAAAACAAATTCAAGCAAGGGACTGAAGGTGAGAAGTAAAAGACTGCCAGAAAACCTCAATTTCACACAGTGTAAGGAGGAGTCTGAAATCAAAGCTATTGCCTCCTCTACCGGGGCAGAACGAGTAAGGTGCCTACTCAGACCCTGATGCAATGCAAACTACAGGGGCTAGTTTGGATCGCCTCCAGGCAAGGGGGCAGTACCTCCTTCACACACACTAACTCCAGTGTATATTCTGGGGACCTGTGGTCACCAGAACTCAGAGCTTTAAAGTCTATTTACATGGCAAGAAGTAGTCGTCTTGCTAATGAAGCATATGAATTATGCTGGCATAAATAACTGATCGCTTGCAGTTCAAAAGTATAATCGCTGTGTATGAGAGGATCACCTCAATTAAACAGAATCTCATTTAGAAAAATTAATTTTTAGGAAAATGTTTTAGAACCTGGTCTCTCAACTCAAACCAAGTCCACATCTTCCCTGCAGGAAAAATTCTGCCCAGATAGTAAAGCACAGCTATTCTAGCAGTAGAGTCAGAATAGACCTTTTTCTCCATACAGCATTATTTAATATTCATCATCATCCCAAAAAGAACCCTTCTGCCAAAGTAAACGCCTGAAGAGGGAAGAATTGTCATCAAGGTTTCATTTTTAAGGTTGCACAGACTTCCTAACTTGGACAACCAACACAGGGTATCTCCTCATTACAGCCCAGCATTTCAGCTCTTTCAACTACATTTATCAGAGAGAATTTTTCATTGTGATTATCCAGGTTCTTTCAGTCCCTCACTACAGCTCAAAATCTTCCCCACCCCCTGGTGTATGTCCTACTTAAGAGATGGGCAGACTTGCAGGCACTGCGTTCAAGGAAGCACAGGAATTGCTTCAACCCTGTTCAAAGAGGAGGTGGAGCGGAGACAGTGCCCTGCTCCACCACCAGCTGACCTCCAGAAGCAGAGCAGTACTTTTGTAAAGCGGGCAGCACGCCAAAAGGTGTGGAGAGAACCATCTTTGAAGGAATTCTCTTCAGTAGGATGTTTCAGACAAGGCAAACGCGCGTTTTCCTCCACTGTAAAGTTTACCTGCCAGGTAGCAAAGCACTGAAGTTGTTGCACAGATTCTCTTGAGCAGTAAGCCACTGTTTTCTATACCCTGAATTGATGGTGGAATTTAACTTCTCCCATGGAAGGAAAAGATAACTGAGCCGCTAAAGAGCTTTCTTCCCACTCACCAGGCACCCTGGTGAGCTGCTAGGTTATTTTGCAGAGATCGCCTGTGGAAGGGAGGGAAAGGATGGAGGAGGGAGCCTCACGGCAGTTTGTGCTCTGGATAATGCACTGGGGGGTCCCAGATCTGCTGTGGGTGTCTGGTAGCCAGCCCAGGGCTCACTTGCAAGAAGTGGATGGTCACTGACTATGGGTGACAATACAAATTAAGAACAAGAGGCAAGCCCAAGGAAATTACATGAAAATTAAGAGATTCAGCAAGCGCAAGCAGTAAAGAAAGGCTGAAGTATCTGTGTTTGTTTAGTCAAGAAAAGAGAGTTTATTGGAGGCATGCTAACTGTCTCCTTGAAGAGGTTTGCTTTAAAAAAGGGCACAATATAATAAAGTGTTCCTCTGAAGCTACTGCAAATAGCATAAAAATAAATTACGTGTCCTGCAAAGGTAATCTGGTGTGTGCACAAGGAGAAATTCTCTAAATGGGGGAAACTAGTGGTACAAGCTGCTCAAAAAAACTGATGGAGCCTGCTTCAAGGAAGTTTTTTTTAAGTTGGCTGAACATCTATGGGATGGTCAAGGCTCCCTTCTCCATCCATAGGGTTGGATTACGTGTTTGCTCAGGGTCTGTAACAGGACTACATCTCCATTATGCCTTGGAGCAAAAAAAGCACTGGAATAAAAATGCAAGGTAAATAGTCACTGTTCACAGTGTCATCCTCAATACTGTGACCACAGTCATCAAGTCAGAGGTTAGCGGAGAAAAATTGTGGCAGAAAGAAACTGAAAATACCTCGTACACATATTGATTTTTTTTTCCATGCAGACAGGGTCAGCTTGTGTTATATTTAGATATCTTTCTGGTGGTTCTGAGCGTCCTTATGCAACCAAATTTCCTTCTTTCTGATTCTACTGCATTAGGATACTATATTCTCTCGTTATTCCCCAAAACACCTCATTTACAGTAAACAGTTACAGCATGTCTACTCGTGCTTCCTTAAGCTGTATTAGGCTCTGACTCCAACAGGGTCTGTCCCTTTCTGTCACCAATGTAAGCTGGTCTTTGCTTCTGTTTCAATTTATGGAACGCTCCAAGAGGAAAGCAGGGAATAGCTGGGTTTGCTTTTAGAACACAAACATGCTTTATGAGCAGTGGATGCACATTGGCTGATGAAGAATCCCAACTGTCTGGGTATATGGGATAATTGTTCCACTTGGGACTCATTAGCTAATTGTTAAAAGATACTAATGAAAAGCATTTCATAAATACAGCCCTAAATTACCAGAAGTGTAATTATGGGCTGAACGCACATTTTTAACGCCTGTCTTATCAACTACATACGCCAATAGCAAAATACCTTGTGTGTGCTATCTCTGCTCTCTGCCAGCCCCAGGGTAGTACGTAGGACAACTACTAGCAAATTGAAAGGCAACATTTTTGATATTCCCATTTTCGTACAAAGATAGCACAGTCGGCTTGGACTTGGCTGAAAATTCTGCCCCTAGCATACAGAATCTCTTGTGGCAATAGCAAAGAACAAAATTTCTTTGCAGGAGAGGCACAGACCAAAAAGCTGTAACCCAAATTCATGATCTTCTTTTGTCACTTGACTTTCATGCTATGGGACAAGCTTTTTACTCAGTGTTAGAAAACATGGTTTGCTTATCGGAGCCTGCTCCTCAAGTTATTTTAAAAAAAAATCATTGCTCTACTGAACAGGAAAATTCTAGAAGCGGGTTCCTGACCCATCCGTCCAGGAACTGTTACTAAAAAATTTTATAAAAAAAAAAGGGAGGGGGGGTAGTATCATTCCTCATTTTTTGTAATTGAATGACAGAGGTAAAATACTGCTAATAAGCTGGCAATGCATTTGTATGGCATGAAGACTTGGAGATGGGTCAATTAAAAAATTCCACTTCAAACGAGCACCCAACCTTGTTCAGTCTTGCTCCTAGTTAAATGGGAAAAAAAAAAAAAAAAGCATATTCAGAAGCAATCTCAAAGTTGTAT
This sequence comes from Rhinoptilus africanus, assembly GCA_013400135.1. Classification (NCBI taxonomy): domain Eukaryota; kingdom Metazoa; phylum Chordata; class Aves; order Charadriiformes; family Glareolidae; genus Rhinoptilus; species Rhinoptilus africanus. The sequence goes on from VXBO01007135.1 coordinate 1,079,371, forward strand.
TTGCTTTTCTATGGTTTGGCAACATCACACTGGATGGAAGTACTGACCGTCACACGGAGTGCACCCACACCGTACGCAGCACCGTCTGAGCTAGGGATGGCTGAATTCCAACACTGACAGCACGGTCTTGAGTCCTGAACTCTCACCTCTGCTCAACCCTGTACCAAGGAGAAGTATCTGCCTGGTTGGATCTAACTGCAGCACCACAGTCGCAGCGTGGGCAAGGCACAGCGGGCTTTAGCTCGCTGAGTTTGAGAGAGCTGGGTGAGCCTGTAACTATACACTGTTTGCATTGGGCTCTTCAGGTACCAGGAGTCTTATAATGTTTTCTAATTCCTGACAGCAGCCTACTGCCGAGTCAAGAAGAAAAATGAGCAGATAGATATATCTGTTAATTATCTCCTGAGCCATTGGTCCTGTGGCCCCGGAATCAATATTACGTTGCCAGAAGAAAAAGCAAATTTAAAAAGCGGACAGACATCAGAAAGATCTATCATTTGAGATGTGTAAGCAGCGTGCCCCAGCTGGTTTGGCTGCCCTGGCAGACCACTGACATGTACATGGCGTGACTCTGTCTCTCTCCTGAAGGCCTACATCTTTCTCCTTGTAACCAGAAAAATTCCAAATTCGAATACGAATGCGTAAGGTAACACTCATTCTCAGGTATTTTAATTTCCAGCAGTACCAGCTACTGCATGCCCTGATGCAAGAGAATTTCTTAAGTCCCATAAATTACATTTTGCCTTCTCGCCTCCAAAAGGGATTTCCTTCTTTCCTTCACCCTCTCCACTTCCAGTCCAATCCTTCAGGCCGCCTTCCCTGTCCCTTCTCAGCCCCTCTCTGTTTCTTGTTTGTGCAGCATCTCTCTCTGCCTTCTCTGGGAAAGACACCCCACTCGAGTTATATACTGATCAACAGTGAAAAAAGATGTCCCTGTTTAGAGCAGGTTAATCATCTGCTGGCTGCTGGTTTCGTCATTTCACGGGCACGAGGAAGCCAGATGGAGCTACTGTTGCAATGAAAATGGTGCAAACCTCAAAAAGCGCTGAGGGATTGGTAAGGAGGACAGTCCTAGATGCCTTCCTGTCCCTGCACTACCAAGGCAGGACAGCAGCAGCCACAACAAGCGGGTAACTGCCCCTCAGAAGCAGTGAGAGGAGGCGTTAGCATGGTATTCCCCCTCAAGCCCCTGCACTGTCAGAGGGTCCTCCTGCCAGTACCTGTCACAGCTGAGTACTTTGAATAGGTAACAGCATGTCCTTTTCATGGATAAAGCGAGAAACAATATTCTTTATTTATTAAAAAAAAAAAGTCTTTTTCACAAAGCTCAGGGAAGGCTGTACTTTAGCCTTTCAGTTCCCAGTCTGCCTGGGATGGATTTTTGTTTTTTCTGTTGTCCCTTCGTTCCTGCACAAGCCGCTCATGATCACGTAACCATGTGAATGATAGACGGGAGGAGGGGAGGGGAGGGTAAGCAGCATGATTTTGATTGTTTTGAAATGCTCAGGGTTGGAAATGAAGTATGAGATCCCCCCACTTTTCCTACCTCACTTGAAGACAATTACGACTGCCTTAAATATGCGGGATCTGTTGAAAGTAATAAATTGTTGATTGTTCGTTTATTTTCAGAGTAGACAACAATCAGCTTTTAATCAGCTTCTCATCACCACTAGAGAGCTATTAACTCTCTTAAAAATAATTAGAAAACAGAAAAGAAAAATCTCCTCCAATTATTTTCATCCAAGAAACTGGGACTATATGAAAAAAAAAGAAAACAAAAAAAGATTCACAGGAAAAAAAGTTAACCTGGTGGCACGTTCCATTCAGTCATTTAAACAATGAGAGACTGTTTGCCAGAGAGGTGGGGAAACAAAACATAAAAAACTGAACCATACTTAATATTCCACAAAGGCTCCCAGAGATAGTCACACAAAGCCTTCCCTGAGCCCACCTTCTCACAGCCACCACTGCCCTGCTCTCCCCCTTCCAGATCTCCCTCCGAGGATTCTCTCAACCCTCTGCCCCTTTACCACACCCTGGGTTTAGTCCCATATTGGCAGTTGTTGCCCCTCACCTCCCCCAAACAGGCTTTGCCTGCGGTCATGTTCACGCTGGCGGAGCTAAAGCAAGCAGCTGCAGTTGCTCTTTCTATGGATTGTACTTCCTGAGCTTGTATGATGTTGTGGAAATTAGGGTCTGAATAAGAACCAATATTTTCAGCCACCTTGGGCGGGCAGTTATTTCTGATGAACGTTTTTTTTTTTTTTAAGGGAATATATTGCAGGAGTCTTCCGTTTCTCTGATCTCTGACTGCTCATGGAATCTTGTCTTTCAGATGCCCACCATACACCTTTTTTCCATTTTGAGTAGACAAACTGTGCATACCTTCCTGAGGGAAACAGTACTCAAATTTAACTGCAATAAAAAGATCAACCTCCAGATTTCAATCACATTAGAATTAGCAAGAGGTATGAAACATCTCAGCAGATACTACCTTTCTGTGATTTCAGCTAGGCAACATAACTAAACAGAGTCCCTCCATCTCACATACAACTTCCCAGTAGCTTTCCCCACCAACAATCCCATGAAAGTACTCCCTCAGTGTGCCTCACTTACCTTCGTCCTGTTGCCACACACACCTCTCCCAGTATGCTGCTTGTAGCTCAAATGCAGTCATCCCATCAGGAAAACAAGATCAATCACGAGCACTTTGCTAGATCCTGAGACAACTGCTGGTGTTGGACTGCTGTTCAACAGATACTTGCCTTTCGGGGTGGTGGCCAGGCAATGTCCTATGTGTACTCCTAAGGTGCAGTTAATTAGCAAGGAGCCTTTGGGTAAGAGGACGGGGGGACAGACGTGCTTTGTTGTTATCACATTGCAGGGAACCCGTCCTCAAAGGCAAGAAGGGATGCCTTTCTCAATGGTAGGCATTAGTCAAACACAAGTACTCAGATCCAGTAAGAGCTAACTGAACAAAAATGTAATGGACTGTAAAAACGAGATCAGACTGGATTATGGATTCTAAGGGACGACTAACTAAAGAGTGTGTGAGGGGCTAAGCTAATTAAGTACTCCCCCACCAGGACCCCAGTGGCTGTATCTTTTTTTTTTATTATTTTTTCAACTGCCCATTGGAGATGAATGGTGATTCATTTTAAAAAGGGATTCTTCTTGTAAATCAATCAGTGTTAGACCCATTTGACCTACTAGTGTCTCTTAAAAGACTGATGAACTGGAACACAAATGAGAACTCTCTCACTTTAACTGTTCCCATCTGAGTTTCCTGCACTGTGAGATACGTTTTTAAGGAGGCCTACGGAGTGGTTGCATCATTGATTCAAATTCTAGGGTTATCACACAAAGCATTTCCATAGCCTGGCAGCAGGCAAGACAGCCACACAAACTGAAACGCCATTAGCAAAGACAGTCACAGGACTGTTTTAGATTAAAAACTGCTGTTATTAAAAATGCACTACATCTCAGGGACCATAGCAGGCATTTGTTAGGCCTTTTACTTTAATACTGGCCACTAATTAAATGCAAAACAGCAATACTAATTAAAAAAAAAAAGGGAAATGGAAAATCACTTACTAGATTTGTATTTTCCCCTCTCCAAGTGAAACCATTTCCTTGCAAATGACAAGGGTTTTGGCCAAGATTAGCAAGAGAGGCTGCAGGTAACTGAACTCACCCGAGGGTACCACGGCATCCAAAAATACAGATACAGACTTTTAGTTTAGAGCTGTGCCTTGCGCTATTTCAGGTAAACCTCACTTTTTTAAACATAGCTATTTCCAGCCAATTTAGTCTAATGCATGTTTTTAAACCAGGGATGAAGTCCTGCCCACCTCTGTGCTCCCCTAAAATTCACGGGCGATGGTCAAAATTCCCTTCTGTGCTCACACATACTGTTTGGTAAACACCCAAAGGACATGTTTGAAAATGTGCAACCACCCTTATTTTACCCTCTCGGTCCTTTTTTTCTTTTTCTAAGCTGATGGCTTTAAGCAAATAGGATAAATACCTGGGCATTTATCTCTTAAGCTTCATTCAAATTGTACAGTTATGAGGAGGTATTTGTGAGTATGAAGTGCTTTATAGCATCTATATGTCAGGAAGATGGCATAACTTGTTCAGTATACTGATACTACTGCGTAAAACAGAATAGATGGCCATTGGAGGGTGTGGTTTATTATTTTAAATTATTTTTGCACTCCAGCCAGAGACAGTTGGTTTCTTAAACCATGATTTTGTCCTTTTTAACTTGACTAATCAATTGTACAAGGATTCCTAATTATTTCTCTGCTTGCAATAGCACCATCCAACTTATTACCAGAGAATAACAGTATTGCATAAATAATATATTGCCTTTTTAACATGAAGGAGTCAACAACTGGTCTTCATGAAAAATTTCTAATTTAATAATGGAATATTCCTATGATAGTCACTCTAACTGGAAAGTATTATTTTCTGAAGCTTCCTGTTCTTCACTCAGGAGGATGTAGGGTCAAATAGATCATTCAATGACAGCGCATCCTCGTCCAGCAGGAACCCAGAAGTGTGGGGAAAGATCATGAGCAGGCTGTCTGTCGCACTAAGAGCCAAGTCCCGCGTGCTATTTGTCAGCAATCAGGCTAGAACAGCAGCATTGAACTGAGGAGACACCAGGCTGAGTTCAGCGTTGTCAGCGTTGCTCGGTGCTTGGAAGCTAGCAGAGCTCTCTGGATATGGTGCTCAAGCCTGGCTTAAGCTCCAGTGCAACAGTCTAGACACAGCTTTATGTTTTCTGGGCTCTTTTAGTGGAAGTTTTCTTCCACTAGAGACATCGGGCCACCCTGTGTCCTGAGACTCATATCCCAAAGCGCAAAACCACAGCAATATCCTGTCTGTGCGTGTACAGTGTTGAGCAAAACTATTTCAGAGTGAAAGCAAAAATCCAGAGGTTGCTCCACTGGCACAGAAGACCAGTAACAGTATCTCTGCCTTGGCTAAGTTTCGGCTGAATTCACACAAGGAGCAGGATTTTATTTTTTAAACGTCTCTAAGAAAGATCTGCTGAGCAGCATGTAATAAAAATAAAGACAGACCAGACTTGACAAGTTTGCAATTAATTTTCCTTGGCTCTTATTTACATCTTTGATTCTGGCAGTCCTCCTCTTCTGAACGAGAAACACTGGCTCCCATTCATTACTTCTAACGTAGCAAAATCCATAATGTGGCAGGTGTTTGCTACTCACTTCATTGACACCAGTATTATGTTTAATCAAAAGCTGAAGCAAGACAAAATGAATAAAACAAAGATAAAACAAAGTACACCTGAAGCACCAGCCTCCCCTTAGTGCTTCACAGTTTGGCTGGGTGTTGCAGGGTTGAATCTCAAAGAGTAAAATTTGCCTGCACAAATTGTCAAACCGACCCGTGGAAGCTCTACAGAGACATCCTAATGGACTTCTCGGCTCACGTCCTATCTACCAACCAGTACTTTACCCAGAGGTTTTATACATTCTCTTACCAATCTCTTCGCATCATAAGTATAGCCTACTTACCACGTACCCCTTTTTCCCATCACTCAACTGAATTACTTCAAACAGGACAGCCATGAATTCAGCATTAGGAGAAGGTAAACTCCAAAAATCTTAATGGAACCAGCTGTTGTCTTACCCTAGAAAGCTAATAGAGATGTCTAGAAAAGATAGGAATAACAAACCTTCAAAACAAGCGTTGGACAATGCATTTGCAATGGAAAGGCAGTGACCAAGCGACCTGAACCAGAAGTTCAGCCATGCTTGTCAAACGATGTATTTGTAGCTGCACTGAGATTTGAGAAAATATATTCTGAAAAACAGGATCTTGAAGCTTGAAAACCAGCATGACTTGGGAGTCACTTAGAATTTAAGCATGAGAATTGCGAAAGCCTTATTGAAAGCATAATACTATACACAGAACTACTCCCACCAGGGAATCCACCAGTGGAACTTGTGTGGAAGATTGGTCTATTATGTGAGACCAAAAAAAACCCAAAAAAGTTTGCAACACAGAGCAGCCCTTACAGCAGAAGGCTGTTTATCTCCTCCTTTAATAAGAGTAACCACGTCTTCATAGAGCAGCTCCTCCTAACAGCTCCTCCTCTACGTTGTGCACTCCGAGGAGAGCTACACGATACAAAAAGCAACACTGGATGAAAGACAGAGGCCCCAAGATGTCCCTTTTTCATCATGTATAGTTTGTAAAGCTAGTCAAAAAACAGCAAGCAATTTAGCCTGGAATTTTGCCAGCCCTGATATTCATAGCACATGTGATCAAAGAGCACAATTTGCCAGTCAGTGGAAAAACAATCAGGCTCGTAACCCGACTTCCACCACTGAAGGCAATGCCTGCAAACGTTACTACTCATCAGAGCAGGACTGTTTTCATCCGGCTGCATTGCACTGGACATTGAACATCCGCAGAGTCAAGGCCTACCTAAGCTGAAGCTGGGGCAGATAGTTCCAAGAATTTAACATTCCCAATACGTGAGCAATTTGCAAAAGAACAAGCATCTGAAGACACTATGAAATCACAGTAGAAATTAAAGAAAAGGCTATCATAAATTGATTTTGTGTAATACTCCAGGTTATGTTACAGCATATTGACATACAACAAATTAAAACAGCTAATTCATCTTACTACTTTCCACTGATAATTTTTTAATTAAGTCACTTATCTTTATCTACATATTTAAGAATGTAGATCTTTCATTATTCATCTCTTAAAGAAAATCAATGTTGTCCTGATTTGCTAGAGCTCAAACAAGCGAGCAGTATTAGCTAAGATAAGACAGTCTAATAGAAAAATAATTCATTAACTTTATTAACAAGCTCTAAGAAAATGCTACTGAGCACATTTTCATATTCCTAGAAGTCTGAATTATAAACCAAAAGCTTAATGTGTTACTAACTGTATTACAGTAAATAATAACTGTATTACAGTATTACTAAAATATACTTTCTTTTTTTAAAAAAAAAGCTTATAAATAGAAAAGGAAAAGTGAGAAAACTATTAAAAACTATTAGAAGAGGTCAATGAAATGTTTTAGGGAGTTCATCCCTAATACTGAATTATATTATAAAAAACACTGTCAAAAAACTTCACAGTCCGTAATGAATTAAGAGACTGGAAGTTAATCTGCAGCACTGGTTAGATGCGAGTGTCTAAGCAGCTATCCAGTATATAATTTTGAAATATTTGCACATCAAAACAGACTCTGGTTTTACACTTGGGATTGTAAAGCTTTATAAAAGACACCATGAAAAGAGTAAACTTTGAATCTCAATTTCTTGAGGAAGCAGAATTTTTCTAGTCATCTTAAGTGTCCTTTTCTTCTCAGGGTGACCTTAACTTTCAGATTTGTAAAATGGTTTCCTCTTGTGTTCAATCCTACTGTGTAATAAATTTTAAAAATGACTATTTATCTTCTTTAATATATTAGTCATATGTAGCAGGAGAAGCCTCTGTGGGAATTTTTGCTATCGAGTTTGCTCAAGCTTAAGTCAATGCTGATTTAGAAAATATAACTTACACTTGGTAACAAACAATCATGAATATATTTATTGGAATAACATCTTTCCATTCTCCTGCAGCAGCGTGTTTAGTTTATCAGTTGCAGTAGTATATATCGATATATATTTACAGTGACCAAGGCAATTTGAAAGTGATGCTTTTATGTTGCCCATCTGATTACACTTTTATAAGCCTGAATCACCGGCATTTGGAAAACAAATACCCTGATGGTTCTGAAAAATGTAAATGAAATGCAAATTAACCAGGCAAGTATAAGTTATATTTATTTCTGAAAAGTGAGAATCAGTGCATTGCTCAAAAACTGCTTGTTGCAAAAGATATATTTAAGCAAGTTTAAATATTTTTAGATTTTGCCTTACTGAACATGACCTCAGCTGCTTGCACCATGTAATGACAATAATGAATAAACATGCTGTGCTTATGAAGGACTAGAACCTAACAAGCTGATCAATTGTTAATTCTATAAAGTGACTAAAACGTGTCTCTACTATCAATAAGTAAATCAGCTTCTATTTGCGGGACTAATGCACATTGTACGTATCCTCCAGCTATCCTGCCCTTCTCTGTAATAATGTAATTATCAGTTTGGTCATATCTAAGTACAACCTGAATGAGATTTGATATTATTTTTCATCTTGAGGGTGGAAAAATACAAGGAAAAATTGTTTGGATATTTGAAGAGACACACTACATTTGTTTGGGGGATGCAGATTTTCCATTTGCCCTCCAATTAGTTATACACAATTATTCATTTGAAAACCAATTATTTTACAGTATTATTCTTAAATCTTACAGGCTATTATCAGACAGACATTCCAGAGAAGAAGGCCTTTTTATTACTAAAGCTCTCTTGCTCTAAGCCTCTGTAACAAAGAATTTAAACAAAAGACAACAATGCTCATTAACTGTAACTGAGGATGTTACTTCTGTAGAAAAAAGCATTTAAAACAAGAACAGTTTGGCTTTATTCAGTCTTTCTTTTCCCTCTTAGATGAGGAAAACACAGAAGGTGTATGAAGTTTTCAGCCATAATACAGCTACGTATATTCCAAATATGCTAATGACAAATAGCTGCCCGTCTCCACTCCATTTCTAAGCAAGATTTAACAGCAATAGTTCACTCGGGGCTGAAGATGCTGTTCAAGAAGAATGCGTAACACCTGTGAAAACCAAAAGGTTTGCTGAAGATACCTTACTTCTTTCTCATTTCTACAGACAACTGTGAAGACACTGGGTAAAGGCAGCTACCCATTCATCCACCCAACGGCACGACTCATCTCCGTCTGGGGGGCAAGGAGGGAGCGAGCACAACCAGAGGCGTGTCGTAGGGAAATGATGCACACTGGCAAAGTAAGTAACTGTATTTAAAGTTGCTGCACCTTTTGCAGAGTTATAAACAGTAATTATTCTTAAATATTTAGGGCTTCTACGTCTATTCTATTGCTAAACTGATATATATATCACAAAAATACATTAGAAACATCTATAGGAAGGAAATGTTCTGGAGGGAAATGCCATTAAGTATGCGGATAAGCTCAATACCAATTAATTTCTAACACTTAATGAACCAAATGAACCTATTCATTTCTCAGGTGGAAGGTTACACTAATTCTGCCGGAAATTGCTCTGCTTCACCTCAGATCCATCCCTCCGTGTCAATTTGGTGCAGAAAAGGAGGAAGAATCCTTTTTACCCAATACTCTCTTAAATTAAGACAATTGGTGCAGGTTTTTAAAATTAACGTTTTCTGACAAAATTTTGTTCTTTTTGTTCTGCCCTGAACAGAAACACATCTATAATTAAAAAGCGGAATGAATCATTTTAGCAGCACAGCAGAAATATGGGGACAATTTAGTACTAAAATAATCATTTTGCTTTTCCCTCTTCAGCCCCAGTTAAGCCTATACACCCTATAACTGGTAGATGTTTCCACCGTTAAACTGTTACTCCAGTAGTACGTTTCAGCTGAACAGCCAATGTCAAATACTTTCTTATATTTTTTCAAATAACAGATATTAGTTCAAACGTTCTGAGACACTGTTTGACTGAGAATGTAACAGGAATACACACATATGACAGTCTTTCTGTATTGCACAGAATTACTAATCCCTTTTTCAGATTCAATGGCCTGTTTTATGTGCAAGTCCACTCACTGCTGCAGACATGCATTTGGGGAAAATTTTATAGCTCTTGACTTCTAACCGTGGTGCTTCAAAGTCATTAAACTGACAGTGCTCAGTACAAATGGCAATGCAGACAACACGAGCCCACCGCGCGGTCAGGATCACTCTTATACAGCTACCTGTATTCGTGCTAGTCCAATTCCAGTAAAATCAGTAAAACACTCATGGAGTGAGGCACAGATGCATATGTACAAAGAGGAAAAGGTTTAGCCTCATAATAACAATGCCAGCTGACCAACATTAACTCCACTGGCTCGCTGCATCCCCGTTTTCCTTGGGGACGAAACAGTGGCGTGGGTTTCGGAGCCGGGTTTCAGAGCGGACCAGCCACAACAGCCTTCCCTCTGCTCAGCTGTAGGAGGGTGCTGAGAAGATTCCCCTTCCCGGAGTGCTCCACGAGGCACAACCCAGGAGTGTATCTGCGCGGCGGGGGGAGGCTCGCCCGGCTCCCGGCGGGAGCTGATGTTCATAGTGCGCAGGTGGCAGTGAAAGAGAGCTGTGGGGCATCGCGAAGATTTCCTTCGCACTCGATCGCATTTTCTAGGAACCGGGCAACGGGGTATCCTGAATACAGCCCTGGCATTGTCACGGTCCCTGGCAGTGGCCAGAAGAGGAGATAACAGCAAAGGGGAAGAGATGACCCCTCCTTCCCTCCCAGTAACGCTGTCTGCTCAGCATTTGCCAGGAAACTAGAAGGAAACCTGCAAGGAGTGCGGGCTGCCTGAATGCCCAGTGAAGGGACCATCACCACTGACTACAGCTTCTCTATTTCCTTTTCAGAATAATAGGGAAGAAAGAGCCTCAAAGACTAATTTAAGTAGGGCATATTAACCCCACAGCTTGTATCCAAAGCATACTTCTATTAAAGATCACAACCACATCTGTTTCCTAGATTAAACAAAACAAGAAGTTTCTTTTAGGAGTCTAAGTTACGTGAATTTTGCTAGGAAATTATAATATGGATGCATTATATTAGTTTCTGAAGTAGGGTATTTTTCTTCCTGCCTCCAACATTATTAGCATGTTACAGTGGCTTAAATTAAAAAGAAACATTTATTTTATCACCCTGATATCAGCTCACTGCAATATAACATTTTGAAACAGGAAAATATCGCAGCTTAGCATCATAAATTCAATATTGCAACAAGATAAATCCTCCCTATTAATGTAAACCGCTGTACTTCATAATATATCTACATCTGCAATGCACTTCTATTTGCTGATTGGACTATCATAAACACACATAATTCTCATTGAATAATGGAAGCAGCAAAGAAATCCGTGAGTAACTATGTTCTCTAGACGAAAACAGACACAACCTGCTCCTTCAAACAGGGATGTTCCTGCTTGCAGATGACAACATAAAATACCATCACCCCCATAACTGGAATCTAGATAACAGAGCAAATGACATCAAATACAGCCACTCCTTAATTACATGTGCACAGAATGTATGCTGGAAGCCTTATCAACTTGCAATATGTATAAATCTCAGAGATGCACATATGGAAGACTGGGTCCCCTGTCGATTAAGAATTTACAGATTTTTAACCAAATACCTGATGGAAAACTGGAATGACTCTGAAGAAAAGAAGCTCATTTAATTTTCTGGAAAAAAAAAAATCACTAACCACTCAATGCTGCCTACAACAACTCAATTTTCTCCTTTTCCCCTTTACACTCAGATTAGCACTCGGAAACTTGTGCCAAATGGGAATTTGGCACACAGTTTAGGAAATGTAAACACATGAATTGATAACCTGAATTATGCAAATATGAACCTGAGATTTGCAATTTGTTTTAAAAAGCTAAAAGGACTTGTATTAACCGGTTTATCCATATCCAGACATTACTCAAATGCTTCTAGTTTAGTTAGTAGTTACGTGCAGGCTACAAGAAATGTCCTGCTCTTTCCTTTTAAAGGGGTGATTTGCTTCCAGAACCAGCAGGGCCAGGCTGACCCCAGTTATACCGCATCCTTCCGTTCACAAGGATGAATGGCATGACTAAGTAGTGCTTTGGAGGTGGCTGGTTGGAGAACAGAAAGGGGCAAGAGCTCTGCTTCAAGGGTTGGGACTAAGTTCTTTTCCCGGACTTTTACCATCATGGCTGGGAGTGCTGCCACTTACATATATTTATACTTGCTTGTTATATCTCTCCTGACTAGTAACATGCCTATTATTTTAAAGGAGAGAGGGAGGAAACTTGTACTAATGCTGTGCAGAAGGAAATATTCTCTGAAGAGAAAGGCCTGACCCTACCAGAGTTTTTATTCCATAGACGTTATCTGTAAAGTGTAACTGAAATTGAAACACAACAGAGGGGGCAATAAAAGCAACAGGTCACCATTTGAGATACCAGATACTACTTTCCTTCATTTGAGCTTTACTCTGGCATAGTTCACCAAGTCAAGAAAATCAGCTGTTCAGCTCACAGCCTTTCCAAAAGAATTGTTGGAAAGTATGAAATAAAGCAAAATTGGTGAAATCCTCAGTCCTTTGTTCCTCCTTATAAGCCTTTTCAGAACAGCAAAGAGTCTTCAGTAACACAGACTGATAGAAACCCCCATGGCTTGCAAGGATTTAGGATGCTTTGCCAGTGCAAAGCAGCTCAGATCGTACCGCCTAACCTCAGGTGAAAGCGTGCTGTGATCTTCTGATCTGCAGGGTTGGCACTGGCTTTAAAACAACTGCTTGCATCATGGTTATCAAATTTTTCAAAGGGATAAAGAGATGCTGAGAGAGTTCCACTAGACCTTGAGAGGGGCAAGGAGTCCCAGGGCCATAAACCATGAGAGTGAGGCAAGTAAAATCCACTATCTTGGATAAAAAGTCTCTATATATAGGAGAGCTCTTTATTCTGAATATGCTTCCAAACTCCAGGAGAAAACCATATCCTGAAGACTTTCCTCAGGAGACTGGAATGAGGCTTAGGACTCTAAGGTATCTTGTTGCTCCATATTCATATCAATAGTGAGTTAAAAAGAATAAAAGATTTCACTTAGAGTGCTATGAAAGATTGATATTCCAACAAAACAACTTCTTGCACCAACAAATTCAAGTTTAGTTCCAAATTAAGGGCTTAATTTTTCATTGGCCAACAGAGCTAAGTGGTATTGCAAGAACCAGATTTTAAAAGGAGTTTTATTATAGACGAACCTAAGAATTAACTCCTTTCCATCAAATATACTAGTGTTTATCTCTTAAATGTACATTTTTTCAAACACTTGAGGAGTACTGGCCAAATTCTGCCCTTTCCAGTCAAAGCCCAGTCCTTAATTGGGCAACCTGCCTGCGAGGACAGCCGGTGTTGGCGTTAGATTAATGAAGGATTGGCGTGGGGAGATGAGGAGCTGCGCCGCACAGTACCACCATCCGGTGGCCAATTCAGATCTAATGCAGAGCAGTCACATCTGGAAGGCGATACCAGGTAACGCCTGCACAATGAGACATATGACCAGGAGAACTGGTAGATTTAATCTAGTTTTTAGGAATTTATAGAAATCTCATTGAAGTCAACAGAAATCTTTTTATACAATTTAAATCATATCCCAGAATTACCAGAGCTGGAGCAGCCTTCTAGGCAGCTGAGAAAAGGGGCCATGGAATAAGTGGCACGAACCCAGTCTATCTCTGCACCCTGGCAAGGCAGAAAGCTCTTCAGTATTGGGACTGAAATCTATCACCAAGCCTCTTGTATCATTTTGTCTGTGTTTTTCTTCAATAATTAGGAGCTTTTAGCTATCAGAGTACATCAAACCTGTACCTTCCACAAGCACTAAAGTCATTCAAAAAAATTATAGTAAACATCAGTGTGAAACTAGAAGGCAAAAAAAAGAAATCTGCTACAGCATCATCTAAACATAAGACAGTAATAGCATATTTTAAAAAAAAAATCTATTTCACACAGATGAAAATCACACAGTTCTCTAGAGACCCTCTCTCTCTCTGCAGTAACCCGTGTCATTTCCTAGCTAGTAAAAATATGCCACAGGATATGAAAAAGACGGTAACGTTCTTCTAATTTTAATATTCCTCTAATCCAATAATGGGTTGTTTACTGCTTTCTAATTTAAAGGTAATTCATTAGATGTATCCTGTCATGTCTTATTGGCATTGAAGGCGTAAGAATCATACACACCTCTGAGGCACATCAGTCATACTGCTGACATTCTACATAGTTCCCTCAATATAAATGGCTATCAATGTAGTGGCACTGATAAGGGAGGGCATATTTGAACATATATTTAAATTACAAACAAAAATATTGAAAGGTTTCAGGGGTGAAATCTAGACACAAAAATTTACTTTCAACACTAAGGACTCGAGCGAACAGAAAATATTTAAGCTAATAGAAGTGATTTGTGTACAAATATTTGTGATGGTGACACAAAGAGGGGGCGCACAGCCTGCAGGGAAGCCCCCGACTGACCTGCGAGGGACTTGAATGAGTCTGCTGCAAAACGAAGAAGGTTAAGGAAACATTAGACAGAAGAGGCACCTGAACTCAGAAATGCACATTTCAGAGGCCGTGCTTGGCAACATCTGGTGTGAGTCTGCAAAAGCTACCCAAGACAGCTGAGGTTTAGGGCAACCCTACAGCAGCGCAGCAGGAACTGAGGCCACGGGCTGCAAACCTGCTAGACCTCGGCAGCACGGAGGCACCGAGGTCCTGGGGTGAAGGCAAGAGCGCAGCAGGAGCCATTAGCGCCGCTGGGAACACGCATTTTCCTGCCTCACCAGCACCCACCCTCCTGCACGGGTTCCCTCATCCCTCCCCTGCCGTGGAGTCTGTGCCTGCCTCCACCTGAGCAGCTCTACTCCAGGCACTGAGCAATTTACGACAGGTAAATCCACTGTGTGCTCAAACCCCTTGTTCCGGCAGCTTTCCTGCCCCGGAAGCGGAGAACTCCGTGGCTGTTTGTGTTCTGCCAGCAACCGGCTCAGTCACATCGTCTCTCTCTGTAACCAGGGAACTAACATGTCCATTTTCAATAACCTCTTCCCAAGAAGCGAAATCTTTGATCAACCAGACTAACCACAGGTACGTGGCTATTTAACGAACCGTACCTGTCCCGCAGGAGGGCACAGGACTGAGAAACACAATGAAACCGTGCTAGGAAACCGCTCCGTTTGTCCAAACTTGTGTTATTCCTTAGGAGCAAGGCAGGATCACCACATCAGTTTGGAAGCCAGTTTGGGTCAGAACGTGTCCAAAACCATCACCCCATTGGCTGTCGGTGATGTCATGCCCATGCATTAATCCCCAGTGACTGCAGGGTTAACATCACTCATATCCCCACATCATCCACAGAACGACAGCGAACGCCGGTCTTAGAGGGAATTACTGGAGCAGAGAATAAAGCAACTTGTTGAAACAGGGAAAATCACATCTCTTAAGTGATTATTTCCAGCTTTTTTTTTTTTTTTTTTGGTCAAAGTGAAGTTGGCAGGGTCAGGAAACAAATATACCTCACTGAAAGGAGTGTATATTGTTATAGCTGTTTTAAAGAGCGTAAAGCTTCAAGATCTCCCCCTCAAAAAGGTAAAAGTGCCAGGAGTGAGAAACCAACTGCTCCGGGAAATAAAAGTATTTCAACAGCTATAAAATCAGTAGCCAAAAGTAAAACCTTTCCAAAAAGGAAAAAAAAAAAAAGTAAGAGTGTTATCTACAAAACAAGCTGGTCCCTTTGCTTGCGACACCGCTGTCACTGGAGCAGCTACAGCAGCCCTCGAGTGGCGCCCAGGCAGCCCGGCGGGTGGGTCTGTTTCGCTCCAGCCCAAGTCAGGGACTG
>VXBO01007135.1:1095370-1136506 GCA_013400135.1 Rhinoptilus africanus
AGGGTGCGGGGGGGCCGCGCCGCCCCCTCCCCCGCGCCCCGGCACCAAACCCTCCCCTTCCAAAACTCCCTCCGAATGGAAACGGCGAGGGGTGGCGTTTCACGGAGCACAAAGCCGGGGTCGCTTCGACGGGCTTTGGAGCAGCCGCGGGGAAACGGCTCCCGCTCCCCGCTCAGACACGGAGTTTCTGTACAGCCTTTGTCAAGTCGCTCCGCGCCCTCAGTGTCTCTGGCGCTTGCTTAAACAGTGATGGACAACCATGGGCTGCGGTGGGAGTTCGGCATTTCAGTATCCCCAAATACCAGCCCCGTTCCTGTGAGAGGGGGCAGTGCCTCACCGTGAGGGACCGTGGAGCTCCGTGCAGCGGGAGCTGGGCTTGGCTGCGCTCCCTAAGCGGTGAACAAATCTCTGAAACAAATCACCACCACAGACAGACCTTCCTGGCGTTGGAAGAGCCACCGAAAATACGCCTTGTGGAACGGGGCAGGCTGCTTTCATCGCAGGAATCACTCTTCAGCTACTGATATGGAATTGCACGTTGCCTTTCAAGTTGTCCATGTGCAACTTTTCCAGTGTATGTGTGAAAAACAGTAAAAATCTCAGGAGCTTTTATACCACAGTTCATTGTAAATTAATGATACAGTACCAGACTCTCACATCTTGGATAAATTAATTTAGCCCGAAAGAAAGGATCCAAACCCGCAGCCTCAGCTCTCCCTCATTTCACGTTAGCATAACTCAGCTATGCTCTTTTAATCAGCAGGGGCTACAATACAGTCAACATAGGAGGGGACAAGCCCACAGCATCAGATCACATTTCTCCATCTCATTCCTTACACGTGGAGCTACCACCTTGTTGCCGACTGCTCCTGGCAATTAACACCCCTCCCGTCCTCTAGCGAAGGTGATGGAGAAAGGGCAGAGAAGGGAAGGAGCTCCAAGCTTGCACAAAGGCTCGTGAGAAGTAGATCTGGGGAAAAGGGAGAGAATTGGATGTACTGAGGGAAAGGGGAAGATTTAGAGGACAGGAGACACAGATCAGCAGGAAAAAGGTCTGGTCTTGCTGCCTGAGGAACAATCTGTTGAAAGCAGGCTGGGCAGGACGTCAGGTTGGGATTATGTAGGCTCAGCGTCCCCTCGATACGTGTGGACGGAGCAGTTTGCCTGCCATGGGTGCTCCTACAACCGGAGAGAGGAGCTCGCTGCTCCCCTGACCTGCTGCTGTCCTGCACCATTTCCTCCCCAACCACCTCCGTCCCGGGCCCCTCTCAGACTCAGTTTTCCCATCCAGACAATGGAGGCTGCCACATTTCTTGCACAGGGTTGCTGTCAAAATGAATTAAGTGATGTCCAAAGAGTACTTTGAAATGCAGATATTATGCTCGCTAGTTTTAATGCCTCCAAAGCGGTCTCCAGATATCTCTAAATCCTCAAGATATCCCTGATCAATTCCTGTTTTACAGATGAGGGAGCCAAGCAGAGGGACGGAGGCTTTAGTCCGTCTCTTTCATGTCAGGTCCTGTGGATCCCCCTTGACCTTGCCATGGCTCAGGTTCCGAATTGCTGCCTCACAACGGCCGAGTCCCATCCAAAGCCACATTTTGCTGACGAGGCAGGACAAGCATCACACCTGCAGTGTATCCACCCCTGATCTAACCCCCCATCCAGCTATTTCCTTTGGCAAGTTAATGCCTGGGTTTGAGCTCCCAGCCCCTTCCGCAACCTGGTGTTACACGCGTCCTTCTGGCATCCACTGCGCCCTGCAGGACCCCCCCCCCCAAAAGTGTGGGCGTTGTGGGGCTGAACCAAATCCCTCTCTGTATTTTCCTTGCCTTTGTGGGTGTCCTGGGAAGGAGCAGGACACAGGAGCTTCTAGTCCCCAGGCCTGTGATCAAATTATCTCTCCCTCTGTCACACATCCTAATCATCACAGCTGGCGGTCATGCCAACAATATTAATGCTGCTGAGTAGCTTTCAGTTTTGCAATTAGCAAGGTTTTCTGCTTCCCTCAAATAAAAAATAGGCTTGTACTTCTTAACGCTGCATAAATGATACAGATACATTCAAGGCCCGTGTTACTGTCTTGTTGAGATGAACTGACATTATAAGTGCTGTAGATACTTTAAATCTTCTGAAGATTACAATGGTTACAAAGCTCATTATTTCTAAACATGTTTATCCTTCCTCTCTTTTTTGTTTGCAAAATTAGGCAATGCA
This sequence comes from Rhinoptilus africanus, assembly GCA_013400135.1. Taxonomy (NCBI): domain Eukaryota; kingdom Metazoa; phylum Chordata; class Aves; order Charadriiformes; family Glareolidae; genus Rhinoptilus; species Rhinoptilus africanus. The sequence goes on from VXBO01007135.1 coordinate 1,097,588, forward strand.
CAGTTTAAATAAACAACTATTGTACTATTGAACATTGATTAAAGAAAAGAGTTCCATTTAAATTATTAAGTGGTAAGATAAAAAGCATCCCTTCTCTTTTGTGCGCTACTTTATTCAGAAGTCAAACTTCTGTAGTCTCACTGAATGCTAATGAACAGCATAATAATGCACAAGGGCAAGAGGGGGCTGAGTAATTAAAAACAGAGGCCAGAAATCAAAGGGCTTGAAATATACTTACCAAAATAATTCAATTATACATTAGAAACCTGGGATAATCAAGACACATCCCACAGTTTCATTCATCATTATGCTCTGATTTAGTATCTATACTGGGCTGCCGTACACAGCAAGCAGCAACTGGGACCTTCACGTGCGATGCTTCGGCTGAAGAGACAAAGGCAACGCGCGCTCAGGTCCCGCTCTCATCACGCCGCACCTTGGGAGTGGCTTCACTTGACTGAGTATATTCTGAGTTAAACTGATTTAGGGAACTATTTTTAGCCACGAGCTATTGCTGTATTGGTTGTATGTTCATTTTCTCTCTGGCTTTACAATTAATTAATACAACTCTCCACACCCACCATCTTAGCTTGCCTATAAACCCATCTCCCCCCTCTCTCCTTGACTTCACCTCTTCTTGTGGCTTCAGGCTTTCCTGGTTATCCACGAAAACCTGTGCCAAGCAGAGCAGCAGGTCGGTTCATTCAGCAAACCATGTGTTTAGCTGGGATGGCATCACGAGCCTCTGAGGTTTTCACGCAACACAAACTGGGTCAAAAAAAGTGCCGCTGTAGCTTTGCAATGTCACCACTTTCATGGGCCAAGGAGTCCCAGCGCAGCTTCTAGTCTCCGGGATGACAAAGGGGGGACTGCGCATTTCAAGGAAATTCCAGTGCCAGGTGATAAAACAAGGGGAAAAAAAGGGCCAATCTGACCTTGTTCAGTGATTTTGGAGATCAATGGAGGATTTATGTGATTTTTGCCTTGTGCAGTCTTGATGCGATAAGCAATGATCAAACTTAGTCCCATTAGCACTGATAACAGCTTCATGGAGGAAACTCCAAGTGATGCATTGTCAGGAGCCACGGAAAAAGCGGAAAAGTGAAAAGAAGTTTCCAGTTGATAAAGGATAGCTCTGCTCTTCAAAAAGTTTGCAGAGGCACAAGTCATTCCCTCCCTTCTGGCACATAATTATGGTAACAACAGGTGAAAACTATCGGAAACAACCAATTTCAGCAAAAATTCAGGAATTTCAGCAAAATCAACACTCAGTCAGCTTCCTGAGGAATGAGAGTCTGTTTGTCTTATTAGAATTTTTAAAGGTTTAGGCACAGAGACTACTAGTTGTCTCTAATGAGCGCAGAAGTCAAACAAGTGCTGCGGTGCTTCACAAGCCGAGGAGCCCGTAGGCCAACGCAGGTCGCGACGTTAGACAGTAGAAAAGGGAAACAAGAATCTCAGGTCAATTTTTCCAAAACTAAGGGTCTTAATTAAAATGAAGGTCATGACTTTAGAAAATGGGTGCCGTTTAGTATAGTCCCAGCTATTACCGAGAATTGCTGCAGCTTCAATTTAGAACAAAAACCGCTGCACGAGAAAGAGCGGGCGAGCACACTTTAGCCGGTCTATGACAGCGGCAAACGTGGATGTCTCCAACTTTCCCCAGCCCTATCACCTCCATTTGCCTCAATCAGAAATAAAGCTCCTTTTGAGGCAATTCCGCTTCCCCAAAAGATGTAATTCCCTTGTTAAAAAGGAGATCATTAAGTCAAACAAACCAGCCCATAACGTGAGCCAGAGCGGTGTTTGCCAAAGGGGGACAGGGGAATGCACCAGTTAAGACAGATGTAAGTTCAACATACAGGGAAGCAGAGAGACAAATACCTCCTTTTTTCCCATTTTTTTCTGATAAGGAATTAATTTTTAAAGAGAAGACAATTATGTCCACATTGCTCGGTTTTGCCGAGGGGTTGACTGAAAGGGGGGAGTGTTATCTAGGGGCAAAGCCCGAGCTACACGGGACCCCCGCTGCTCAATATTCGTTTCCCGAGTTTGGTGATGAAATACTCTAATAGCTATCTTAGTGACATCCTTTCCCGAGAAACAGTCTGGGGCAGTAATTCTAACAGGACAAGTCAGCTGTAATGAATCTCTTTCCTTGGCACAGATGGGGCCTCACTTTACTCACACGCAGAGCTTCTTCCCTTCCTAAGACCACAAGGAGACAAAAGCAAGTAGCTCTGGCCTCTTATCTTACCTGCCTTAAATAATATAGTCGCAATCAATGAATGAACTTCATTTTTTTAAAATATGCAATTACATGAAATAGATTTCAGACGTGACAAAACCCAGAACAACTCCACAAACACAGAGCTGGGCTCTGATTTCTATCAGTATGAGATCAAAGTAGTGTAGTTGCTCATTTACAGCTCAAAGCTGCGTTATTTTCCCTAACTCGGGCTGTATGGCTAGTCCACTGAAGTCTGTATAGCAGAAATATCAACCCATCTTGATAATCCTTCCACAGTAAATAACGATTTACAAAGGAGGGGGAAAATCTCCCTTCCCCTCCCTCTTTCAATTCATTAAGTTCAACTGCGATAACCAGTGAGGCATACAGGAAAGGGTTAGGTATCTCTGCCTCTGAATATTTAATTCGGGACTAAATGTAATGCACAGCATCCTTATACCCCTGGGAGTTCAGCAGCCAATATGCCAATGAATATATCCTGACAATACTGATATTTTCTGCACTTTGGAGGCATGAGTGACATTTGCTCGCCACATATGTTCCATCGGATGCTGAGGTCTACACTTGTGAGAAATTAATCAGATTCCATCTGCTTCCTTTTCATCCTGGACAATTTCATTACAATTTAACCAAAGATTATAGGATTCCCATGTCTGTGTCCCCAGCCCCCAGCCCAGTCTTGGTGTTTCCATACTGAACGATTAAAGCTGCTTAGTTTAAGTAAGGTCAGAAACAATCTTCCTTCCGGTAGGGAAAGGCATAATGCTCATGAGCAGGGTCCAAAATCTGCTCTAAATTACATGTAGGTAAATCCAGAATATCCCTACTGAACCAAAGGGGGGTTAGATTTATCATGGAGCAGGATCTGGACCTTAATCCTCCGATGCCTGTTTCTGGTGGCTGATTTTGATGGGCATCAGGCTTGAGATGGCACCAAGTCGGTCACCCTGCAGGTCCCCTCTTACATTTTCATTTACCTGTCCAGGGGGTGAGCAAAGGGATGGCTCAGCCTTCCTGCCGCGTGGTCCTGTGCTGCTGCTGGGAGAAGAAATTGCTGCTTCTTAAAACATTCCCTGTACTTACACAGGCAGCTTAGCAAATTCTTTGCTTATTTCTTATTTATTAGTACCTCTTTAATTCAAGGTAATAGCAAGGGAGAACTGGACATAAAGATTGCTTGGACTCAGCTGATGTATGATGCTAAACGTTGCACAAAAATGGATGTATTTGCTTAAAAGCGGGGTTTCCTAAGTTCTTTGGATGAGGCACAAAGGGCACAAAAAGTCCCCAAGGTATAAATATTGGTGGAATCGGGTACCTGATCGCTAGGTAAGAGTTGCCGCCAAGCCTGCCAACATGAGGTTTCCTGAATGACAGAGAAGCCAAAGCTACGAACCAAAAAGTGAGGTTTCCGTTATAGAAACCACTGAGAGAGAGATTCTGAATGGGAGGCCTGGGAAAGCCCGGTAAGGAGGAAAAGGAGTTCCTGCGATAAGGAGTTGAGAGGCAGGTGTAACACCGGGGCTTTGTGCGTCAGGGAGGCGAAACCCAGGATCCGCAGGGCCGGAGACCGCAGGGCGGCTGCTGCGCGGGCAGAAGCAGGGGCTGCACCGCCAACCCTGCAGGAGGTGGCAGGTGCCTTTTTAGGAGAGCAGCCTCCTGTGCCTGCTGCCAGCCCAAGCCCTTTGGCCACTTACCCGCGAGCGCTTTTGCTGTCCGGCCCGAGCGGCGGAGGGTACTCGGAGACGTGAGGTTTCCCACCAGCTGCAGCAGGACCACTCACCCCCTCCGGCCGCGGCTGGTCCCACGGTGCGACCCGAGGTCCAGACCTGGAGCCGTGAGATGGCAGAAAGCAGGCACTGGGCACTGAGCTGCTGGACAGGAGAGCAGGACCACAACAGCGTTAGTTTTACATGGTTGCCCTAAACTGGGCAAACATCCCCCAGAGCGGCAGCTTCGCAGGGACCTGCCCCAAAACCGGAGCGCGCTGGCAGTGGGAGAGGAAGGAGGCGCCAAAGCTGTGCAGAACCAGTGGGAAAGAGCAGCTATGAGCAATGGTTTGTGGCAGTGAGATTTATCTGCAAGCAAAGAAATTCACCCAGAGGTGGGGAGGTGGCAGCTGAAGGCAGATGAGACCTGCAAAGCGAAACACCACTCAGCCGCTCCGAGATGGGAAACCGCACGAAGATCCCTGACCCTGTTCGGAGCCGTGCTGCCTTCCCCACTTCTCAGAGCCATTATTCCAGCTGACTTGCAGATACCCGATAGTGATTTTTGAAACGAAGGTGCACCCAGATCAGGCTGTCACAGCCTGTCTTTTCAATCATGAGTTACTTGATCAGATGCTTTTTTGCTGTAACACAATCACATGGTGCCAGGGCTTCAGGCAGGGCCTATATTCTAGCTCCAGTCCTGGGTGCTTCCTTGCCACAAAGTTATTGACACATTGGGAGATAGCTGTAAAAGAAAAGAAAGATCTTGCATAAATTGACTTATGCTATTTATAGACACGGAGAGCAGTCTATCCATGGGACCATCTGCTAATCTATGTCCCATGGCAATTAAAGTCAACATTTCACCATATCTTCTCCATCAAGGGCTCAGATTATGCTCTGAACTCTTTTTTTTCGTATAACACCGACCTTACATCTGTGCTGTTTAGTGTCTCTTTCCAACCTTCCATAACACTTCCCATAGCCAGTCTCTCAGAGCCTGCTACAAGAAAGAAAAAACGCAAACTGTTTATTTTTATCACTATGAGGTCAAGGGGCCAGCAGGTGACAAAAGCTCCATTTATTGCATTGATTCTAAATCACTTTAGTGTTTTAACAAAAAAAGGAAACAGACGTGCACTAAATTAATGAATTTATAGATTAGTAACAGAGCAGACTTCATATAGTTAAATCTTTTCGGTGCTCCCAGTTATAAACATCCCACATACATTTTCAGAAGTGACTTATGATTGCGGACACTATGTTTTTAAGCATCCAACCCAAGATGCTTTCCAAAATTATCAAAAACCTGTGAGCAGGCCTCTCACCATCTCCTTTTTCCAAAGAAAGCTGGAAGCCTAAAAAGCTTAGCATCAGAACATTTTGCTTTAGAGAACACGTAAAGACAAAACCCAACTCTATTTAATGTATGGCTCGCCCATATGATAGATAATTTTCTGAAGTAACTTAAAAGCTTGAGTCTTACTGCCTTGTTCCGTGTCTTTTTATACACAACACATTTTTATTACCGTATGTAATTTTAATAAGTTCTACTGGCACCGTCATTTTAGCGACTGCATTCACTACATTTAGCAACAGGAATTACTATAAAAGCGAGGAAGAAAATAGAGAAGATTTGATTAGCAGGAAGATTTGCCAGAAGGCGGCCTTACAGCAGGACCGAAGGACCCGTGCTCAGGTGAAAGATTATTTTACAGAAATTGAACTCAGGGATACACGTTTCATGGCCACTAATACATTTGGTTAATTAAAAAAAAAAAAAAATTAAAGGCTTTCTTCACCTGTCAGGATGTCAGTCACATGAATGCCATCTCAAGCAGTGCTACACCTCTGTCATAGCTGATGATACAAAAAGCTGCTTTTTTCCACTTATGGGGAGATGTGTGTGTGAGACAGAGAAAGAATCTGAAACGTTAAGCAGTGACACAACCAAATATTATCTATTTTGGGCTGAAACGTATTACAGTCACAAGACAATTGGAAGTTGTGTGAGCACAGAGATACCCACAGCGTTCTGCTGCCCGAGCCGCTCTGTATGGGCACGTTCCTCTCCCAGATCTCCCTTCCCCTTCCAGCCTCCCCAAAACTTTCCTCTCTCTGCTTTCCACTTTCCAACGCAGGATACAAAACCTCTGGGAACGAAGGTGCTGAGGATGAGCTTTACAACCGTGACCGTCTTCCCAAAGGTCCACGCTCTCTGCTCAGAGCCTAAAGGTTATTATGGGAAATCCTAGAGGAGAAAAAATGGTGTAATACCTTCCCCCAGCATCTCAAAAGATGTAACAGACCATTACTGGCTGCGGATATAACATACAAAGTATAGCAGGGCACAGATGTATTTGTGGAGAGGTTTTAAAGCCATTGTTGTCCATTTTTGCACATTAAAACCCACAAAGAGATTTATTTAGAGCACTAAATCATTTCATTTCTCTCTGGCTACATTTTTAACTATTTAAATATTCATCATGCACTCCAAGAATCTCGATGCCAAGTATTTATTTTATTTTTTTATAGCCTTTTAAATAGCTTCTTTAAAATATCTTCAGGTACACGTGTTGGTCTTAAAAAAAAACCCCAACACTGAAAATAAGAGCTTATTGTAAAATATCAGAGAGAAATGAGGCATCGGGCACTGCTGAGACTGGAGATCTGCCCATCAGCAGTGGCCTCTGACCACAGTACAACAGAGGGGGGGTTCCATGAAATTCAGTGCTCAGGGTAAATAGAAAGGGTGTTTTATTTTGTTTTCAAAGTTGAAAGTTTGGAAGGTGAAAATCTTGGGGCTTCACATAACCAGGTGTAAAGTTCTCCTGCCAAGAAGGATGCAGGGGGGGAGAAAAGGCTTCTCTATAGGGAATATTTGTGTCAAAACCTCCCTTTTAGATTTCCCTTCAGATGGACGACATTTTTTGTCAGAGGGATGGGTGGCACTGAGAAAAATCACCATTTTCTATTTGAAAAACCTCCCCCTCATCTTGTTACTGTCTCTGACGGAGAGGATACCCCTGTCCCTGAAACGCTGCTGGGAAGCCACCGTCCGGCTCTGGGTGCGGGCGGGTGCCGGGCACAGCGCCGGTGCTGCTGCCCCCCCTGCCCCCCGAAACCAGCCGGTGCCTCCCCCGGCCCCCGGCCCCATGAGCGGAGAGCCGCAGGCAGGCCCTGCTGGCGGCAGCCGGAGGGAGTGGGTAGGACGGGCCCGGGCTGTGTTTGTCGCAGGGGGTTGCTGAGCTGCCTCCTCGGAGGCCGGTATCGTGGGGCGATGCAGAAGGTGCCGTCCCCGCAGGCGGGTGGTCCCACGCGCTCGTCACCGGGGGCCGGAGGGGCCAGGGCTGGCCAAGAGGGTCCCTTACCCGCAGTGCGGTGGGTGAAGGGCGCGGAGGGGTCACAGCTGGGTCCGGAGTCACCAGCTCATCCCGGCACAGGTTTCCCGGCCACCTCAGCGCGAGCAGCAGCGTGGAGACTCAGCCCACCTCGCCCTGCAGCTCTGACAGCGGCAGAACCAGCACCTTCTGCCTGGAAAGACACCTTGGATGAAGCCTCCGACAGAGACTGAGGCCAGGGCTGGCTCGGACGCCCTCACGGCCCGATGATACGGCTGCTCCTCACCCTGCAGCCTCCTCGGCTGGAGATGCCGAATGTGATCAAACACAGTTTGGCAGCTGTAAGGCTCAGTTACAAACTGCCTGGGAAGAGATTACCTTCGGTTTCAAGAACATTTCCTTTAATCCGAAGAGAAGCAGAGACCTTCCCTCTCCTCCCTGTGAAGCCTCCGCTTCATGCATGGAGCCAAGCTCATCCTCGAGCACTAGTTCGAACCGTTATGTTCCTCTCTCTATTCCCACATGTGATTTAACTTCTTCCACAGGAAAAAAAAAAAAAAAAATTTAACCATCTTTCTGTTTCTTCTCACAGAGGAAAGAGTCAAAGAGCGAGGCACAAACCTGAAAAATTATACCAAACTTTTACCGACTGCTTTGGCATCTCCTCCAAGAGGTCTCTGGCCACCGTGGCTCCTTGGAGGACAATGGTAGGCAGCATCTTCAGGCAATTCCATATAGAATTTGTGCCGTTGCTCCTCTGTCCAAAGGGGCTTCATTCTGCATCTATATAAACGTAGAAAGCAGAAGAGGCTGTTTACCATTTACAGTCTCCAAGGAGTACGGGATGTGCTTGCACATAGTTATTCCACCTCTTTTGTTTTCTCTCCCAGAGACGGAGATTAATGAAAAAAGACAAGTAAGACTGCATTTGTAGACACTGACTACATTATTACTGAACACAGGACTTAACACTGAACGTCTGGGTCATTTAAAAGGTGACACACATTTGTGAGAAAACACATTTAGTTTATTTATGGACAAGAGACACAGACCGGATTCACTGTACCATAGGCTTTCCCAAGCGAAATGCTCCAGTCAAGGTAGAGTAGGTGAGCACAGCTGGGGAGGCAGCTCGTTCTTTTTCAACAAACTGCTGGGTATTTGGCATATTAGACATCATTAATGGATGAAATATCTTTTACTGAAACATAACCTGCTATTTCCACAAACAAGCCTCTTACCTTTACCACGTTTATTTCCTACAACTCTTTGATTTTCATTTAATGTCTATCTAAAAGGCTGAAGACCCAGGTACTCCACTCAGTTGCACTGACATAACCTTTTAATTAGCAAAGGTCACTTAATGCTTTTAATACAATCAACAGTTGCTTTCTTTCCATGATCAACTGCAAGAGCATCAGAGTTAATGCAGGCTGATTAAAACTTGAAAATCCTTTAGCATAGAAGTATCTCAGGACAAATACAATCAAGCCATTGCACGTAGATCATTTTCCTTGACAGCTTTGATTGCCACTCCATTAGCCTGTGACTGACTGTCACTGCGCAGTAGCGTTTTACAGAAAACACCCCGATTTGCACAGCACCGCCAGGGCACAGGAAGAACAGCTCGGGATCTGCGGGTGAACGGTCCCTCTTCTTGTACCGCGGGTCTCGCCAGAGGACTGACAAAGCTGTGGGTGAAATTCATCGCCAGGGCTGTCTCCAGCTGCATGTCTGACATCCTTTAAGTGCTTCCAAAACCTTGTCTCAGAAGAAGGAAAACTAAAATTAGGGTTCACACATGATTGGTAAGGGATATCTAAAGCTCACTCTGGAGAGACGTACAGAACTCGCTGCCCGGCGTTGCAGCTGAACGCAAATATAAAAAAGGTGACCAAACGTATAATGTCTTGTGAGTATAAATCAGTTTCCTCATACACAGATGAAGCTGGGACCCTTGTCTGATGTCAGTGGAGAAAGACCTCTTGGGTGTTTGGTGGCGAGAGATTTGTGTGCAGTGAACGAGGTTTTTGGGAGTAGGGACCATGTTCCATTCAGGAGAGTGGCAGGCAGGTCGTCCCACTCCAGAGTCACCTGCCCTTATAAGAGACAAATTTTAAAAGCTAAAGACAAACAGATGGGGCTACTGTCTCCAATACCTAATGGCTTTGTTAATCCTTATCCTTTTGACCCACGCACAAAGAAAATTATTCCAGGAAACCAGTGGTAAGAACCCCTTTATATAATCCCTGTATTATATTATATTTGCCACCGAGTTTGCAAAGTCAGTAAAATGAGAAGAGCTCTTACAATGCCTGTTACAAATTAACGAAGGCTTCTTAGTCTTGGTAGCTTTTTATTGCTAGACAAGGAGCATATGTCAGAAAACATATGGCAAACAACAAAACCAGGAGGAACTAGACCCAAAAAAATACAGCAAGCATTTCTATTTAAAAACCAATTACATAAAGCTCCCTTGGAATGGCCATATACATCCACGAACCAGCCGTTTTCATCTCCTCTGCTGCATTTAGGTTATGAAAGGATTTAGTTTCCCAAGAAAAGAATTTGAGACACAAAGAATGCAGGACAATTTTAAATTAAACAGCATGACTATGGTAACATCTGCAATAGATTGGGTGCCCTAAACACAGTAGAGGAGATAACGGTCGCCTTATCTACGGTTTGGTAAATAATTTCTCCTACCTCAAGGGTCATTACATCTTCAGCTCTTTCTGTCATTTGTGATTCCACTGAGAGGCTGAAGAATAACGTCTCTACAGGTGCTTATGGTGCAAGTGAGCAGCTATAAATAACATCCGCGCGTTCGGCTGCGCAAGGACAAGAAACCTCATTCACATCCTGACATTCCTTCATTAGACGCCAACTTTCAGCCCTACAGATCTCGGCATCTCCCGACATAGAATTTGGCAGGCGGTCACTAAGCAGCAATATAAGCCATTAGGGAAAAGGTTTTCTGCTTTCCTACATCCCAAAAGCTCCATCGTTCTCTTCCGAGAGACATCGGGAGTTGGGGTAGAGGGGGGAAATCCCACCAACTGGCATGTTCCCAAACATTTCTGTGAATCCACAGAAAAATCTTCCTCTCCAGTCCTAAAATCTGAACTCATTAGGTGGGGGATAACATCAGCCAAGAGCAGATCCCCCCTGCGGGGGTAACACTCGCACATCTTCCCCCACGCGGCCACTGGGTGTTTATCACAGACTGGTTTGGGTGGGAAGGGACCTTAAAGCCCCCCCAGTCCCCCCCCTGCCCTGGGCAGGGACACCTCCCACCAGCCCAGGTTGCTCCAAGCCCCGTCCAACCTGGCCTTGAACCCCTCCAGGGATGGAGCAGCCACAGCTTCTCTGGGCGATGTTTCACTTAAGATGGGTCCCCCGTGCTGAGGGACAGGGGTTTAGTCATTTTGTGTGGCTGCTTTTTGGAGAGTGCCAAAACAGCAGAGGGTCACCTTAACTAAAGGGAAGGGGGAGGAAAACCGGTGAGATTTAGATATTAAAACTAAAAGCTGAGGAGAAGGTGAGGGGGCACTTAGATCAGGCAGGCAGAGCTAGACACGCAAACGATGCACTGAGATCTCATGGGACAAGGTTAGGACAGAAGTGACAGCTGGTCAGAAGAAACAGCACTTTAAGATCCAAAACCCTGTCAGGAAGACCCAACCGTGCGGCCGATAGAGAGGTTCAATAAAAATGGGCAGGCAGAAAAAGGACATGAGGTACATAAATACATGCTTATTCAATAAAGCAAGAAATGGAACGGCAAAATTGAGCAAACAAGGCTGCCCGGTGACGGGAGACAGCCTGATTTATTTGCCTTGCTGAAACACGGCAGCGTGGAAAACACAGCAGGGAAACCGTGTTGTCTCGGTAGGAATTATTCAGCAAAGGAGGGTTAGGTCATGGCTAGAGCACCAGAAAGAGCCTCTGGAAACCAAGTTTCCAAAGGAAGAAAAACCCCACAGACAAGGTGTAATTGATGCAGATGCACCAGAAGCATTGTATGGGGGGCTCCGGGCACAGAGAGGAAAATAATTCTTGAAAAATCAACAAACAGTTAATGATAAAGCAGTTGTTACTCCCAATTACCTGTGTACAACTGATTGCAGCCCTGCCAGAGTGACAAGCTGTATCTTAGCAACTCGGAGTCGGCTTTTGGAAGGGCTCCTTCCTGGGAGGGAAGCTCTCATCTCCCGGGGACCGAAGTTTAGTGATAAACTCTGCCCGGTCCATTAGGTTTCAGTGGCTGCAGTACATTGCAGCGACGTAATTTACCTCCCATAGGAAGACATTGTACTGAAAAAAAAAAATAAAATTGGGAACATGGACAGGAATCCAGCAGTCCTGTAAATGAGGATATTCAAGTCTTGGATTGAGCATCGGGGATGCCCGGGCGTTTCTGGCAGAGGAGGGGCCCCAGCAGCACAGAGGAAAGTGCAGATTTCCAGGGCAGGATGGCTTCACCCGAAAGCTCTGCAAGGAGAGAGCAACTGAGCCGCTAGCACGGGAATCCCTTCTCATTAACATCAGGTGTCCCCCTTTTTCGGGTGAGAAATGCTCAAGACAAATCCATTTCCCAGCCACGATAATTTTTTTCTGTATTGCACAAAGCAGTTGATTATTTTGAGCAGTCGCTAAAAGTTACACACACCTCAGTGAGCAATATAGTTCTGTAGAGGAAACCCGCACCTTTCCGCAAGTTAATCTGCAAAATAAGGGAAACTGACATATAAAACATATGATCTTTGGAAAGGTCTTGGGCAAAGTCCCTGGCGAGGGTCTGTTGATGAGCTGAAGTATCCAGGAGAGAGGGAGCACAGCCATGGCTCAAGAACTGGTTAAGAGACAGGCACAGCTGGTTAATTTTTAAGAGGATCAAAGACCCGCATCACCATTGATGTTTTATAAATTAATGAACTAGAAAAGCACACAAAGAATAAATGTCAAATACTAGAGAGAAGCTAGAAAAACTCCAGGGGTTCAGGCAATCTGCATGAACGTACAGAAAAATAAACACATCCAGAGCATGACTCGGCCCTACTCCCCAGTAGACATTCGTCTCTTAATTCAGTGGAAACTGTTTCCAATAATATTTAATAGAGAAAAAGAAAAAAGTGAAATTGAGCTGCCTGCAACAGCCCTGCCAAAACTGTGAGGTGTTGGCTGGGAGAGTGGCTGCCAGAAATGTCACCGTGTAAAACGACATCAGCCCCCAGTTCCGACGCAATCTTAGCACTGCTGATGTCCCAGGAGGGGCGAGTTGTGGCGTTCAGTGTGGCCAGTGCCAGCCCCCACCCTCCAGCTCGGTCCGATGGCAAAATCCAAAGTGTACCCCCTTCCAAAAAAAAAAATCCCACCAAGAAGCAGCAGTCCAGGTTGGTGAACTCAAAGAGGAGAAGAGCGACAGGATATACTGGGGGTACTTTGACACCTGTCTCCAGGGAGAGAAACTCAGTGTCTCTTCTCAGTAAAAATGGAAAAAATAAAAACAAACAAACAAAAGACTTAAAGAACTTAAATGACAGGAATTTAAGAAGTAATAGAAAGGTACACCGGGGGACAGCAACGCTGCAGGGAATGTGCTGTACTTATTTTACAAGATATCAGTGACCAGCAGGATTTCACCCAGAGCAGGATTTGCACAAGGATCTATGCAGGGTCCGCAGCCACATTCCTTCTTATCCTTCTTCATTTAAATGTCCCAAGCACAAAGTCTGATGAGCAGGTCGCTGTGTTATTGCATTCGGGAGAAACCGCTCTGGTACAGCAGTGCCCTGATGCAGCACTGCAATGCCCTCATCCTCGTCAAAAACACTTCAACTGCGCTGTTAAAAGTAATCTGCCAACACAAGAGTATCAGCTGTGCATATATGGTATTTGAGAGCAGTTAGAAAGTAAATATGATAACAAATAAGCATTATTTTATGAGGAGGTGACAAAACCCAGAAAGCCTTAGAAATAAGCACAATTGTTAAGTGCTCGTAAAACATAAGGCAAGAAAATTCAGCTGAGGACTTGAGTCGGTGGGACCTGAGGTGTCCTCAGCCAGGTCCCTTCTGCTGAGCCCAAGCTGCTGCCAGGCAGACGGGGTTTGTACTTTCCACTGTTGTCTCCACGTGACAACAGCATCCTCAGCTGATGTCATTGCTCCAAGCTAATATTACATGCTTTCAAATCTGATCAATAAAATACAATTTACATTAAATGACCAGAAAGCTGTCAATTTTGTTTTTTAATCCTAGACTTCCTCATGAGTTCCTGACTCAGAAGGAAAACATTATGGTTATTAAGTAAGTAATGATTGATTTATTACATACCTTTTGGAAACATTTTCTTTGAAGCATAAGGTAAAACATTGCCAAGTTTTTCTTTGGGTGGAATGTTAAAAACATTGAATAGATAATATCCAGGGCAGTTTTGCAACCGAGGGCATCAGAAGGAGGTTTGGAGTATCTGTGCTCCTCTTAATTTACTTAGCTTTTTTTTTATATGAAATGTTTTAATATTCTGCACTGAACTAAGTACACGGTTTTCTTTTGTTTGGGAAAAGTAGTGCTACAAATAAGCCTGACTCCTTCCTCACTCACCATTCCCAGATGCAGACATTAAACACAAAAACTGGGGGGGTTAGAAATTCAAACACCACACCCAGGGAGCAAACGGATTGCTGGCAAGAATTCAAATCAAAGCATCACTCAGACTTCAAAATGTACAGACGCATATTTCAGCTGCAATGGTTCCTGTTGACAGTTGTCTAACTTTGTAATGAATGACAAGGCAGGGAATACTTTGTACTCCAGTGGAATCCCCCGCATTTCGGCAGCGAGAACGCAGCCGCTGCTGCAGGACGGGATGTGCCAGGACTCCAGGTCCCAAGAGGAGCGGGGTTCCCCTGGCCGGCCAGGTACCGAGAGCCGCGGTGCCCCGTTCCCTTAAGTGCCACCGAGCCACTTCCTACTTGGAAGAGCTCCCGGGCTCCAAAGCACCACACAGCCGAGCATCGCGGAGCATCGCCTGAGCACTCCCGCGCTTTGCTGAAGCTGTGGCGCTCCAGCTCCCGCGTCCAGCTCCTCTCACTGGGGAGTGAGGGCAGAGGGACCAGAACATCCCACCCTGCCTCCGGCCTGCTGGAAAGCTGCTGACACAGGTACCTGAACAACCGACAACATTAAGTTACCGGGGAGGAGGGCGTTTTGTAAAGCAGAATGCAGGCTGCTTAAATAATGAATTAAGAGGCATCAAAGAATGCATATGTAAAAGGACAGAGAGGGAAGGTCTGATATTTTAGACTATGCTAGACCACAATGAATAAATTATAAGAAAGTCTGAATACTTTACTAAGTATAAAGATGTCTAGCAAAAGAAAAGTTCCTACACTCCTCATCCCTCACTGCATCCCAAATGAAGACAGAGCTGGGGGCTCAGCCAGCCCATGAGGGCTTTTCCACGTACGTTTTCATCTGGACTGAGACATCTACATTTAACAGCAGCCGTCCTGTCTTTAAGCCTTCGATCCTTTTACACCAGAGACGAGCTTGCTTGTTTTTCTGATGCTACTGAAGTTCTCCCAGTCATAACAAACTGAGAACACCCAGTCGGTTTGACAAAGATGAAGCGATAGGTAGGAGGCATATTTCATTACGCTACCAAGGCTCTGGCGTGGTAATTGGTGAAGAAACAATTCCGAGCTGTCAACTCGATACACACGCCTTTTCACTGACTGGCGGGCCGAGTCTTTGACGGGGTAATGAATGATGTCCAAGGGCTGTCACCGCCGTGCTCATACCCTCTTACCTGCCACCCTCGTAAAGCCCTGAGCAGCATGACCATCCCTCCCCATCGACACGGTCTCTCGGGGCCTCCTGCATATCCCAAGGGCAGGTTCCTGCACCTCACACGTGACCGCAACAAGGATTTTAATTATCTGCAAGGTCCGAAAATCAAGCACCAAGCAGGGACAGCCCCTGCTGCAGTCTGCACCCGAGCTACACACAAACCCCTTTGAACATTCAGGATCTGCCCCATGTTCCTCACCTGGCACAGACCCATGGGTGACAGCAGAGAGAGGCCAACTCGTGGCAGTCAGTTCTTGAACTTTATTGTCCATGGCGGCCTTCCTCTTCCCACAGGGTCTGCCCACCCCGGCACCGCTGAAAGGAAAATGGGAGTTTCCAGATTTCGTCACACGTGCCCATAAAGGGACTCCAAAGAGCCCCAATTCAAACACCAAAGTTAATGATGGATGTATTGCGCATCCCTCCCCGGGGCAGCTCGAAGGCTTTCAAAGCCGCAAAGAAAAGTCAATCAACTCTGTTTTTAATGACTAACTGTGGGATAAGTTTGGTAGAGGGGCAAAATCTGCAAAGCTCAAATACTTCTATTTAAAAACAAATGCCCTCACAGTAATTGGTTTTTTTAAACAAAAGAAAAATTTTGCCATTTTCCTTTTTTTTTTTTTTACTATTTTCTACGTGTCAGTGGTCTACATTTTCAATGACATCAGATGCAGCAGATGCACATGCACCCCTCAAGTGAACTAAGTGGGAGAAGTAATTAGGTACTTGAAGGTGCACAATATATTGCACAACTGGGTAACGCATTGCATAAGTGAAAGTCAAAACAGGAATTGCACTAACTGCTAAAAATTGATGGTTTGGCACAAAACCTTCTTACCAAAAAAAATGAGAAACAGCATTTTGCTACAAAAGAGTAACTGAAAATTCTCTTCCACCACCAAGTTGCATAAAGAAAAACTGAAGAAAAACAGTCTGATATTACGGCATCTGAAGAACCCTACACTAAAAACTAAAATCTCCCTTGGTTAATTTTTCCCAGGCATTTCCTTCTACAAACAGGACGAGGGAAAACCAAAACCCTCACCTGCAGGAGCAGCTGGGTGATTGTAGCCCCGGCGAGCTGAGTCCTCGCCTTCGGCAGAGGCTCCCTCCGCACGGCCCGGACGAGGCAGAAGGGCTCTGGTGCCACCTACTGCGCTCGCTCAAACCCCGGCAGACGCGGCTCCGCCTTCCCGGGAAATCCTGCCAAATCCAAGGCAAGAAGCGTTTTAGAGGTTATACACATTTCAAAACAAATTCAAGTATTTTTACTCTCAGTAATAGGGTCATTTTTTCTTTTTTTGGTACTTCTTTTGGATTTGGCAATGGGAAGATGAGAAGGGAAACCAAGAAAAGGTAAGTGGAAGGAAGAGATACAGCCTGCTCCTTGTTTGACTTTTATGCCCTTATCCAAAAGACAACGGTAGTAACAAAAATAGTTGAAGTTATACTACATTTTGTATATATTTAGATCTATTAAATTATATTTATTAAATTTTATTTATATACTAACATTCTTTTTATATTTTATCTATTTTTATATTATAAAATTATTCCACTTTTCTAAGAGAGGACAGCAGCACATTAAAAAATGTATTTGAGAACTTGCTGTCAGCTCTCTCAAGCTGTGGCGAATCCCCCGGCCAGCCTCCCCTGCCCTCTCCAGCACAACTTCCAAGTCACCACCCAGTTTTCCAGCCCTGGCCCTTCTCCCTGAGCCCCACCTGTCCAGGGATGCTGCCCCCATCCTCGCCTGCCTCAGACTCAGGGGATTCAGGTCCTTTGGTTTCTCCCTCCGTGCAGTTTATGACAGAAACGTTCTCGCTATCCCTCATTCTTGGCTCTGTCCCAACGGGGTTTCCACACACTTCACTGGATTTGTAATTGTGGTCACAGAGGTCTTTTGAGCCTCAGGCTTGGGAACAACTGCCCATTTGATCCATCAGCAGCCCCTACGCTTATTCATTCCTTCCTTCCACCCCTCTCATTCCCTCTGTGCATCTCCCTCCCCACATCCACAAAACACTTTTATCAGCTGCCTACTGTAAATTCTACTGTATATTGCTCGATTCCAACACAGAAGCTACTAAACTTCAGACCTGGGCTCACCAAGACTGGCTCAGTTGTTTTCTTCCAGCTCCAGTTTCTTCTGCCCGGGGAAGTGGTAGAATCACCATCCCTGGAGGTATCTAAAGAACGGGCAGGCGTGGTGCTGAGGGACACGGTTTAGTGGTGGTTTTGGCAGTGTTGGGTTGACGGTTGGACTCAATGCTCTTAAAGGTCCCTTCTAACCCAGGCAACTCAATGATTCCTCTAGAAAGGTTGCCTCACCCACAACCAAGACCCGTCTACCTGCTTCAAGGCACTGCCACACCAGAGGGGCAGCTCACACAGCCAGCCCGTACGCCACAGCCCGTACCTGCAGGAAAAACGAGTCTCTGGCCGAGAGTTTAAGCTGCAGGTCTGTGCTCGGGGTGCCATGAGGTGGAGAGCCCTCACAGAAGCTGACCGACGCAGTCCGTGGACGGGAGGAGCAGCTGCCGTTCCGAGCAGGTCAGTAGCTCCAGTAGCTGCAGGCTTCGCACCCTTGCTGAGACCAGGAACTGAAATGCAAGAGGGATGATGAAAACTGGTGGAGGAATCATGAAGAGCCATGCTACTTTGGCCATTTCAGGCCCAAAGACAGGAGAAGATTTAGTAACAGTTCTTTAATTTCGGACAAAAAGCCCAATCCAGGAGAAATGAGTTTTCAGAGGATTGGAAGTAAGAGCTCAACTTCAAGGCAAACACTGCAAATTAAAACAATTATTCAACATTGAAATCAAAGAAAGTCATCCCCTCACATTTTACCCTTCTGAGCAGATAAAAAGCTCTCAAGGAGAACGTTTCCTTCAGTTTATCTCCTGCTTAAAAAAAAAATAAATATTAAGAGACATTCTAAACCCTGAGTTATCTTATTAATGGTACAACTGGCAAGATTAACAGCAAAAATTAAACAATTTCATTATTATTTAATTGCTTTTGAAAATGTATTGCCTTAATATTTATAACTGTACTTTTAGGATTAATAATCCCAATTTGCCACCCCCCCATCACAAACCATTTCTCACACTTACCCAACTTCTACAAAACTTCTCCAGAAAAAATATGAAAATACATCTTGAAGACTTGCGAAGTAAAAAGGAAAGACACCATGCGCATCCATGTTATTTTTTATTTCAAATCCAGCTCTCGGTTTACATCGTACATGAAACACAGGCAATCCTGTATGCATACAGGCTCAGCAACACCCGTTAGGTTCCAAAACTAAACACATCACGCTGATGCCAAAGCGTTGGTTAAAGACAGACTCTGAATTTAAGCAAACTGGAAAGACACAAAAAAACCCCATCCCAACACCCTCCCCCCAGATGTAGCAAGGAACAAGATTCCTATAGCCTGTTAAGAAAATATAATCCGGAGCTACATCCTGCCTAAAGAACAAGTGGCCCAAAACTCTCGTGGATTCCCTCAATTCCAGTGCCGAGGCAGACAGAGATGGCCCAGACCCTCTTTGAGAAAGCCACAAGCCAGATCTTTGCTGTTGTCCAAATCCTCTCTCGGGATTTATTGGCAAAACTCCATTAATCCAACAGAACCTTCTGCTGCTGTTGAGATAATTTTGCAATTTTTTGTAAAGCTAATCAACCAAACCAGTATTTTCATCCCAGTAATACTAAGCCATAAAGGCTGAAGAATATGTTGGCCATCAACTGTCAACACTGCCCTCAAATTCGCTGAAACCAGTGGATGTTGGCAGGGCGTTTTGCCCTTGGATGAAATCCCCACAGCCTCTCCTCCACCCACTCAGGCATATGTTCCACCACTTGTTTTAGCGACTCCCAACATGGCTTGAAAGAGCAGCTCCTCGATAGCTGCTTCCGTAGAGATTCAAGCGCATGCCTGCATCCACACGCTGCCTTCCGCAGCATCACCTGCAGCCCAGAACGTTCAACATATACAAATATTTTCCACAAACCAATCTTAAAATGTCTGGCAACAATGCCATCGCTGCAAGGTGATGGCGTTATCTCGGAATGATTCCCAGATAAATAAATCTGAATACCAGGTCTGAAACTTCAGAACATCAGGTTGCCATAGCAGGAAAAAGCAGGTACACGTGACTATGCAACTAATAGTATTTAAAACATTTGCCTCTAAAACCTGGCAACCTATGACCAAAAATTTTACACCTTTTTTAAATTAAAAACCTTATTAAAAAAAGTTATAAGATATCTGTGCACAGTTCATAGTTAAATGTCATCTTTATTTTGAGTTGGTTTCATCCGAACTCAGACATTTTAATGGCTTACATTTTATACATTTTTTTTAAAGAAAATCCCACAAGGTAAAAAAAAAAAAATCCACACATATACACCACATATACAGGAAATTGTATTTCTCAAAGGCTTTTTTCTTTTCCCCTCTTTTTTTTCATGACAAGAAGTGCAATTTTGCTTCTATGGTTCTTTAAAGTAAAACAGTTTCATCCATCAGTAAAACAAAACACTACACCAAGAACTGCACCAGATACCTTAATGTATCTCACGTGTCGGCTACATCTCGCTTCTCCTATGCACTGGTGAAGGTCGTGAGAGACCCATGTGAAAATGACGCTTACAGTAACTCATCTTTACCAGTATAGGCAGGTCAGTAAATGTACCTACACTCTGTGAAATTGCCTATGACTGTTGGAGAACGGAAGTCATTAATATCTACAATTACACCAGTGAAATGTTTACATTTACTGTAACTGTCTTGCTTTGGCATACGCCTGTATGCTCTGCTTCTAGCCACTGAGACTGCATGATTATACTGCAAGTCTATCATTACAATACATTCTCAAAAAAATTCTGTAATTTAACATAGAATTCTGGGTTTTATCTCACTTAACTTGATTCTTCTGCACATCCCTCTGGCTCCACGTAAAACAACAGAACTACTCCCTCTTTCCCCGCCCCGGCACTAGCATCAACATATCAGCCCTGGGGAAAATTTCATAAAGAACTCGGCTTTGGCTTAATACTTCCTTCACTGAAAATAGTGAACTACGCTACTGGGTTTGGAAGGATTTTCAGAAGTTTTCTAGATTGATTCTTCCACATTTTGAGAAAACAAGAATATTAATAGACTAGGCTTTTAATGACTCCAAAAATAAGCTTCCTCATGACTTCATTTACTTTCAGCTCCAGATGAAAGACACCCCATACATCTTATCATAAAGATGTACATTTTTTATTGTCGTAAAAACCTAAAGTCCATTCCCTTTAACATCCTTAAAAAGACTCAAGTTTTATTCCATTTTGCTGAGTTGTTCCATTGCAGAGCGCTGTTTTACGTGAAAAAGCAGGAAACACACAGATTACCTGAAGTTTTAAGTATTCACTTAGGAAAAGATTTACCTGCTTTGAGATAGACAACTGAACTAAACCTACTGAGCAGACCTGTTACATTTTAGCATTTAAAACTACAAGGAGAAGAGTCAAAGTTTATGTTTAAATGCAAAATCATGAGACTCTGCTCTCCAACTTGAAAATGTCTCTAAACTTGAGATAGAAGTTTGCAGTGTCTGTTGGCTCAAACAACAGAAGTTAAAGCTTGCTTAACCACTTCATCCTTACAACCACTATTTTACAAAGGAAGATTTTCAGACCTAGAAAGAACAGAGGGACAAGCACAGCAATGACATGGATGGTGATGGAAAGGAACTAACCGGCCATCCCAGCACCACTGCGTCATGTAACTCGACTGCAAATGACACACTAGGCAGTGCCTCACAATAAGAAGGCAATTCCTGTTCAGATTCTTACTTACAGGTATAAGACTATAGTACAAAAGCATCCAGCTGCTTAAAAAGGGGAACTGAGAAGCTCTGACAGGTCTAGGTCATTCCCAGAGAGACTACACTGAAGCTGTAACACTCTCCATCCTCTAGCAAGCACGTCCTCACATAATAGGCGGTATAAATTATTACAAGATTATTATCTACCCCAGAAAACCCTACATGAAATGGATGGACATACCTTTATACAAAGACATGTATTTCAGAACTTGGAATGCAAAAATACAGAGTTCTGAAAAATAGTTTTTACATATCAAAAACTCCCAGAATTAAAGAGAGGGATTATAAAGATACGGTACGGTGCTAAGAAGTGGTTTGTCAAGTTAATAATGGGTTATTTCCCTCTTAGAGGTTTACGCATTTCACACCAGCATTTTGCTTTATGTTGTTACAATATTTTTATGGAGCATTATTTAAAAATAATATTTCAGTCAGAAGTCTAATTTAGAATTCATCATGTTTTACCCTAAACGGCCACTTGGAATGCTGTGAAACATGATTTGCAGCCAGAAGCACCAAGTACATAAATTCTTCCACATCAAAGGAGTAGTTCGTAAATTTTGGATGTTCTCCCAGTGTCGGATGGTGTCCCTAGAAAAATGAAATAAAGCCTTTTAAGACAGAAGAAAAAAAAATACATCTCCCATTCAAAAAGCAAGAAAAAAATTGAGCATCTGCCATTTTGATTTGTTATTCCTGATCCACTGATCTGCTCTGAGGCAAAGAGTCAGCAAAAGAACTGCACAATAGCAATGTTACGGATTGATGGCCAATTAATTTAATGTCTCTTCTTCCCTCCGCCATTAATATCAAATGATTTCTTGCTCATAACAGGGAAGTTAATTTGGTCTAAAGAATGAAAATCATATTTTAATTACCAGAACACAGATAGGTAAAGCAAGCTAACCTTTAAATGCTTCAAGTTACAGCACCCCACCCTTCCCCCAGTGACCATCATTACCTGATCCTGAGGGAATACTTTATTTCTTTTTCGCCAAGTGATGTAGCGAATGCCTCTCAGCCTTGCCAAATCCAAGTAACAACGTTCATCTTCACAATTGTACCTAGGGGCAGGCAGAAAAATCATATTTACCCACAGAGACTGTGCTGAAGCTTACCAGGGTGAAACAGGAAAAAACCCCAAATACTTCAGGCTAAAGTGTTTGTCGTCCAGTTTTAAGGCTCCAAAACCACGGACAAATTCTACTCCAACGAAAACAACGACAAGGGCTACCATCTGCTCCTCAGATGCGGCCTAGGAGGCAGTTTGAGGCACGTCTGCATGTCAGGCACGCCCCGTCCAGCTACCGCAGAGATCAGGCAAGGGTTGCTAAACTTATTTGGAGACTAGACAAAATGCCCTCAAGCCAAGAAGATGGGAGACTAGACTAGCTGGCCTTTAAAGGTCCCTTCCAACCTAAACTATTCTGTGATTTTATGAAAATATGTTTAAAAGAAAGCTACCAGAGAAATTTAGGTAAAACACAATGACACTCAGCTAAGCTTAGCCAGCAAAGCTGGTGCCCATATCCTGAGCACAGAAAGGAGTATGTAACTAACGTTCATGGGGATCTTTAACACCCTGGATGTGCATCTTATGTAAAAAATTTACCTGGATCACCAAAATACCATTAAAACTCAGACTCATCAGGCAGAATCTGGCTAGTGAGGCTTTCTCTTTTTTTTGCCGTTTTCCCCAAGCAATTGCTGACCAGGCTGCTTTTTATTCATACCATGGCATCTTAAGAAATCACAGGCTAAACCTGTATGATATAATTACACTACATTTTACAATGAAAGCTTCCTCACTTTCGATTCCCAGAAGAGACTGTCAAAAATGAAGTCTAGATGAGGATGCAAGACAAACATTCATAGTCAAATACTAGCAAGGGAAAGCACTTCATTAAGACATACGATCAGACATCAGCAGTTGTGGTGGAAGAGGGGAAAGAGAGAGAAACAGACTTACAGTTCAAAAACAACAGCCCAGTCCGGTAGAAAGAGCAAATGGGTAAGTCCAGCTCCGTGCATCCCAATGAATATATCAGAGTTGTGGGTAATTTTCAATTGCTCTGAAAATTCAAGTTCCCTGCAGACAACAGAACAAAAATGGTGATCTGGCATGCCCTATCCATCTCAGCAAGAATTAGTTATATGAAGAAAGCGCAAAATTAACTTAAGGGAATACTGAAAGGGAGAATTGATTTTTCAGGCGACAATGCTAAGAATCACAAATGCTGCAGCCAGCAATAACTCAGCATGGAATTAAAAGAAATGCAGACAGGCTTCAAAACTTCACAAGAGCCTGTTTGTTGGTTGTTTTTTATTAACAAGCTAAAGTTTTTGTAAGTTCGAGGATTTTTTACTTGCTGTTAAAAAAAAATTGCATCACCTCCATTTTTAAAAAAAAACACAACAAAAAATACACAACAACAACATAAAAGACCTAAACCATTTTTAATGCAGTGTAGAAGTATACAATTCCCGTCTTAAGATGTGGATATCAAAGCTGAACTTATGCATAAGGCATCAAGCAGAAATAAGGAGACCAGGCTTGTTTCAGCTCCTGGAACTTCAGCTTCCTCTCCCATCCTTTGACTGTAAGCTCCAAATCAAATATTCTCTTTAAATAATCGTGCGTTCCCTGAGCACACAAGGAAAGAATGGACTAAAGATACTTAATTGTAAGAGAAGACAGACAACTGGAAACAGAAATTACAACAGGCTTCATTTGTGTATGAACAATTCATACATTAAAAAGGAAGTGAATAACATCCTCTCTGACCATTTGGAAGAGAGCAGAAATAAAATGGCTTAAACTGCAACAAAAAAGTTTAAACTGCTTAAACTGCTATAAGGGCAGACACCACAGAAACCCTTCTAACTATGACAGCGGTGATGCTGCAGGATAACTGTGGAAATCTGTAATGCCGAATGGTACTACTAACAGTTTCAACAGGCATGGGAATTCTGGAAGTAGCACTTGGGTCATGCTTTCAAGTAGGAAATGACTGACAACAGCCACAGGCAGCATGAGATCACACCAGTTTCACGTACTTGTATTTGTAGTCTACCACTTTGACCTCCAACGTCGATACTGTTTTCAAAGCATTCACAAGCTAAGGAGGAAAATAAAGAGACAATGATTGGGTGTTCTCCTTCAACTAATTCCTCCCCTGCACTCCTGATCATTTTACACACTCCTCCCCAGCAGGGAATTACAATGAGTGAGACAGAACAAACTGTCACTGCCATATAAAGGAGCAGTTCTCCTCCTTTTGTGCCTTCCCGCCTAAGATACATCCGTTATTCCTGGCAGAGCAAACCCTGGAGGGGAGACCTGGATCTCCTGCACTCTCACAGAGGCTACTGTTGACTTTACATGCTCCAGGACACAATTGTAAACCACTCAAACTAGCAGGAGTTTTGCTGGGAATAGTGGGAAGATGTGGTTGGATTTCCAAGAGATACTCAAATACATAAAGAAGCAAATTGGTAAGTAGAAGGATTTTCAAAAATACCTTACCAGGCTAGACTTCTACTCACATGAGACGTGAAACCAGGTTAGAGCCTGGGCTTCTAACCTAAAAGGGCTTTTTCTAAGTCTCCAATCCATAGCCAGCAGCAGAGGGAGAAAGAGTGAAGTATTTTCTTTTACAAAAGCATAGTACAGGTAAGACTGACTTCTCCCTTTCTGTCATGTGCTCATTACCAGAAAACACAGCACATGTAGCAGTGCAGGCGTGCGCTGTGGGCAGCCCAGCAGATGAGGCACAAATCCAGCCATCTGCACTCTGTCTATTCTGCCACTGAGCTGTTTTATCAAACAAGCCTTGGTTTCTCCCTACACAACGTGAGGATGATAACGCCAATTCATTTTTGTCAGGCACTAACAGCTAAGAATAAAGACAGGTATGAAAACATTAGATATTATCATTTTACCACAGGAGAAACTACACCATAAGTCCACCAACCTGCATGACTCAAAAGTGTGAATCAATATGAAAATTCATTAAGTTTCGAATGCACGCACTCAGATACAATAGCTTATGCATTTTAATCTGCAAGCATAGCAAAGCTTTTTGTTAGAGTCTTCAACACTGGGGATGCTAGAAATAAAAGAGATAATTAGAAAGCGAAATAATTTAATTTTATCAGAAGCTCTGGGGCGTCTGTTTGTCAAGAGGAAATAGTTTTAGTATTACATCTGTAATCTTCCACTGGATATTTAAAAAGGGCAGCAAGGTTCGGTGTCTGGTGTATAGAAAAGACGACCGGCTAGAAAACATATTAGAAGAAATTTAGCATTAGAACTGAACATTTTTGTCCAAGATTTGTCAGCAGACAGATGTCTTGGCTGTACCTGAAAAAAAATAAATAATCAGGTAAATGAGCAAAATTTAACTTTGTTTTAAAAATAAAAAGGACCACACCTCATTCTGGTTTAGTATTTTCCGGTAATCCGTACTGCGTGCAAGTATCGTGACTCGAATTTTCCCATCCTAAAAAGAAAGCAGCAGCAGTATATTAGCTATGAGGCAGACCTCACCAAAAAAACCCAAACAAGAAACCCCAAACACTTCCATGTTTACTTTTAGCACTTGTTTGAGCAACTAAATATGTTCTTTCCCCATGTAATAGATGATGCAACCACCTTAAAATTCACATCATATTTTCCAAGAGATTACAAGTGTCAAAAACTTCGTGAAAGTCTGACTATTAACAAAGAATAAAACATTTTCTGAAATATTTATTTTATTAAGTACAAAAGAGCCTTTGTGTTACCCATTATATGGCAGTTTTTGAAAGCAGGAAAGCAGCTTTCAGGATGGCTTGTGCACAAGATCCTTGGAAAAAAAATATTTCACTTCTACAACAGTTCCTCCTTTTACCTCAAATTAATTGGACTCACAGGGTTAAGCGTTCCAAGTGACATAAAGAGATTTAACTGCATGACTCCCATTAGTGTCAGCGGGAGAAGCATAACTAAATGCCTGTGCAGTGCTTTGGATGCGTGCCCCTCAGTGATAATATGTAGGCTACCCTCTAGCAAATACTTCAAGAAGCCCAGAACTGCGTAATCCATCAGTGCAGCCATTGCAACAGTTTGCAGTGGGTACAACAGAGAAGTCCAGGGCCAGGCCGATGGTACCGGGCAAGGATCAGAAGGACCAGATCCCATCATTTGCTCCTCTGATCTGAGCTCAGCGGTACCTATGAGGACCGATAAAGAGCAAGCTCACTGCATTGCGCTGTGGGATCCCCTCTGCTGCACCCAAGGACAGCACCTTGTCAGCATGCTCCAGGAGAGACCATGCACCATGTATCTTGCTTCACTAGGAAGGACACAAAGGCCTTAAGCAAAGAGAATGGAGATGGGAAAGCAATCCTAGGGTTGGAAGGAGGATGTTCTAAAGGCTGTCCCATGGAAATAAGACAGGGCAACTTTCACAAACATACACAAATGTTTGCTGAAGGCCTTTATAGAACAGGCTGATTTATTGGGGAAAAAATCTCAAGCATCACAGGAAAGGACAAAAAGCACACAATACGCCCTTATTCCCTACTGGGTCCAGCTTGCTAATGCTGTTTCTCTGGTAAGAGTCGTCAGCTCCACAATACAACATTATTATTCAGTTATCATACCTTGGGTCCTTCTTGTGTGATATTTAATCTGTGTAACACATGCTGAGAAAATGCTCTAAATAGCCCTGTACCGTGACAGCCAGAGATCTGAAATTTTAAAAGCAACTGTTAATACAAAAAGTCATTTTGCTCAGAAAACGTCTCTTTATGATCAGTCTTTTGCCATTCTTGTGGAACAAAAGCCTAGTATCATGCACTGCGCTAAACACGTCACTATTCACTGCAACACAAGTGGCACTTTCATTTAGAAAGAAATACAACTCTCTCTACAGTGTTACAGCCTGAATACATGAACTAATACCCTGGAGAAACTCTGTCACTGTACAAGTTCTTGTGCTCTGCAAAAATACCAGTCGGTTCACGCCCATTAAAGAGGAATAATATGCACCTCAGGAGCTGTGACACAGGAGATTGCACACAACCTGTTACTATCAACCAGCCAAAGTAACTTCAAAATACTAATCTTTAGGGAAGATCATTTCATTTGGAGTTGCATAGACCTTCAATGCAGTACATTTCACAATAACTCAACTAGAGAGTTGAGGTATTCTTTAGCTCAGATTTTATATTGTCACACACACATCTACTTAACACAGAGGACAGATAAAAAGGACTTACCAATGGTGTGTTATAAAACAAGCCATAACGCATTCGAGGCAGCAATGAGAAGACTGCTTCTTTAAAGCATACCTGCAAAGGAAGATCACAAGAAGTTACACTGCACTGCTACCTTCCGCCAGCACATCCCCTGCTCATTCAGTGAGATCGATGCCTATAATGAGATAGCAATTACATTCTCCTGTCAAGAACACCCTCACTTCCTTGACGGCACAAATGAATAGAACAAAGACAATCCTGATCCCAAAAGAGCTCTCACTTCAGATACTACAGTGCAAGTGCAGGAAGAGGTAAAAAAAACACCCCCAAAACAGAACAAACAAGAACTAAATAGAAGAAAACCAGCCAGAGAGTAGAGAGTTTAAGACAGGCTTTAAGGGATTTAAGAGACTAAAATGAGCTCTGAATCAGTGGGTACGTTTTTTGGTAGGAGTAAAATTTTTTCTAATGACAAGCAGCAGGTGTACTAACAGTTGCAGGGGAAGATAAACACCTCAGTGGGAACCAGAACACTTGGAAAGACAGTACCATTTAAAAAAACCTTAACTTCAGTAGTGGGTCCCACAGAAGTGAAATCAATACATAAATATCACCTCTCAGAAGACACAAAAGTTAGGTCCCTCTATGTAAAGCACAGGCGCACCACAGAATTAGGTTACAGCTCTGTCTCTTGTTTGCAAGGTAGAATACTTCCATTACACAAATTAAACATGCATGGAAAACGTTAATGCTTTCCCCTGAAACGCCCATATCCATAAGAGGCTTGGGAAGCTGTCATATTTGCTACCTAATGACTACAAATCAAAACAAAATATAAAATTCCATACCCTTTTGGAGTCAAAGGTTTTCAAGTGTATAATTTCATAGTCAGTAAATACCTTCCAGGTCTCACTGAACAGGTCACCATAGCCATAGGAGCTCTAGGAGGAAAGGAAAAAAACACAAGGCCATAATGATTATGTAAACACATATAAAAACCCTCTTCATGATTTACAAGTTCTGTATATGAGTTTCAATACACAGCTCATATGCGCATCACCTCCACAGGACCTAAGACAGCCTAGCACAGAACACAGACATTACACAACACTGAACCCTGCGTTTACAATGGCAGTTAACTCAAATTACCCGTCAGTAGTTAATTTTTAATAAAGCAGTTCTATCACTTAGCAATCTAGACAAGTTCTTCAGCAGTAGATTAGAATTTCTGAGTTAGAAGCAAGGAGTACCTACAACTTTCCCCAGAGACAAGAGAACGTAAGTAAATTTGAAGTAACAGAAACACAGGGATGGTAGAAGTTTTGAACCTTGACTCCTGAGACTAAAAAACCACCTGGGAATTCAAGTGCAGCAGTAATGTTTGAAGTAAAAAGTCACAAGCCTGTTTCATATTTGCCTCTTTTGGGATCATCGCTTGCCTGTTGCACATGTATCACAAATTGAAGGCAATGATCTGATTTTAAGAAGAAACAGCCAGGATATGTTTTGCATTACTTTCACAAGCTACCAAGACATTTCTCTACAGGGCAGTATAAAAAGCTTCCCCCTTTGCAGCAATGCTCAGTGGAACATTTTAAGAACCATGTACTCCCTACAACGTTAGTCTAGCAGCCAGTGTAACACTTCCTACACATGTGAGGGCTGAGTCACCATCTCTTGCTCTTTGAATGCAATTAAACGTGACCTCAGTAGTCCTGGTGCAGATTCTCACTTGAAGCTTCCTTTCAAGTCTGGAGCTGGTTCAGGCTACTCAGACAGTTATGCGGAAACATCCTCAACAAGAAATTTGGAAATAAGACTACAAATGACTGGAGAGCAGATATCTAGTAAAATGTAAAAGAACCTAAAGGGCACCAGATTTCCTTCAGTTGAAGGGGTGCTTCCTTCCCCATCTTCTGCCATTAAGTTTTAATGAATTTTACAATCCATACTACTTTCTGGCTATCTGTATTACAAGAATTGTTCTTCCAGGTTAGAGATAGAGAACTGATCTTCAAAGCTGAAGTAGTACTTTCTAACCCTATCTGCTCTCCTTAAAAGGGCTTTATAAACATTGCTTTCCTGCATTTTCAGAAACAGTCTGCAAATCAACACCCAGTGGATTTCCTATTCATTTTCTGCTTTGTTTAACCTACATCTAAGGGCATTACTGTTTAATAAGAACAGTGCACTGATTCTACTGTAGCTAGAAAGTATGGCCAAATCTAATTACATCAAGGGGGAAAAAAAAAAAAGAGAGAATGACTAATAAGCTCAAGTCTATCTTTCAATCAGCACAGACAGTTCATCAGCAGTTAGTTGGTGCCATCATCTGGTTGTATATGGTAACGAACGCAAGCAGACTGAGAGGTTAAGACTCATTTAAAATGACAGCAGTTACTTTGAATGATATAGTTTAAAGTTATTTGATTTAACAACGTGATATAAGACAAAGAGTTGCTTTTCAAAGTAATTTACAATATGACACATCTGATCTTTCCAGAAAGCCATCAGAGCTGGATTAACAGGTCCCTGTATAACATCTAAGAGATCGTGCTTATCTGGAAGGTGTGTCTAGTTTAGCTTTCAAAATGTAAGAGAACTAGAAAAAAAAGTCTCTTCTAGCCAAAGAGGTTTCGCATTAAATACAAAGCAAGGCACATTTGCAGTTCTCTGTTGAATATTAGTTGTCCTAGCAGTAAATACTCAGAAAGAAAACCCAGTATTTTATGAGAACAAGACATGGGACAATATCATAGTCAAGAACTGTGTTATTTCTGGACCTGATCATACATGTTATCTGGCATATTACAAATTGCCTTGTTTTTTATTATTTAGTTTAACACTCTCCAACACAACTTAAACACTGGCCAGCAAAACTAATATTACTCTTAAGCACAGTAATGGTTTCAACTCAGCAGTACAGCAGAAAGAGCCCCACTTAAAAACTTGTTTTATATGTCATCGTGGCATTCTAAGAGGTGACTGCCAGTAGTAATTGCAAGAAGGCAATTTAAAGGGATTAAGTATTACACTCTGTTTTGACATATTCGCTGATAGAACAGATTCTATGATATATAAGGATTTTATTTAGTTGTTTTCTTTATTACAGGGTGCACATTACTGATTTAGAAAGACACAAGGCTGCATTTCTTTTTAAATCTAGAAGAAACAGTTTTGAGTAAATCTACTTCAATATTATCAGAGAAAAAAGTCTACAGAAAATAGCATGAAATGTTCTAATGCTACGTATTAGAAATACAGATCATGATGGTTTTGAGGTCACACAAAAAAAATGCATAATTATGTACTAGCAAAAGATGAGCTAGGGAGTAGCGTTCAAACAGCACACGGTTTATCGTAGAAAATCTATTTCCTAACTATTGCTCATGCACCTCTATTAACAGGATCCAAAAATTTATCAGTTCCACATGGCTAAGCCCACAAGCTAAGGACTGGCTACTAAAAGCTTCAGAGTCTCTATAAAGCAGAAATACAATCCATTAGAAATACGTTAAAAGCACAGCAGACTTACAGTGTCCCACATGACTATGTTGACATCAGTACTGAAGGAATTATTGATATGCTGGGAAATATAAAGATTGACGAAATCGCAGAAGTGATGGTACATATTAACACCTGGGAAAGAAAGAATTGTTAGCAAAATACTACATTACTCACTCCACTTTTTATTGTTTCATGCATTTTTTCCTCAGTGGTATCCTGCATTTTGTATTAGTTTTCCCCTGCTTCTGACTGAATGCTGCTAAAAAAGCAAAACTTTAAAGGGAAGGGGCCAAGATAAGAAATCTGAAGTAAACCATGCTTTTAGGAAGTTCAGAGAAATTAGAAGAGCAGCTAAAAGAGAGCATAAGAAAAAGGTAAGTTTCATGTGCTATTTCTCATTAGAGTCTGCAGCTGCTTTCTGAAGTGTATGAAAGCAACTACTCCTTTAACAACAGCTAGTTAGGCACACAGGAAACATTAAAAACAGGCCGCCTTCGGCACTCATCTTTGTTCTGCCTTACTAGGGTTAAGGGAAGCTCTGTCTGCAGGACTACAAGACAGAACTTGTATTTGCACATGAGCCAAAGCCTAATTAATCCCTCTGGTTTTTTGTCTCAGAGGATTCTTGTTCATTCTTGGTTTCTTAAGCTAATACCTTAGGACCAAGGTGCATAAAGAACTACCATGAAACAAAGGAGGTAACGTAGCCCAGTTTCCTTGCTAGTGAAGACCAGATCCCCGTTTTGGAACCATGTGCGCACAGCCCCTGTTTCTAAGCTTCTGACCAGAAAGAGCTGCCAGAATAGGAACTGTCTGCCGGGCTTCCTGTGCTGCTCAAACAGCAATTTTCTCCATCTTCCTTAAAACAAATGAGCTGTACAAAATTGTCTCCTGAGCCACGGCGAGACCATCCTGCTCAAAGGTACAGACTGACAGCGCAGCAACTCTTCCACAGTAACAGTGCCGGGGCCTGCAACAACTTTGCTTAAAATACAAGATACTGGCCTGCAGGAGAAGTGAGGCAACCCAGTTTACAGTTGCATTGTCTCTCACGGGGTCAGAACACAGCAGACAACTATCTGGTTTAAACCATAGCTTACCCCCCAGCAGCTTGTCTGTACAGCTACAACCTAACACCCCCTTTCATTAACATTTGTCTGCAAAACAAGCTGCACAAACAAAAACGTTGATGAACTTCAAAAAACGTCAGATGCCACTGTTTGATCCCTGAAGATGCTTAGCTGCTGTTCCTCTCATGAATTTTGGTATAGTGCTGCATAGCATTCACCACAGCTCTCCGTAATGAGATAGCTAATTTCTCTCTTTCTGGACTTTCACCTAAATTTGAAACTTTAAGATTGAAACAGGATTGGATTCAGGTTTGTGTGTTTTGGCATTTCTGGGGGGGGTAAGGGGAAGTATTTTAATCAACTAACAAAACTTACTCCCTTGAACACCCCGCTTCCTCTTCCATATCATTCAACACATATAGCATCCCCCATTACAGAACATATACTACAAGACAGTATACCTATACCTTGTGTTTCGTGGCATGAAAACTCATGCAGAAACAGTCAAAATCAAAGACTCTGTACAGAGGAGTCTTTGGCACAAAGTCAAAGACTGTCAAAACACAGTCAAGAGTCAATGACTGTGCTAAACAAGTTGCAGGGAATTGTTTCTTATTTATTTATTTATTATCTGTGCCAAAATGTAAGGATTTAAATCTAGGTTTCCAAGTTCATCAATGGAACTACAGAAAAAAGGAGTTAAAAAGTCACATCATTTTTCATAAATAAAAATATATTACAAGTGAACTTGATTTTCACAAAGGTGTAATGTAGATGGGCAAGTTGGATATGGGGTCTTTTTATTGCAGTACTGTAGAATGAAAAAAAACTGAACTAAAGATACTAATTACCTGCATCTAATTTCATGAAGTACGTTGGCTTTTCAATAACAACGTCACACTTCCCATCTTCTAGGGGCCTGAAGTTTAATGCAGTAAATGTCTGGAGTTCTGCAAACCTACAAAGATTCAATCACACAGAACATGCTTTAGAATTAACACACTTAAACTAATGTACTTCGTACATTTAAGATTTAGTAACTGTTCAGCCAGTCCATTTGATTTAACAGGACTGCTGAAAAGTGATAGAGTCTGACAATTAAAATGATTTGAAATTGTAATGGAAGGTTCTTCAGGTTACAAGCTTCAAGAGGTTAAACACCGCCTTTGATCTCAGGAGCAAACGGCATCTTTGATGTACAAATCAAGGTAGCAGAGATGTAACAAAGAGCCTTAGAGCCTAGATCTGTGGGTCTAACCAACTTGATCTGCATTGCCAAAGACATTTCAGCAAGATCTTCGTGCTTTGGTCAGAATAATGAGTGCAGATGCAATATTTATCACTCATGGATCTAAACAAGGATGAGCAGTTGAGATGACAAGAGCAGGTAGAGAAGAAAAGTCTCTTCCTACTCTGCAGCTATTCTTAAAGGAAATTGACCATCAACGCAAAATGAGGAAAAAAACGAAAACACAAGAAAAGCATAAAACCAAATTCTTATATGGACCTTAATGGATCCAATTCCTTCATGTTTCATCAGTTAACTGGCAACGAAGCTTTGAAGTGCTAACATGCAATCCATGATACTTAATTGGCTACCACAAACCACCCTCTGCACCTCCTGCTCAGCCTGTAGACTGTTGCCCATTTCACATTCCAAACACAGGCTCCCTGGGAACACCAGGTGAATATATACCCAGATCAGTTGTTGCATTAGCCCCAGTATCACCAAGGATTGTGTGAACTAAGACACAAGTGCAAACTTCAAGGCATTTCTCAACAAAATAATTCTCTCCTCCTATAGGCCAATCAGGTGTACAACCAGCATCTTGTCCAGAAAACACCTGACAGTTAGAACTTCAAGTTACAAGACTTTTTCAGATCTTTTGCTGCTGTAAATTAGTCAGGACACAATTACACAGAACATAGTTCAGAACATTCTGCAGAGATGTAATTACCAGAGGTATTTTACACAAACTCTCAAATTGACCTTAGAAAGGAGCAACTACTCCCCCAGTATGAAATTCCCTACACACAGCTGCTAGTGCCAATGACAAAACTATAAAGGAAGTAGTAAGTGGACTTGGAAGCAGCCTTGACAAATGATTCTTACCAAGACTGCAACGGGCTCTTGCGTTGACCTTCAGCCAAAAATGCTTGAACGTCGAGGGTGCAATGACCTCCAATTTCTCCCTTCTGTAAAAAGTCTTCTTTGAATCTAATGCAAATTAGTAAAAGTCTATCAGCTTTTGTGCAACAGGGCTAGAAGTGCTCTGCACTCTTGATTACGTACTCAAGCCAGTGCTAGTCAGTCTCACCCAGCAAGGTACTTCATACATATTTAAAACCTGAGTATTTTCTTCAGCATAAATCAAGTATTTCCCACAATTCCCAGATAAAGACAGTGGTGACCTTGGAGTTACACACATCAATTTAGAAAACAGGACTAATCCACCCAGAACGTTATTAGGATTCATTCTCACATACCCAAATGAGTAATTTGACTAGATTTTGCTACCTGATTACTCACAGGAGCATCATTAGTTAGGATTTTTGTTTGTTTGTTGTAATAACAATTTCTCACTGAAATTCACAACCCAGTTACTATCCCAAGCAATTTATACAATATATCAAGAGTAAGGTGCAAGAACTAGTTTGATGAAAACAAATTGCCAAGTAAAAGCACCGTCTAAATTCGCTTTTAGGATAGGCTGAGAAGATGACAAAACCCATTGTGAAGAGTTTCAATCAGCATCACAGTCATGAAGCAGCTCTTTTCAAGTCAGGTGTCCAAGACACTGACTTCAAAGACAAGGCAGAAGGAAAAATGAGTGATGCCAGCATTAGTGGTATGGGGTTTTTTTACCCATTTTTCCAATATGTAGCATTTTAACTTGTGATGTGGAGATCCAGGTTCAGATCTCTCTTCAGTCTCACTGTATCTAAAAACACAATTCCTCGTTCTGGTATAAAGGCACCTAGCACAGGAAAGAGCCTCATATAAAAACAACTGTACTTTTGCACCTGATCAAGAAAGGATGTCACTGAAGACAAAAAAGTCATCCTCTTTTCCACCAGGAGGGAGGATTTCAATCACCCATCACCAACCCATAAAACTGAGAGCTTTGGTTTTCAAATAAACCTGTACTGCTGACAGCAGCAGCAGACAGCAATCAAGAGGTGTCAGTCTCAACAGGACATCAGCAACAAGCCTCTGATCACAGTAAAGCCCATGGCAACAAGCACATCAGCTTTGTTAAACAAATTCTGAAGTCCTTTTCCCTGCCATCCTGTAATGTAAGGAAAACTCAGACCTGTCATGGTTTCTCTTTACAGTTCGTAAATCAATGTACAAGTTCGTTGCTCTGCAATGCTGAAGGTACTGAGAACAGGTCAGAGATGAATCTCCCTGGTAAGAAAAGAACAAGGAGGATTTCGTCAATAACAAAAATTATGTTTAAAAACAAGTGGAAAGTATCATATCTATCACAAATACCTACTGTTGCTGCAGGCTTACAATGGGTTTGCATTTCATTGAGCCTCTCTCGAATGTAACCAAAGTCAGCTTGTTTCCAGAATATCTGTTGGGCTGTCTCAATGTCACTTGCCCTGATGTACGAAGGAGAAAGGAAAAAAAAAAAAAATCAAGGTCTATTGCTAAATTCTAGTAATAACTTTAACAGATAACATTTTTTCCACTGAAAGTGAAACAGAAGAGCCAGCCTGTTACTTTTTGACATTTGAGATGCAAAACAGGAAGCAACTTATCAGCTGCATGTAAGTGAAAATATCAATGACAATTTAAAGCTATTCTCTCGTAAAAGGGTATAAATCTTTTTTAACATTTTTTTCCTCTGTTTTCTAAAGCTAAGAAAGGAAATCCAGAGTTATTTTAGGAATCTGAATTCAAAGCTAAACCAGAATAATGAAAACGTTGTGGCAGGAAACATTTCAAACAGTATTTTCTTCCTTAAAAAGTCAATTTTTAAAAATCATGTTGAAAGATGCAAGTTATCTAGAAACACACACATATCTCCACAAAGAATCATCCTTTAAACTCTAAATATCACAATAACATTAACTTCACAGCTAATAGGAAAGTGAGCACTATACACTTTTTTTAAACATACTGTACTTTATAGATTTAAAATGAAACTCACCATCCAGTTTCAACATAATCACACACTGGGTAACTGAACCTGTAATCTGATTTGCAAGATTTCTCATAACCCCAGCAGGATTTTAGTTTCTTCAAGTATTTCTGTAACACAGAATAACTGAATCAAGTTATGCAACAGCAAAATGGGAAACGACTTAAGGTAGTTGTTAGCTCATAAACCACCTCTTGCTAATAAATCTTGCATTAAAGGCTTTTGGTTTGGTCTGTTCTCAAAGCGAGTTTCAGAAATAACACACAACAGAGGCTGCAAAGAGGACACACATGCACAGCATCACTGTCCTTATCTTTAATATGTCTGTTCCCAGATAACCGCTTTTCCTGACCCACTGAGTAGGATTCCAAAATTTTAACAACACTGACAGGTAACAAAGCTAAGCTCACACAAAGCACAGTGCTCCAAGCCCCTGGCTGAGTGTACCACCGCTCCCTTGGCAAATCTAGAAACACCAGCTCCTGCAGAAAGCCAGAGCAGGGAGAGCACAGCTCCCACTCCCAGCTCTACAAAGCGGCTCCAGCCTGAGAGACACGAGAATTGCTCCCGAGCCACATATGGCACAGATCCTCAGGTTCACAGTCCCTGCTTCAGGTGAATGAATTATGTGCAACCACAGGATAAGATTAAATCAGCATTTCATTGACTTGCCTATACTCTTGGCACTTCCACAAACGTACTACTGCTTGCTAAATATCACAGGTCTAGAAACTCCTAACTGTACTTCGGTCAAGCACCTTCCACACGCGTGAGAGTCATTCGGATTAAGACCATCATTTCAGCTCTGTAACAATTAAAAGGCGGGGGGCAGAAGGGGCGCGGAAAAATCTTGCAAACCAGTACATTAAAAATCTAGTCTTGTGACAACATCAGATTCAGGAAGAGCCCCATACAATTATTTCAAAAGCAGCAATTCCAATTCCCAGTGTAACAGGCTCATGGCAAGGAGACCAACTCCTCACCATCTTTAACTGCTACGACTCCAAAAACAAACCACCCCAGCATTGCACTTGAACAAACAAACAAAAGTAAACCTACTTTATATGGGCAATGAGAGTCCTGCTTACAGATGCCAGCAATATGCTGGTTATTGTGCAGAAAGTACGGAATATGCTCATCTGGCAAGTTGATGGCTTTGTAGCTATATAATGGCTCTTGTGGAATGTTTTTGAATTCAGTAAGATTTTCAGCTTGGGAATTGGCCAGAATTTCTTGCAGTAGCAATCCAAACGCAAGGAACATGAACATGGCAACCTATGAGTTGTCTACTTATATAAAAAAAAAGGGGAAAAAAAAAAAGACACTTAATGTATCTCCAGCATAACACATTTCAAGCATACCAGACAATATTCAGACAAAGTCAGTCATAGACCCAAGGAATTTGTACTGGTGTGGTTTCTTATTCCTATGAAAAATAAACTTTCACTAAGAAACTAGACTGTACAACCTCAGGATTATCTTTGAATCATTAGTCATTGAGGGTTATTACGCCCTACCAGCTCACAGTCAAACTAAAATGGGTGTGTTTACTTTAGCTAAATCCTCAGGGATCCTGACAGTTCAAATGTGGGAACGAAGCATGGAGTATATAACATCCAGACAGCAGGGAGAAAATGTAGAAGTATTGTGGGGGGAGGGGTGAGAAGAGGAGGAATTTTAGTTTAAAAATACATATTAAAAAAAAAAAACACCAAAAACATTCTCAGCTTTGGAAGAAACTAAGCATTAGCTGAAGGAAAACTATGCAGCCATAAGTAAAGGGCCTCATTTAAGTCTGTTTCAGGATGCTTGTTTTTAGTAGTTAGCATCATGGTAAAGAAACTTTGAATACTGAGTTAGGTACTCAAAATTAACTACAGGCCCACGCATATCTATACACTCCAGGGCAAACTGGATGCCTTTCTGGTAGCACAACCTTCCCACCAAACACCTCTGCTTGGAACTATTAAACTTCCTAAGGAAAAAAAAAAAAAAGGATGGCCTGTATCT
Organism: Rhinoptilus africanus; assembly: GCA_013400135.1. Lineage (NCBI taxonomy): Eukaryota > Metazoa > Chordata > Aves > Charadriiformes > Glareolidae > Rhinoptilus > Rhinoptilus africanus. Next base: position 1,135,610 of record VXBO01007135.1, read on the forward strand.
AAAAATCCTTTTTTGGTATTATAATTTGCCAAGATTTGCATGCCTGCTTGCAACTGGAGCCTTTAGCGATATTCCTACAGTACAAGTAGTTTTACCTGTTCGGTTTGAGGAGAACTGCTTCGGATTTCCCAAGCCCGCAAACCTAGAGGCTGGGGGGAGGAAAGCGGGGTTAAAACGGGTCCTGCGGAGGGCGGCTTCCTCAGGAACTTCTTGAGGAACCATCACAGGAAGGGGAGCACCCTTCCAACAGCCCGGCAGCCTTCCCGACCAGCCTGGGCGCTGGGACCGAGCCAGACCGCGCTTCCTTTTCCTTGCCCCCTCCCCAGCCCGAAGCCCCCAGGGCCCGGCGGAGCGGGGCTCCCCGGCACGGCGCCGCCCCTCGCTCTGACCGAGGGCCGCTCACTTCGGGAAGGCTCCCGACACCCACGGCCACGCCTGAACCCGCGCCGAGCCCACGCTGGACGCGGTGCCCGGCCCGCCCTGGCCAAGCCGGACCCATCCAGGCCCACGNCGCAGCACCTGCGGTAGCGGGGGTGGGCGGGCTGCCCCCTCCCTCTGCCGCCGCCGCCTCGCACCGCGACGCGGAGGAAAAAGGCCCTTTCCTGCCGCCGCCCCGCAGGAAGCGCAGCCTCCGGGCACCCCATTGTTCGGGGCGGCCCCCCGGGCGGAGCGGGAGGTGCGTAACCCCCCCGCTCAGGGCGACNCCCCGGCTCACCCCGGGAGGCGCCGCCGCCCCAGCCGCCCCCCGCCGGGCACCTCACCTCACCTCAGCTCAGCCCCGCCGGCCCCGGGGAGCCCCGCGGCCCATGGGTCCTGCCGCTCCCCCCGTTACGCGCTGCCCGACGGCCTTAATCCTCATGCCGCCGCCGCGGCAGCCTGCGGCCGTGCGGGGAGAGG
>VXBO01007135.1:1136528-1158254 GCA_013400135.1 Rhinoptilus africanus
GGGCGGGCTGCCCCCTCCCTCTGCCGCCGCCGCCTCGCACCGCGACGCGGAGGAAAAAGGCCTTTTCCTGCCGCCGCCCCGCAGGAAGCGCAGCCTCCGGGCACCCCATTGTTCGGGGCGGCCCCCCGGGCGGAGCGGGAGGTGCGTAACCCCCCCGCTCAGGGCGACAGGCAGCAACACCCCCCCCCCGCGGGTGCTTCTCCTCCGTTCCCGCTTCTCCCAGCCCCGGGCTCCTTGGAGGAGCCCTTCCCGCTCCTTGGCAGGTGAGGGAGGGCCGGGAGGGGCGCCCCCACCGCGCCCACCAGCCCTTCTACTGCAGTAAAGGAAACCGGCCCGAATTTCACATCGCCTTTGATCCCGTTACTGCGGTGCGCTTATAAATAAACCAGCCTCTGCCACCTCAATACCCGCTGGCATTTGTAACTCTAAATTCAAACTGCATCGGTATGTTCCAACTCCAGCAGTGTTTTCCTTTCATGCCACGGGGTTCAGACACACACGCTCACCAACTATTTTTAAGCCTTTTCTCAAATAGAACCAGAGCACGCTCTAAGCACAAAATTTTATTTTACCCTAGCCCCATGCTTTTCACAGTTTATACACATTTTACAACCAGAAAACCAAGGGTTCATATTTCACCGTGCGATAATCCATTTCCTTTCATATTCGGGATCATTCTAGCCCTTCGTAAAACGTAAGTACATAAACTACAACAAACCTGCAGCAGGACAAAAAATGAACAGTGCTAACCTTCCCTCTGATGTACGGACACGCAGGATTTGGAAAGCCACCATCTCCTGCGCTGGTAAAGGATGCAAGACACCGCCCAGAGAAGCGGGTACCAGCACAGGCTGCATCTCATCCAGACCCACAGACTAGAAAATAGCCTCCTCCGAGCTTCAAGTAAGCCTTTAAATAGCATTTCTTTATACATGCATATGCAGTGAAAATGAGGTATAAATTATTCGCTTTCAGAAGGAATATCAGTATTCTGACCTAAGCCCTTCCATTCTGCACGTTACTTTTCCAGGTAAGCTCAGTTAAGACCATGACGTTAAGGTGTCCGAGCAGACGTTAACGTTTCTTCAAAACAAGAATAGAAGATTTACACCAAAGATGATCAAAACAGAACACTGTGAAGTCTATGTAACCTTCCAAGAGCCACTTTGTTTCCTAAGGCTTTGATGATTAAGACACAGTTAGGCCCATTCTCATGGGATAGTAAAGGTTGCGCTAATTGGGAATAAAGAATCCAAAACCAGTCAATACAAATATTTACATCTACTTTTGTAAAATTTAAAAATCTAATACTCTGACAAATGCTTTTATACCTAGAACAGTTAATGCTGACTGCATGTTAAAATCTCCCATTTACCTAAGCTCTTACTGAAAACCCAAGACACGCTCCAAGCAGCACCCGTGTCAGCCCCCACGGAGCATCCACTCACACAGGAAATGTTACCTTCCAAAGCACTGGCAGCAATAGCTTCCAAATAAAAGTTATAAGGATTTTTTTTTTTTTAAGTGTACCCCATTTGTCTGCAAGACTGTAAAAAAATAGTGAAAAATCAGCAATTTATTGATTCGCTGCAGTAGATAAAAGCTTAATAGAATTTCTGATCTTTGACCATCATAAAAAGTTACTTCTTTTTTTTAAGAAAAGGCTGAACTTCTAACATTTGCATATCATACTTCTAACATGCAGCAAATTATTAAGTTCCAAGAACTGCTTTTATACAGAGTGTGCCTTTTGGGGTTTTTTTGTGTGGATTTGTTCTTTTGCTTTTAAACTTGGAGCAATTTACGCATGCTTCAGTATGAAGGCAAAGCATTGACGTTTTTTAGAAGAAAAATGGTTTTACCTTTGTTTCCAAAACTGAAACTAGTTCTTTCTGACCTCCCCATGAAAAAAAAAGTCTTTTATTTTATTAAAACAGTTAAAGTTTCTATGACAGGGAGTTATGACAAATTTTAGTGGTTTTGCTCTACGACTTTATTGAAATCCTCAGAATACCTGCCTGAATCTCAAACCGAACTAGGCTTTTCCATGAACTTGGCCTGTGTAACTTCAGTGACTAACTGTTCTCACAACAAGGAACAAATCCCTCCCCAACAGCCCTAGAAAAGCCCTATTACCAAGAGGCTTTTCTCCAGAAGCAATTTCTCATCATTCACATCCTTTGTCTCTCTCAGTCCACTGAACACACAAGCAGGAAGAGAGTTCTCCAACACAGATAACAACGCGCACAGATGTGAAAGAAACCTCTCACAATAGAGGCAATGGTACGATAAGCAAAGAATTTCAGCTGCTGAGTATTTCACACAAGTACCTACCACAGCTACAGTTCTGAGAAGTAGCAAAATATTTGCTGCCTGGAATGCAGAGAGGAAGACGCAAGCTTCTTTCTCTGATTCTCAGCATTCCCAAGGGTCCAATTCAAACACTTCCTCTGACATCACCAAAAATGCAGCTTGACGTCATGCCACGTGGATGCTATTTGACCAATACCTTAAGGAATGACATGAGAAATACTCTGTGGCTACTGGAGACTTGCTTGAAAATTATATTAAGTCACAGGACAATTATGGAAAAAGTCTCAGCCTTGCTACTTATATACTAGGAACCGTAGGAGCAGCAACAATAAATTAAAAAAAAAAAAATCTGCGTTCCTCTGAACTGTTGTAGCTACTGTTAAAAATAAGCATCTGGCCCTAGAATAAATACCGAATAGTTCAGATTTCTAGTGTTAAACGTTAAACATGTTCAGAATTGCAGGTCGAACTGCTGTCTCTAGACAGCTCATGAGACAACACAAGCAATATACAAGATGAAGCTGTAATTTAAAGTCTCATCTGAGTCCCACACTCTGCTTTAGAGGGCTTAGTGTAAAACAGTCAGACTAATCTGATTTGTCTAAGACTAGAGAATTATCATCCTAACATGTTCAGATGTTGCGAGTACAAATGTGAGCTTTTCCTGTCATAAAAATATCTACTAATTATGCTTCAGATAGCAAGCCACTGTTATTCTGTTATTAAAAATTAACTGATGGGATTTTAGAAAAACAATCATATTAACAATCCTTAAGACTTCTAATGTAATTTTCATACGTATACGGAGTTTGTGAATCAAGGGCTGCTTCAGTAAAACTCACGCCTTCCAGTGCTGTCTCACGAGGTAACAATCATCATTTCTGCTACTGTTGACAAGCAAAATGATCCACTGTTTAGCAAAAACTTAAATAAAGGGATGACTGAAAAATATTTTAAATATTGCACAAATAATTTAACTGCAGACAGTACAAGACACTTAAAGCATTGATTTTTTTGTCAACATATGAACTCTATTATATAGTCACATTTTCTATAGTACAAGTTTGGGTTTTTTACAAGACATTTAAATTCAGCATTTACATAAACAATTATCTTTACAATCTGTTACCATATAATGTTAAGAGTCCAGCAGGAAATTAGTTTTGCCTTTGCTTTAAAAGTTCATCTATCTGAGTTTTGTACATGTTTTTCACATCTTCGAGATCTAGTCGGAGTTCTTCAGCTTCCTCTGCTTTCTCTCCATACATCTGAAGAATTGTGTTGTATCTTTGATCCAAATCCTGCACGGACATGTAGTTTGTTATTTGACTGTTTTTCAACATTAAAAAAGTTGCTGCTAGGATAGTATTTTACACTATTAGGAAAAATAAGTGTAGCGATATTTTATCAAAGTATAACTACTTCACTATGAAGCACATAGTAAACTCTTTAAAAATACTTTACGCTTTGATTTTCTGAATACGGTCAAATTTATACTCTACATATAAAAGGAAGATACTCCAAAGACAAAGATCCTTGACTACAAAGAATTAGTGCTGTCTTCACAGGACGTACTGAAGCACCCTGAAGTTCAGCTCCTGTAAGCATTAAAAACAGCTGGCAAACTGCACTAAGTTTTACTACAGGAATGAGCAGTTTGTGAAATGTTTAATCAGAAAATTTAACATTCTATGTTTACAGAACAAAGATTGTTTCCAAAATTATTCCAAAACTATTTGCAATGGTTCTATTTAAGTTCTTAAACATTCAGAGGATTAAAATATTTGTCCTATTACCTGTATCACTACTTCACACTCATTCAGCTTCTGCATCACTTTTGTAAATCCACACTATTAATCAAAGCACCCCATTTACTAAAAAGGCTACTTTCAGACAAGTGTCTTAAACGAGAGAAAAAAAAAAATTGTTCTCTCCCTGACTGAGCACACCATCTTATGCACAACACACATGTCTAACAACGGCATTCTGTAGTGACTACCCAGTCATGGAGTAGGCATTTTCAGATTCTACTACATAAAAAAAAAAGCCAAAACAAAACCAGGCTCTTCAGTCATTTATGATTAGGGATGGATTTGAATGTAATCCTAAACTGATAGGAGTATTCCTAAAAACCCACAAATCTGTCAATTTTACATCAGATTTACAACAGAAATACGCTTACCTTTAACTGTGCACGTAATTTTGGTATTTCCTTTACTTTTTCTTCAAGTTCATCATTTTGATTTGTTAATTTAACGAGTTCTTCTGCCATTATTGATCGAGTTTTCTCAAGGTTTCCAATTTCCAGCTACGGTAAACACTTCGAACAATTAGGGGGAGGAAAGAATTTACCATATAAAAATATTTTGATATGGTAATTAAGGCTGCTTCTTAAGCCAAACGATGAAATAGCACACCCCAGAAGCACTCTTACTTTCTTCTCAATCTGATCAGTGGCTTGCTATTTTTTTTCTTTTTCAGATAGACAAGTTAAGCTCGCTGGATAGGTCCTTGCCAAAACAAAAGAGGAAGCAATGAATCCTTCTCTTACTCATTCCTATGCATACCTCCAGCAGCTATTCTGGTGAATAGAATTGTCATGAAAGAGGAAAAGTGAATGCACTCTGCTGTGCAGAGAGCTTTTTGAATATAAACCCAACAATGTAATATTGACTGCATTAGTATGTACACGTACACTGTATTTGGTTACGTAAGAAGTAGTACAGTACCTGTAGATGTGAAATTTCTCCTTCTCTTAGTTTTAGCTGTGATTGAAGATTTTCAATTATACTTGAACCTGCTCCCATCCTTATAGCATCATAAAGATTGCTCCCACCAGTAGCGATTGGCCCAAATGAGTGATCATGAGGATCATCCTACAAACAAAAGGGTAGAGAAGCTTAAAATTGGACAAAAATGTGCACCCTTTGGAATCTTCCCTCTCGTGAAGTACTACATCATTTAAGATTTAAAACTATACTGTTACTAGGCAAACATTTCAATGCTTAAAGTTTGGTTTTAAAGCAAAAGCTTACGGTGAATAGGTACAATTTGATATAGCTCCTTACTGGCAAGTTCTCGTGTGACCTGTACACCTGCCATTTACCTTGGACACTGATAACCATACCCACAGGAAAGCAGCAGAAGCAGGAGACTTCACACAGACCACAACAGTCAGTGATACTGCCTAGGGAGCAGGGTTGGGCCCTGAACCAGGATTGCTAGTAAAAATAAATCAATTGATTCGACTCCTACTAGTGTTATTCAATTCTTCTACATGAAACTAGATGTGTGAACTCAGCACCAATACATGTATATATTACTCTGCAATAGAAGTTTCACTCTTTCAGAGATATTTTACCATCACAGACATCTTGTAAGCAGGTTTTAAACAAGGTAATTTCTACGCAGAAACGTCTAAGGCCAATATACTCTTGAAGAGTAATTTTCCACATTAACAAAGCTTCTAGAAGAGGAAAGAAAGCAGTCTGTTAAAAAAAAAGACAATATAACTGATCTACGATACCTGTGAGAGGAAAGATGTCTGAAGACCTGCCATGTCAACTCCACTTATGGAACTAGAGCGTGACATAGTTGGAGTACTTGAAACAGTTTCAACTGTAAATGACTTCCGATCCTTAAAAAAAACAAACAAGCAAGCCCCACAAAACACCACCAATTAGATAAAGTTTACAAGATGGTGAAAGACAGATTCTGTAAAGAACAGACTGTCCTTTTCCATCACCAACTATAGAATGTAACACAACGGATAACCTTTCCCCTTCCCCCATTCCTAGAACATATGAAAGTTCAATGAAGAATTGCTGTGCTACTAACACAGCCTATGTTCAAGTTCTCAGACTTTTCAGGAAAGGAAGACAGAAGCTGTAAATAACACCCAAAGAATTTATTTTTCAAGTAGCCAAAGGAGATTAACAGGCAGTTTTGTATGCCCAAATGTATTACAGGAAGAATATCTTAAACTCAGAAGTATGTCTCTTTTCAGAATGCATGTTAATACTATTTTTCTTTTTTTTTTTTAAAAATAAAGTATATGAATGAAATTCTGGGATTTGTCACATGCTAATACCTTACTGATATACCTTCTGAACAGACTGACCTCTTTTTACAGACAGCACCTGAAATTATGCTAGCCTCTGAAGGATAAAGCACTTAGATTTTAGAACTGGAGATGGTAAGAAACCAGTAATAGAAACAGTTTTACCTATCAACAGCTAATTAGCAGTAACAAAATTAGTGACTACTGAGGACTGTTCTATGACTCGTGACTTAAGCTGGAAATGTGGTACATTACAGAGTCACACGAAATGCAAAACAGGAATTCAGTGGAAGCAATGCTAGTAGCCTAAGCAAAGAAAACAAGCAGCTTCAGAAGAAAAAGAATCCAAGCGCATTCAGAAAAATCAGATTAAAAAAATCATTATCCATATATTTGGTGCCTTCTCAGGTTAAATAGACTATTACTCAAGACTCATTTCAGTGAGTATAACACAAGCCCTTATTTCACTGGAAATTAAAGGCAGTCAAAATCAAGTGAAAGCCAAGACGCTAACGCCTAGGCTGACAGTATATACTGTACTGTTCTAAGTCCACTTTGCTGCTTGCAACAGTTTCAGGTTCTAGGTATCTACTCCAATAATGATAGTATCAGTAAGATTAACATTAGCTTTTAGTACCTTCTCCTTTGCCGCTTCTTGCATGAAAACCGCTTTCTTTCTTTCCTGTTCAACTTTCATCTTCTCCATTTCTAACTGAGTAGCTAGCAGCGTCTACAAAAATAAATACAGGTTGCTAACCTCCTGTTAGCTCAGATTTCAACAATAACATAGACTAAAGCTGAAGTGGGCAATACCTTTTCTTTCTTTGCATCTTCCAAGGTTTTTGTGTACTCATCTTTGAGCCCTTCTAGTTCAACCTCATACCTACACAGAGGAAAAAAAGAGGTAGAGAAAGTCAGTAAATCAGTATTCTGAGTTTACTTTATATTGATACAGTTTTAAAAACAAACATAGCTTCAAGGCTTTAAGCCATTATGAAAGTAACACGCTTCAACCTTCAGCATGAAACAAGATATCCTTAACAAGTTGGGCAACTTAATCAATACCCATCAACATTTTCATAGTCATATTAACGCTCAAAAGAATCAAGTCTTTCAACTTGCAAAGAGATCTGCTGCAGATGGTGATGTCAGAGCCAGCTTACTACAGTTCACTACAATGTTAAAGAGATGCTGCTAACCGAAAATGTAACTCACCTACTGTTTTCATCTTCAATTTTCTTCAATTTGTTTCTCTCCACTTCTAGTTGAGCCTGAAGGCGTGTATTTTCTTGCCTTAAAAGACTATTCTGAGATTCAGTAGAAGACATCTGAATTTTATTAGAAAGAAGTTCTTCTGTAGCAGCCCGTTCTCTCTCAGCAGCTGCTGCTAGAAGAGTTTGAGACTCACCTAATATTAAGTAAAGAAAAACACGGAATTTAACTTTTTTGATCAAACATCTATAACGTGGGCCAATTATTTAAGTATTAAAATGGAATTTAAGATTTTTTTAGATTAAAATAATGTTTCTTTTTCAAACAAAAAAAAAACCAAGAAGAAAACCAAACTCAGAACTGTTTTCTGTTGTGAAGGAAATTACGTATTTTCCACCATGCAGTTAGAAGAACAAAGCAACGCAGAACAAGGAGATATGATAATCTTTCAGAAGGCAACAATATACAACTACAGATTGCTTCCAGAAAATAAACAATTTCTCTGGGTCCACCTTTGGCCATTTTATGCATTTTGCATTTAAAGTAATAGATTACTGCTGTATCAACAAATACATGTCTGATTTCCTATGCAGTTAGGTAAGTAAGTAATTCAAACCTTTACAACAGAAAATCTAAGCAACAGGCTTGACAACTTAAAATACTGGTGGTCTTCCAATGTCTCAGTGTCCATTCTTCCTTTAGATGCTGTAAGGATGTGTACATCTTCACACCTCTGTCCTACAATCTTACGTTACGCCATGTTTTAAAGAGAATCACTGAATAACCCATCCAAGAACCTTGTCAGAATAGCCCACAGGCCATTTCCTTACAGAAATGCATTTTGTGCTCATCTCTCCTGACCTACCACCTACACTTTGGGCAAGTGTCAAGCCCTTTTCATTTACTTTCAGACATCTCACATCTTTATCAAGAACCTCACTGTTCAGTAAAAGTTAAAAACATCTTACCAAGTCTGTCAGAAAGGTTCTTTTCCAATTTTTCCCACGCAGAGGTCTGCGCTCCTAGTGTGGCTTGCAGATTTTCTATCTGCCGGAGAAGTGGCCGTGTAGCAGATGTAACACTTTGGCTTAGTTCTTGGTTCCGGCTCTCTGCTTCTTGGAGTCTCTGAAACCACAAAGTAAATGTAACTAAGCCTTAAAATCATACGAGGCATTAAAAGATTTATACAGAATTCAGCTAAACACGTAGCAGTTGCTTTATATTCTAAAATTCCTATGTTGAGACTCACAATAAAATGTGAAATTTCAAGATAGAAGCCTATAACTTTTAGATACATGATAGAGCAACAGCCCAGGAATCTACATTTCAAGAGCCCTCTGGACATCACTTGAAACATTTTGTCAACAATCAATTTTCCGGATCATAAGAACAAGGCCCTTAATAACAAATATTGTTAAAACGCACCTAAAGGGTAAAATGTATTTGCTAGCATGTTTAGAGGCCTGCTACTTAATGGCCGTATTTTGTCTTATACTAGGAGGATAACATTACATTTAAAAGGCATCATAAAAATTATTATTTTATTTTCAATATGTGATTAAAAAACCCCATTTCCATTAATACTTTTATTGTTGTTCTACACCAGACAAATACCGCAGGTAATGAAAGCCTCTTTTTCAGACTATTAATATCATGCTAGCATTTCATTTTTAGTTTTTAGAAGCCCTCCTTGGAGATACAAGTTGTCAGCATCTGTTTGCTATAGCACCTGTTGTAGTTCACCAATTTCTTGGCGTAAATAGTCTTCTTTTCTCGCTGCCTGCTGTTCTGCACGTTGCAGTGCCAGCCTCAGGTCTGCCACCTAAATAAACAAGACATCGTCACTCATCTCTTGGCAAAGGTTATAGTACCACTTATTCATTGCTACAGTCCTATGGCAATTTTAAACACTCTTAGACAGGTTGTGTCCATTTACAAGTTAAAAGGCTTAAGTTTTGCACGCACACAAACAGTTACACTTATTTATCTATCACTAAAAATTTTGTACAATTAAATTTCTTGAACTTCGCATCATGGTAAGACCACTGCAAACTTAACAAGGAGCCTGTTAAAGTCACCTAGTTTCGACAAGTAAAGTTAAAAGTATTTTTAAAACAAAAGTAGTATTTTAAAGCTTAGCACAACTACCACTAAAGACAGAAAAAGTTCACAGGAAAGAAATCCACTGGTCATTTGCTAAGTACACAAAAATGAGTTCCACCTTATATTGCATCTGGTTCATTATGTCAGATGCACACACCATGCAAGTACATTCACTTGTTCAATTAAAAAAAAAAATATTCACTGCATTTAAGACCCACCTGAACTGCCAAAGCTTCTTGCTGTTGCCGTGCTTCATCCTGGGCCTTCTCCAGAGCTAACCCAAGCTCTTCCTTTGCCTTCATTTCCCGACTTAGGGCTGCTTCTTGTGCCTCACTGTCCTTTGTAGCATTTGCTTTATGAAGATCGGCCAGTTCCCTTGGGAGGGAAAAATAATAATAACTAAAAAAAGCACAATGCATTTACAGTTTATACAATGCCAACACTGACCATGAATAACTTTGTTATATATTAACATTTCACAAGCATTGCACAAGAAACAGACACATAAGCTGAACGTATGCTTGAAGACGGGCATACAAATATCTGCTTACTTGTATGCACTGTCAAGTGCTGCCTGGACACTTCTGTTCCGTTCTTCAAGGTCTTCCACTTCCGCCTGAAGTTTAGCCAGATCCTTTTCCTGTCGCTCCACAACACTGTTCAGTTGTTTAATGCTGTCTCGATGCTGCTTCTCAAGGTCTTCCTTGCCATCAAGCACCTATAAGAGTGCAAACAAGCAGCATGAGATTAATCCCAGTACGTGGGGTAGACAAATCCATCTGAGGACAATGACAACTGGGGCAACCAATTCAAGAGACATTTTCACAAAATGACTAAACCAATCTAACACTTCACCAAGAGAAAGGTTTTGCTCCCTTGTCATCCCCAGAGCAAGGGGCTCTTCACCACCGTTTCACATACTTCTTCATACTGGTTCTGCTGCCTCTAAGGTCCTGATTCAATCACGAATTCAAAAAAATACCCAGCCCAAATTCTGCCGGTACAGGTTTTCCAACTGAAATTTAGAGAACTGAATTTGGTCAGCCCACCTGAAAACCAGCAGTGCAGGTGCAAATAAGCAGCTGGAGAGATACCCGATCGCAGCTGTAAACTGGACTGAGAGTACACCCAGAAACCACATCACAGCATTCCAATAATATGAAATCCAGAAGTCTCTTGGAAAAGAAAAAAATCTGTTGATTTAGAGCCTCACCAAAAAGCTACTCTTAGGGTAACGTTTATTTTTATTTGAAAAAACCCCAATCCAACAACTTTTTACATCTCACCTGTTTTAAATGCTGCAACTCCTCTTCCAATTCCTTAATCTTTTTGTTCTGTTTTGTGTTAATATTTTCTCTCTCTTTCTCCTTGGCTCTTAATTTCTTAATAATGTTAGAATTGTGCAGCTGCTGTTTGGAAAGCTTTTCTCCTGTGAAGAAAATTAACATAAAGCTAGTGCGTATTGGTGTTATTCTATGAGCTGTTTCTATTCACACCTCCCCCTGCTCTTCAGTCTCATGAAATTAATAAGCAAATATATATCGAAATACTTACTTTTATATTTTTTCGTGTAAGTTCTTAAGATTTAAATCTACCTTATCCTGAGACAGCCTTGATATACTAAGCTATAGTGATGTAGGATAGGAAAAAAACAAAAAGGGCCTGCTCATTTAGTAACTATATTTTACTTTCAAAATCAAAAGCAGTAAGGGAGACACTGCAGAAATGCCTTGAAAAATGCCCTACTTGGACTTCTGCTGAACGGAACATGGAGTGTTGCACTGCACGGTGGTTTCATCTCACAGGATGTCTAACGCATGCTGCAGAAAGTACCCCTCCAGCCATCTCTATTCGACTGATCGCTCCTGTTGCTCTTTGCTGTTAACTAGGTGGTTTAAATGTTCAGAAACATCTAACATGCTTCAAATAAGTGATTTTTTTCCCCACTCACACAGAGAAGGCTCATATCTGAAGGCAGTACATTTCAAATTATTCTACATATTTTTACTATTTTTTTTTAATTCTCACCTTCCTCCAGTAATCCTTTTATTTGCTCTTCTTTTTCTTTCAGTAATTCAGCAGTTTCATTAGTATTAAGTCTAGTAGCCAATTCTTCTTTAACAGTCTTTACTTCCTAAATAATAGGATAAATACTTAAGACCATTTATTAAAATACATTTATGCATAAATGCACAGCAAGTTACACAGATCATCTTCTTCTCCACTTCTTCTCAAAAGGCTTTTCTCCAAAAACAATTTAGGTTGGAAGAGAACCATGGAGATTATCTGATCAAATCCGACTCCCATCAAGTTTTAAAAACCTCTAAGGATTGAGACTCTATAAATTCTCTGCACTTGTTCCAACTTCTTCTTCCATTTCACTTTCTATACTTTAAACTTTTGCAATATATTAAAACCTGTTACGTTCACACACAGGTATCAAATAATTTTTCTATTCCAACTTACTACTGTGCCAACACAGTGACACATACAGCGACAAAACAACTGTGAATTATTTTTTTCCAGTTACAGATTTGAATTTGCTTTTTGGAGAATAGCAATAAGCTAAAGAAATGTAATGCTGTGACACAAGGTCAGGAACATTTAAACTGCATAAACTCTATTGCTACAGACTTCTTTGCCCATTCCAAACCAATCGGTTTTCTGTCCCTAGTTTGCCTACCAGTTAATCCTCTAAAGACACCATTCACATTCTTTGCCACTTCCCCGTATCCCTAGGCCATTCTTCTCCCTCACACCAATGCAAATGCATAGATGGGTACAAGGGAAATGAAAGCAGATGTTAAACCTTTTTCTCCTCCAAACCAGACTAACTTTAACTTAAGTGAGTTCACTAACTTGGTTTACAACATGGCTACAAGAATACACTTGTCAACACAAGGAAATAACAAGCAGTCCGGGAGGCTAGTTACTAATACCGTGAGATAGCATCTGCTGGTCTCCTGCTTTTAGAATCATGGAATGGGCTGGCTTGGAAGGGATCTTTAAAGGTCATCTAGCTTTCCCTAGCTTAATTTTTTTATGAACCTACCTCAAGAAATAAAATTTTGTCCTAAAATAATAAACATGAATTTAATTAAAAAGCCAAATTACCTTTTTAGCTGCATCTCTTTCCTTGCAGGCTAGCTGGAGCTTCTTTTCAGCATCTGCAATTCGCTGAGCAAACTCCTCTTTCAGAGATGAAAGGCTACTGCTCTCTTCTTTCATTCTAAACATTTCACTACATTTAAAATTAACATTTCAGAACAGTTGCATGGTTATGTGACATTCCAAGCAGTTTGCAACAGGCTGTCTTAAACGCTTTTAAAATGTGTTTTGTTTTTTTTTATTTTACAGACATTAACCAGACCCAAAAAACCACATCCATATTAGAAGTACTAATTAAAGATCTTTACTAATTTAGTAATTTACCCATGAAAACAATGAAATGCTTGATTTACCTTAAATGTTTTGCCTCTTAATCAAGTTATCTCAGATTAATCATAGCCTGTATCATATATAGGGCAGATGATTAAATGTATTAAGATCAAATAAGTAATTATATAGTAAGCTAAGATCAATTTAGTCATTATATAGTACCTTCACATATTATCTGTGAATTTTTAACCTTGATATTTGATTAGTAAACTGGTAAATCCAACTTTTCATTTTTTTTCCCTTTTAACTGAATTAGGCAATGAGTTCAGGATTTTCCCTAAAACCAGCCCTTCCACCACATTTTCACTGCCTATGCTTTAGTCTGCAAATTACTTAGTAAATCAAGTTCATCCATATGTATCAGAAAAATTAGTCTCCCTTAATAGCGGAATCCAGTCTTACAACAAAGATCTTTATTAATAACCAAGTCTGACTCTACACATCTGTTCATTATTCCTACTGCTTACTCACTGAAAGATCTTTCACCAGCCTCTTCCCAAAAGAGATTTTGGCCCCAAGTAGTAATGCGTCTTTAAAAAAATACCATCACAGTACATGCAATCATTATTTCCACCTTTCCCAAATAGTGCACATCCCTTGCAACCTATAAAGCTACTTGTTTTACGATATTGTCTACTGACTGTATTACAGTAAAGCTACAGTTACACCCACTACTGTGTATATTTTCATACTTACTCTTTTAGGTTATCATAAGCTTCTTCCAGGCGCGCCTTTTCTTTACTAGTACTTAATAATTGTATTTCCCTCTTCTCCAGTTTCTCAGTTAATGAATCAATCATCTGGACAATGTTTTTATAGATAAAGATCAGATGAATGGGACAATTAAAACACAAGAGGGGCAGGCTTCCCCTTTCCCCCCAACCATTCCCTCCCAACACTATTTAAAGCTAAACTTGTCAATATTTTTAGGAATTTGAGGTAAAAGTCAGTGAAGATTACCACGTTTCTGCCACATTAATTTAGAACTAAGCAATATCTAAATGCAGGACACCTGATTTCTACAGGTGTAGAAAACCTACTGAGTGGCTCAGCTAAGTTCCTCAACAAAATCATGAGCAGTTATACTTAATTAAAAATTAAGTTTTAAACCAGAGCTGATAGCCTATAGAACTATAGCTAACATTACCCACTAAGACTCCCAGTACTCCTTATACCACTCTTTACAGAATCACAGAACGATTTACATTGAAAGGTCTCTTCTGTGAAATTTTAGCACAAAGCAGCAAAACAGCATCAGATGAGGAAAGAAAACTTTCAGGGAGGGTCAAGAGATCTTAGGGCACACCATCAAAATAATTTTTAATACCAGATTTTAGAAAGCTAAATATAGAGAATGAACACAAACATGCATGCAAATATAGTAATATAAACAAATGAAACAGATTCTGTAAGTATAGCTCAATATGGCCAATGCAAGATAAAATTTTCCATGGTCCATTATCACTATTTCCCATAATGCCTAACCATTTAAGTTAGGAAAGCTTATGGACAACAGTCCATGGCTTTGGAGCTGCCTAAGGAATTTACACTGACATTATGTATGATTTACACAATAAAATGCTCTCCTTAAAACACAGATTACATTGGGGTTTTATGAAATCCCATAAGCAATTACTTTTCCCTTACTACTATTAGAAACAGAAACGGTACTGCAAACATTCCTACAGGGCAAGGCCATGTGTAGGGTCCATTTAAGTCACTGTTAAGCACATAAACTACAAGCAAAGCAAAATGCAAGGATACAGAACAAAACACAGGCCAAACGAGCTCAGAAATTAAAAACAAGAATAGAGAGACAGGAAGGTGACAAAGGAAATGGAAAAAAAAGAAAAGACAGTGCACATAATACACTGGCAGAACTGGACAAAATACATGGCTTCAAAGCTCCAGTTTAGCCTTCCATACACTTACGTATCCTACTTTGCCATATTTATAGTCATTCCATTAATCTAAACTAGCCATACAAATTTCTTTTAATCTATTCACTATACATAACTTATCTTCTTCAATAAAAGGCCTAGTGTACCTTCTTTTTAAAAGTAAAGATTATTTCTGCTAAAAAGAACTCCATTAATTTATCTAGTAAAAAGCACTTACTTACACTAACTACTGCTATCCTCACAGAACACGCATAATGCTCCTGGAACGTAATCAAGTTTTGAGAGTTTCTAAGACTGTGGAAAAACATGCTTGCAAAATATTATCTTGATTATTGCTGAAATACTAAAGGCTTGTAGTTTTGTAATTCAAACTAAAATGCTTTAGGAATCTCCTTCACCTTTCAAAGAAAAAAAATTACACCACAGAATTAAAAAAAAAACCAAAAAGGTGAAGGTAATACCTATATAAGGAGACGATAGGAGTTTCATTTGTTTGAAAAAACCCAAAAGGGTGTGTTTGCAAAACATGTTTTACAGTTACCTTTTTAAGCTCTTGCTTTTCAGTGTCCTCTTCTAACAATTTTTCAACAGCATCCTGCTGCAGCTCAGTCTCCTCTTCCGCAATCTGTTCTTCAACAGTTTGCACAGTGGTAACCAAAACATCTGGCTGCTCAGAATTAACAGGGGTCGCGCTTCTCCCACTCTCTTCCATCTCAGCTTCCTCAGCATGCAAAACAGGAGTGTCACTCAAGTTTTCAGATTTATTTTTCAGGGCATCAACCATTTCTGTCTTTGGTGCAGGAGTACTGACAGCGACAGATGCTGAAGCAGAAGCTCTGCCTGATAATTCATCATCTGAATTTATTTCGCTTACACTTCTACTATCTAAAGACTGTACACTAAATGAATCAATTCTTTCAAAAGCATCAGAGGAGCAGCAGCTCTCGGTCATTTTTTGAAAGTCATCTAATCGATTATAATCTGCACAGGCAGATGTAGATAAAAGCTGAAATGATGTTTGCATTAGATGAAGACTGGATTTTGAATCTGCAGCTTCTTGTCTTGAACTGACTGAGCTCTCACTTATTACGCTTTCATGGTCCAGAACTTCAATATCACTAGTTGTGGATGTCCCGGAAGAGAAAGTGCTAACTGGAGGCGATGGTGTATTGCTTTGCCTGTCCTCAGTCTTTCGCTCCTTAGTTTCCAAACCCACATCTTTTGTACCTGCATTAAGAGGCTGCGAAGTGCTTTCCGGTGCACCTCGCCTTCCATCCCCTCCTGCACTGGACTTTTCATTAAGCGCATCTTCAGGTACTTCCAGATTTAGAGCAGACACCTTTTTGTCAGTAACTTCATTTGTGCTTTCTTCATGCTTAGCATTAGATTTAAGCACAGATTTCTCTTCTAATTTCTCCTGGGGAATACTGAGGTTTTTCAAGTCCACTAGGCCAGCTACATCCTTTGCTTCTGCCTCTGTTGTCACTGGTACTTCCAGCTGAACCGGGTGTTGAGACTCTTTTAAAGCACTTTTCACCTCCTCTTTGGGTCGCTGTGATTTGGCTGGAGGTTTGGACACAACTGGATTTTTCTGTATACTCTGAACGTCCGTCGGAGAGAGAAAGGCACTGAAGAAGTTTTCAGATTCATCTACTACTGTCCTCCTCACTGGCTTAGTGATTGCTGTTGGCGATATTGACTGATTCTGCGTTTCTGTATTCGAACTTAAGCCCCAGGAAGAAGTATCCCATCCTCCACTTATGAGGGAATTTGTTCCTAAAACAATAAAAAAAAGAAATAAGCCAAGAACACTTAAAATGTATTATCTTTCAGTATTTGTCTTTTTAGATGCAACAATTCAGAAAAAATGTTTTCAATATCATATAACACGAACTGAATATTACACGTGATCAGAAACAGAATCAATTTTGTTACTACTTCCTTACAAAGCCTGGAACCAATTTTTAGACATAGCCAAAGAAGCTTAAGGGAAACACGAAGTAATTTTAAGACTTAAGGTGGACACAGACACCTCTAGAACGCAGGAGTACCTGAATGTAACCAGCTTGCTCCCTCCCTGTTAATCAGAAACTTAAGCAAAGGCAGAAAGAAATCACACACAAATGCAAAAGTAAATGCAAGAGTGAGAATTTCAGAAAGAAGATGGAGAGAAGTGTCTGGGAAGGGGAAACAAGCCCACACAGCATTCTGAAAGCTATAAGGGTAAGCCTGAAGACTATTCGGGCACAAAAAGCAAGCATTTCCTTTGCCAAGGGAACAAGTAAAAGGGAATGTGGGCTCCTGCTTCCTACAGTGAGAGAAGGCTAGGCAAAACAGCCTGAAAAACTGTAGTGTAACACTGTGGAATTATACAGATTACAAAAGGAGGAAACAATTACTAGGTCTTAAAAGTTATCTGCCAGTAGCACACATACTTCACACACCATACAGAAAACAGAGGAAAAAGCTTTAAACATTTGTGGAATTTACACTATAAAAAGGGTTCTTGCCTTTTCAGTTTGTGACAGGCTTTGTATGTATTTCTCCCCTCACGCAACAAGCAACAGCAAGAAGCTGACAATACACACTGTCAGCAGCCCAGCTGACAGTTTTCTTCTCCTGTGGACAACTACTGTCCTGGTTTCAGCTGGGCTGGAGTTAATTCTCTTACTAGCAGCTGGTATAGTGCTATGTCTTTGATTTAGGATGAGAATAATGTTGATAACAGACTAATGTTTTTAGTTGTTGCTAATCAGTCAAGGACTTTTTCAGCTTCCCATAGAAGCTGAGAGAGAGCACAGACAGGACAAACTGGCCAAAGGAATATTCTATACCATAGGCGTAATGCTCAGCAAATAAATGGTTGTTTGCCAAGGGGAGGGATCCAGGATCTGTGCTGGGGATGGAATGGGCGCTGGTCAACAGGCAGGGAGCAACTGCACTGTGCATCTCTCATGCTGTATATTCTTTTATTATAATAATTATCTTCTCTTCCTTTGCTGTCCTATTAAACTGTCTTTATCTCAACACAAGCATTTTAACTTCCCCCAATTCTCCTCCCCATCCCACAGGGCGGAGGGCAGAGAGGAGAAGGAGAGCGGATGGGGTTAAACCACAACAATGATTAGTTCTGAAGCTTCCCTAAAACAACATCATCAGTTTCTATTATTGTTTTTCTTGCCAGTTTTCCAGGACTTGTCAACAGCAAAGATAATAAGAATTTCAGCATCATGCCAAGTAAGAAAGGTAAGTAAAAAAATTGATTTTGTACCTACAAACATAATCTGGATAATGATTTCAGGCTACTTAAAAGCAAGCTCACTTTATACAGTAGCATCTATCAAAAAATGTCAAGTTATAATAAAGCAGACTACCACTTTCAGAAACTGTTGATAGCTATTGACCTAAAGATCTCAAATTCAGGTAACTGCTGCCATCATTACCAAAAATACTACAAACATCTGATTTATTACTACCTTGTCCTTCAGAAAAAGCCCTGTAAATGAACTGTAACATCCAGAAAATATTTTGACTTCTTTTATGAACAAATATGTTTTCCCTGAAAAACAGATTCAGGCTGATCTTTGCCGCTTTCCTTACAAATTAGAGAATGACTATAAATACTAAGATACAAATTAAATTAAAACAAGGTTTGGACAAGTCTAAAGTTTTAAGAAACTTAAGCATGACACAGTCTTCTATAAACAATTCCTGTAATTTAAGATGACACTGGACTGCTTAAGTGACTGCCGAGCCCTTGCTCCCACAAAGGGATGAAGACACGCCAAACTGACCCTACACTCTGCTAAGCAGCCAGCCTAGAAAGCATTTTCAATTGTTAGTTTCCAGAAATCTAACTCTGCTGTGGGTATACCTGGAAATAATCTCATCCTACAAAGACACACATTTCTTCTAGATACAGTTGCAATAAGGACACCAATTCCAGACAACTCAGTTTCCCATCCTTTTCTTCATTCATTCTTACCTTTAAGCTATTATTTATGGTGAAAAAAAAAAGTTTCTAACGAGCAGGCTCCTTTTTGCGGTTTCATTTCCAAACAGCAATTTAGGACTGATCATTCTTTCAGGTTCTGCACTAGCACACGTACCAAGGAGACACCTCCTTATAACCAAACCGAGACAATCTTTCCATCAACACATTCCTTTCAACAGATGCCAGAGGATTATGAACGTAACGCCACAAAAAGTGGAAACTTTACTTGGTTTATGTGGACCAGACTTTCAGCTCGTACTCTGTTCTTCTTGTCAAAGAGTGAATCCACCCAGAAAGAACGTAATCTCCCCTTTTTTATTAACAAAAAGGGTTTTAACACCTATTAGTCCCTCAGCAAAGAACCAATGCCTTAAGAAATACGGGTACGAAGCACGGAGCTGCCCAAAGCACCACGCTGGTGACAACCACCAGGAACTGCCTGTGTTGCTGAGGCTTCCGCAGCTTTCTGCCAGCGTTGTGCCTCCCTCACCCGTACCGGGGGGGCGAGAAGCACCACGGGGGCTGCAGAGCGGCCTCTGGGCAGGAGGGGCCCGCTGGACCCCACCGGCGCAGCCCCCGGGGAGACAGGGCAGGGGGGCAGAGGAGGCGGGTGAGGGGAAGGCGCCGCGCCCCGCAGGCCGTGAGGCGAGACCCGGCCCGGCCCGGCCCNTCCCCATTAGATGCTAAAAAGACTAATTTTAGTTCCCGCTTTTTACGCAATTAACGAGCCACGTACACGCTCTTCTTAACCCCAGCGCCTCCACTCGCTGTTTAAAGTCCCACAGCCTACGAGGGGCCTCCTCAATGCTTTGCAAAGACTGCAAAGGTGTTAAAAATTATCTGGTGAAAAGCTGAGGTGCCCCCACCTCACCTGAAGGAGCGAGGCTGGAAGAGGGAAAGTTAAAACGCGGCTGACAGGTGCCGAGTACCTGAGGGGAACCACGCTGAGGTACCCACACCGCCCCCAGGAAGGTCTGACTGAAGCAGTCAAATGATGCCACAGAGTTTTTAATCAGGAACATCCACTAATAAGCCACAAACCAAGATATCTTTATGGTTTTTTATTAATAAATATCTTAACAGCACCAATGACACTTGAACATGACCCCGCACCCTGTGCTCCGCGGCTGCCTGGGGACTGGGAGCAGGCACATCCCTGTCACCTGCAGCTGATCACCTTGTCCCCTCCTCTTTGCTTGTAAACAATCGTCTCTCCCACACTGAACCCCTGTCATAAAATTGGTAAAATCAATACCAAATAAAAGGAAAATGCTCATTTTAAGCTATCGCCCTCTTTTGGTTATAAGGTGACTCAGCAAGCGTACAGGAGTGCTACCACCTAAAGCCACATCGCTGTGGTTCCTTCTTAAGGGTCTTCTCTTTGCATGTACAATTGCACACGTTGAAAACAGGACTTTTGGCCACCTTAAAATTTCCATGTGTCTGAAAGTATATCAGCATTAACATTTTGACAACAAAAACTGGAAAAAAAGTGTATTCCTATACATCAGAGTTCTGTACATTAATAAGCATTTATACAAATATAATCCACCAAATATTGGCTTCTACGTACAGTTCTGAAATATGGTGATTCATTTGTATTACCTAACCTTCAACAATGCTAGTACTAACGTGAACATTTCAGGTTGCTTTAACACCCACAGAGTATGTTTGTTTTACAAGGTGGTACAGATTTCTCTCGCTGTATTTGCAGTTTTCTTATGAATAAATTAAGTGGTAAAGTGAAGCTTGAACAACATAGTCTGTGGTGTAGTAACATCAGCAACTGCAAGTTCCTGGCCGTCCACAAGCCCCAGTTCTGAAAAAGAAAGAAAACTTTAAGTACAGCAAACCCATATGGTTTCTCTTTTTTTAAATTAAAAAAAAAAAGTTACAAATGCCATTCCTACAAACCATAAAGATGATGAAATAAAGCTGCAAACAGCTCATTAGCTAAACAAATATTCACCCAATTCAACCAGGAAACTAACAAGAGGTGTGTAAAACACTACTGAAGTATGTTTAATGTACATCAGTTATCAGCTTGCTTTGTTGCAATGCTTCCCTCTGCATCTGCCCGCACCTTCAAAGCTCATCCTTGAGCAGCCTGCGAAAGGTGTATTGCACAGAAAAGGATAAGGAAGCACATTCTGCCACACGCTGCAGAGTAAAGCCAAACATGCCATACAGAGGGATGAACCTGACTGTTTAGAGGAGCATCTTGAAAATCTGCACGTGACAACTGCATGATACCTTTTAGTGTCTTGGAAAGATTCGGCCTTGTTCGTTCTTCAATTGAAGCTACTGTCTGCAAAAGGAAAAAAAAAGGAAGCCAAACATTTCCTTTCAAATTCGGGAAAGTAAACTTAAATACACTGCTAAACACAATTACGTAAGCTGAGATTACCTGTAAATAAAGTGTTTTGTTTCCCCCATACATAGTTGCTGTGATTGCAGGTGATTTCATTTGCCTATACATAACACATGTAAAAAAAAAAANGATGACGGCGTCGGGCCAGGGGCTCTCCTCGGCCTGGATGTCCAGCACCCGGTCGATGGACTTCTGGGCCTGCGACAGCGCCTGCTTGGCGAAGCTGGAGAGCTGCGAGGCGTTGAACCAGCTCATCCTCCGCGCTGCCCCGCGCCCGCGCCCGCGCCCGGGGGCGGAGAGGCGCCGGGGGGCGACGCGGCCTCAGAGCGCGGGG
>VXBO01007135.1:1158298-1172285 GCA_013400135.1 Rhinoptilus africanus
TACCGCCCTCTTTTGGTTATAAGGTGACTCAGCAAGCGTAGAGGAGTGCTACCACCTAAAGCCACATCGCTGTGGTTCCTTCTTAAGGGTCTTCTCTTTGCATGTACAATTGCACACGTTGAAAACAGGACTTTTGGCCACCTTAAAATTTCCATGTGTCTGAAAGTATATCAGCATTAACATTTTGACAACAAAAACTGGAAAAAAAGTGTATTCCTATACATCAGAGTTCTGTACATTAATAAGCATTTATACAAATATAATCCACCAAATATTGGCTTCTACGTACAGTTCTGAAATATGGTGATTCATTTGTATTACCTAACCTTCAACAATGCTAGTACTAACGTGAACATTTCAGGTTGCTTTAACACCCACAGAGTATGTTTGTTTTACAAGGTGGTACAGATTTCTCTCGCTGTATTTGCAGTTTTCTTATGAATAAATTAAGTGGTAAAGTGAAGCTTGAACAACATAGTCTGTGGTGTAGTAACATCAGCAACTGCAAGTTCCTGGCCGTCCACAAGCCCCAGTTCTGAAAAAGAAAGAAAACTTTAAGTACAGCAAACCCATATGGTTTCTCTTTTTTTAAATTAAAAAAAAAAAGTTACAAATGCCATTCCTACAAACCATAAAGATGATGAAATAAAGCTGCAAACAGCTCATTAGCTAAACAAATATTCACCCAATTCAACCAGGAAACTAACAAGAGGTGTGTAAAACACTACTGAAGTATGTTTAATGTACATCAGTTATCAGCTTGCTTTGTTGCAATGCTTCCCTCTGCATCTGCCCGCACCTTCAAAGCTCATCCTTGAGCAGCCTGCGAAAGGTGTATTGCACAGAAAAGGATAAGGAAGCACATTCTGCCACACGCTGCAGAGTAAAGCCAAACATGCCATACAGAGGGATGAACCTGACTGACTGTTTAGAGGAGCATCTTGAAAATCTGCACGTGACAACTGCATGATACCTTTTAGTGTCTTGGAAAGATTTGGCCTTGTTCGTTCTTCAATTGAAGCTACTGTCTGCAAAAGGAAAAAAAAAGGAAGCCAAACATTTCCTTTCAAATTCGGGAAAGTAAACTTAAATACACTGCTAAACACAATTACGTAAGCTGAGATTACCTGTAAATAAAGTGTTTTGTTTCCCCCATACATAGTTGCTGTGATTGCAGGTGATTTCATTTGCCTATACATAACACATGTAAAAAAAAAAACCAAACCAGACAATCAGGTAAAAATACATTTAGAAATTACCTTTTGAAACACTAAACTACCAAAAAATATTAAACAAGTCAGAATAGTTGCACACTTACAATGAAGCGTTATTTGTCAAGTAATCCAAAATCTCCTGTAATTTAGCTGATGGGGAAATCTCTATGTTTTGGGGAAGTTGGCTGCAGGCTGGACAGTTCTCCTACAACAAAGTAGCGCAAGAATGCTGTTATGTTAAATATGATTTTTAAAATGCTGCTAGTAAGATCTCAAAACTATTTGTGTGGCTTTTTGTAAAAGGTTTTAGCTCTAGAAATACTAATACTGTTGCAAATATTAATGACAAAACCCAATTCTTCGTGAAGTCTGTCACTGTTTGACTGGCTCCCAACAGCAGCTAAGTATTTATAAACTAGAAATTTCATCTGACATAAAATTTAATACTACAAACTTTCAAACAATTGTTGTCATAACCTCTTTTTGAGAAGATTTGCTTATGAGTCTTCTTAAAATTGTGTATCTTATTTTGTATTATAGGGGAAATCTTCAGGATTCAGTTTCAGAAAAGTGGAGTACTGTTTTCCTCTGCAGGTGGCACAGCAGAAACAGTTGAGATAACGCTGTTGCACAAGCAGACAACACAGAAACAGCTGTCGGAAGAACCTCCACACCAGAAGCTACTTTTCCAGATATTAAGAACTCTGGCTAAACAGGCAACAATTAGATACACCATTACAAATACTATGCAATACATACTATGCAAATACTATACAACTGATGGGTGTAAGAAAAGGTTTCATTACCAGGATATCAAATAAAACACCCGTTGATCTGGAGGTAAACAGTCCTGGTACTCTGCCACTGCCATCACTATTAGCCAACAAAACCACAGAAGTTTAAAAAAAAAATCCTACATGCTGAAAACAATACTCTAGAGAAGTAGCAGACTAATAATATTGTAGTTTCTGTGTTTAAAATGTCATAAATATTATTATTCAATGCAAGGGACCAAGAGATTCAATATCGGGTTTCAGAAATACAAGCAAACTCCAAAAGTTCGATACAAATCAAGGAAACAACACTGCAAGCCTTTAACGGCACTAACCTTTCTTTCAGCTTCAAATGTGTATGTGTATAGTCCATCCACATCGTTAAACACCAAGTAGTTGTTAAGAGGAATGTATGCACTATAATGACAAATATGTTTGTATCAACACATGTCATTATGTTGGAAACCATGTATGTTATTAATAAGAAATTAAATACCTTGTGGCTATTTTAAAAACTTCAGTGGCGCAAACAGCTGGAATGAAAAAAAACCCAATTTATTCACTTTCTAGCTCTATCTCAGAATATGCAGACATTAGTGCAGAGTTGTCCCAAACAAGTGACCAAAAAAAAAATCAAGTACAACAATTTGTAAAGAGAAAGATAAAGATCTGAAGGCAGCTGGTAGCTCTACACATTAACACCATAGATTTAGCACTAATCTGAGACTACGTTAAACTTATATACCCTGTTTTTCAATTACTTTTTTTCCCCAGTCTAAAATGCTTTTGCTCACTCCCACAGCCATATATAGGCTTAAAATTTACAGTCACATGCAGCTCCTCTGTGGAAAACAGAAATGGGACTGTAACAATAAATCAGACACATTTAAAAATTACTACTGCTGTTCCTGAGTTCCCTACTCCAAACTGGTGCCTTACAAAACTCTGAAGTCGATAAAGCAGAAGTGAAATGAGTTCTTTTAGCATACCTGCAATTACTGCATTTGTAGAAGCTACTGCTGGAATAATTCGTTTAACCACCCCTGTAAAAATAAAACATACAACTTTCATCTTTTCCAGGAAACTATACTGAGAGACAACTTTTAGCCAGACTAATTACAGAAGCACGTATACCCAAAGGGACTTTAAACTCTCTAGGAATTTCTGTAACAATAAAGAGTAACGGCATATCATTCAAGTACTTTGGCATTTTTTTATTTTAGGAATGAATCAAGCATGCTGAGAAAAAGAAAGTATCACAAAAGGAGAACTAGTGAACAAATTCTAGAAAAAAGTATTTTGCATTTAGCACTGAAAATGAATTTTAAAAGTTCTATTCCTGTTTAACTGGATAAATGCATAAAGGAAAAATACTTGGTTTTGGCATTCCTTCTGCAAGAACAGGCTTGCCAAACTGTATTGGCATCTTCGTCCAACTCTTCTTCCTGAGCTCATCCACTCAAAGAGCACACTATATACACCAATATAAAATAAAATTTCCTAGGCAGGCAAGTTTGTACATGGGGGAAAATTCCTAAGTACTCTGAAGTTCCTCTGCCTTCTCATTATTGACTTTTATCTTTTAATACCCGAGAAAACCTGCATAAAACTTTTACCTTTGCCTCTTTTCTGCTATGTACCTTATAATGAAGCCACTTTCAAAAGCTGAAACCTGTGCAGCCATTTGCATGTACATAATTATATTTCATAACTGGAGGTCACATTTATCTGTACAAAAAAAATACTACTACAGAAGCCAAAATAAACTGCTCCAAAGAAAAATACCATCTGCAATACACTAGGTGGAATCTGAAGAAGATACACAAGCAATCAGTTCCCCCTTTTTTGACAGAAGGGCACACACTGAGGTTCAAGCGTGGCATTTCAAGCCGTATTTCAAATGCATTCTCAGTACTACAAATCAACAAATAAACAGAAGTTACCACAAGTTCTGGAGATTGTGTATGAGAGTCTCCACTGCTTTTCTATTTGGTTAGTGTTTAAAATGCTGATGAAATGTGTGGCAGCATTCTGCACTTGCTTGTGAACAGAGGCATACACAGCAGTAAAGAACAGATGCTATCGTCTTCACCAGACTAAACCGGCATAAAGCGTTGCTGTTGCTAAAAGAGGCAATCACCGTCTTTTGTTCCCAGCAAAAGTGGTCACAGTGTAATGTGAACTGTGGAGCTGCTCCAGGTTAAAAATAAAATGGCAAAAAGAATGTTCAGCTTTGTCCAAGATAAGTTCCTCTGATTCATCACGAATGCCTAAACATCTGATTCATCATAAAATATTTATGCTGGCACAGGAAACAAGCTGCCTGTTTCTGTTTTAAGATGTTAAGGGTGAAAATAACTATTTATTTCTCAGCAGAGCTGACAGCTTAGTTGTAACAAATACAAAGAATGCCAATCCAGCCTAATTGCAAATGCCACAAACTTAGTGAAATGCCATACGCTTACCTTGGGTGAGCCTGTAGGTAACACCTTTAATATTAAATTGTGATGCTCTTTCTAAAGACTTCTGGTAAATCCACTGTATATGTTCAGGGTCATCTCCATCCAATGCAACACCCTCTACAGCAGAAGTTAAGAATATATAGATAAATTACAGTTTTAAGAGTTCTTCAGAAACACAGTGTTCTTTTTCATCTAAAAAAAAGCCCCTTTGTTTTAATTTGGGTTAAAACAAATACCCCATTAAGCTACTAAACCTCGACACTTTAAATAATTAAAATATAACTTCTGCAAACATCATAAGTTCTAACATATTCTATATACAAACTATCTTAACTTCACAGATTTATAGAGCTGTTACAGGTTACATTTTGAGTCAGGAAAGACACTGTGCGGTGTTAGAAAGAAACACGTGAACAAATATGGAACTGGAAAGCCAGTCTGCGAAGAGAAAATCCATCACCAGCTCAGAGGAGGTTTAATATTCAATACGACAATGAGTCACGTAAGGCTAAAAGGTATGAATGGTTTATTAAAAGTAGTTGTGTATATCTAGATCAAAACAAATTAGATTCAATGAGAAACGTCAAGTTTAGCACCAGTGCAATAATACTAATTACCTCCAAAAGGCTGCTCCTTTGGCCACTGCAATATCCTGACATACTCAATGCAGTGCTCTGGTAGTCTGGGCATCGATGCAATAGTACACATGGGAAAATTCACCTGATGCAGGAAGGGAAAGAAAACCAGACAAAAGCACGGAACACATTATCTGTAGTACTAGGAAAAGAAACAAGCAAATCAGAGGAAGACAAATAAAGGAAATATCACTGGTTGCACTTACCTGCGGTGGATAAAGCTCAAGAGTGCATTCAACACATGCTGTCATACCAGGAATAATCACACGAACATTTCCTTTAAAACCTTCTGTCCCTCCATCTATTAAAGGTATGATGGAACTTGGATCCAGTACACCATCTTCATAATGTAAAAATGACATCTAATGAATAAAGGGGCGGGGGGGAGTTGTTAGTTTTTGTTTGGTTTGTTGTTTGTTTTTTTTTAAACAAGTTGCAGGAGGAAAAAAATACTAAGAATGTTATTCTTAATGGTACACCACAAGATTGAATGCTTACTATACAGTTTATTTTAAGGGCACATAGTGTATAAAACACTACTTATTTGTCAGTGTGCGGGACTTCATCTACCACCTTCACCCTCCACCTCCTCCTCCCCTTACCCCCCTGATAAATGCTATTATTTCCTTATAGTATATCAGAACAAATGGTTGGTTAGTTTGAATTATTTGGGGGTTTGATTCTTGGTTTGTTATTTTGGTGGGGTTTTTTTAAATACTGGTAACTAATCAAGATCATTACTTTATAAACAAATTCACAATAACACAACTACCTAGTTCAACGACCAGCTTTCTACTACTCTGAAGCAGTGGGGCTCCAAAAGATGACATTTATAAGTTGCGGCCTGATAAGTACTGTTTGGCTAATGCAAAAGAATGTTCACAATGGGAGCATCCAGAGAGACTGTGGAACTTCCCTTCTTACGATTTTCAAAAGCTGTCTGCACAAGGCCACAAACAATGTAATCTAACTTTGATATTACCCCTGCAGGGCACTGCACAAATGTTGGCTAACACTCCTGAAGAAAAAGGCAGGAAAGAGAGCATGCATTTTATCCTGTTCACAAAAAGAAAAAAGAAAAGAAAACAGAAATAGATACAGAACGCTGTGAGTTTCAACAGTCCTCATTTCATTTTAATGATGCATTCCAGAAAAATCTGTTCCATTTTAGTTATCCACACCCAAGCAATAACCAGGCTTTAAAAGATTGAAGACTTTACCAGCATTCCATTTATCCATCTTCTTGCAATTATAGAGTCCAGCCCACAAACAATAATATGAAACTCTAGGGGAGAAAAAACCCATTATTTGAAGTCTATACTAATGCATACTTCTTAAAACAAGTAGAGTATTCTGTCCATAACAGTCCAGAGGAACTGACTGTAGTCTAACTATGTCGCCTAGATTACCTATACGACAGATGAATTTAAGTTTTGTCTATTTTTTTACTTCTACTTACAGTACATTGTAGAAAACTAAAATAATTAGCAATTTAACTACCAGGAAAAGCAGCGAGCAGCAACAACTGCAATGTTCCCCTAAAGCACCAGTGGGTGTTTGGCACGCAAACAAATACTACTTACGTCGATAGAAGCTTTCATCCATGTCTTGAATCTTTTTAAAATATCTGAATAGAAGCCCAGTAAAGAAATATAAAGTAGTTGTTTACTGCTTTCTATTTGCTAACCTAAAGCCAAAACATTGTCTAACTTATTCCTATAATTTTATATGACACTTTTTAAAAAAACCTAAGTCATTGAAAGATTCAAAATTCCCACAGCTGAAGCTCTAGCATCTGACAAAACAAGTAAAGGACACAATGCAGTAGTCACACACACAGGAGAAAGCTCAGCAGGAAACTATTTATGAAGCTCAAAACACGCGCTCTCACAAAGTCCTCTATCAGTAGTGCTGCTCTTCTAAGCTCATGTCTCCTGCCAGTAAGTGCTCAGAACACTCTGGTGAACAGACTTGTAATTCTACTATCTCAGTAAAAATCAAAATACTGCATTTGAATAAAAGGACTCAGTGGAAACATACAAAATAGTCTCTTAATGCTTAGCCTTCTTTCCCCATGCATATTTCCTGTATGCTAATGCCACTGAGAAAGAATTCTCAATCACTAGCTGAATGAATCTGTTCTTTATTGTATGAAAAAGAGAGGATGGCAGCAAAATACTTTAGATAGTCTTACCACCTACAGAGTTTGCTAGGCTTTTTGAAGCCTTCAGGGCCACTACTTCTCTATAAAAGGATACGCTACAACAGCACAGTTGGGAATGCGGCTGTTTAGGAATTCTGCTGCAACTTCTGCTTTTGGTCGCCCAACATCCTTCGGTCTGGGGAAAAAACCCAAGCAATTTCAAATGCATTATTTTAGTAGATTCAACCTTTACAGACTCTGTGCATTGCAATACTGAATTAAGTGACTAATTGTTACTGTAGAACAATTTATTGATATAGATAATATTAAGGCATCCCTGTGAAGCATCAGATATGAGAGCCCCAGAGTTACCTAAATATGTCTATGTAACCACAGTCATCAGCGCCAAAAAAGGCTAACAATTTTACATTTTGCTTGGAAGAAAAGGGTACCAAAAAAATTGATATTTCAATCTGTGTTCATTATTATTCA
Source organism: Rhinoptilus africanus (assembly GCA_013400135.1). NCBI lineage: Eukaryota > Metazoa > Chordata > Aves > Charadriiformes > Glareolidae > Rhinoptilus > Rhinoptilus africanus. Next base: position 1,166,018 of record VXBO01007135.1, read on the forward strand.
GTGTCACCTTTTCCATTAATCGTTAGCTGTATTTGAATGGTAAATAATGTATGTTAATTTTCTTCACACTCAAAGTATGACATCACAGATCTCAAAACAAGAAGAAATCACACCAACTTTTAGTTAAATATGAGTACTATTGTGATATGAAAGTTCAGTAATCTTTAATGGCATCTTCTTCAACCAAAATAATGATCATATTCACATATTTTGTTTAGATGCATTTTTTTTTTTTAAAAAAAGTCAAATCATGAAAATTACTTACCGAAAGAGAAACTGTCGGTTGAGATTAGAAACATCTATAGTATCCATGTCAATAACATGGATCTGTCTGAAGCCAGACAGTGCCTGTGAAAAGAGATAGGCAACGTCATTTAATAGGAAATGAAATGCTTACAGGCTCCAGAATTCATTCCAGCTGCCAAAAAAGCAACCTGTGGAGGAATAAACATATTTGCTTTTCATTCTCTGTGCAGACATGGTATATATTCTTTGTTGGGTCGCTCATGCTGATATTTAGACAGATGGAATTAGTAATACTTTAATGGTGAAAGAAAACATTCTATTGAACACAGTATTGCTTTAGTGTACCTAATCATCACACAGGGAAGTCAACGGTAGGCTGATGTATATGGGGAATTTGCAGTATTCCCTCACAACTGGAGTAAATGAAAAGCATTCATTGGGAGAGAGAACACAGACTTTGAAGAAATGCCATAAGCTCTGCCTCGCTTGGCAGGAATAGAAAACCAAAGTTTAATTCCTCTAAAATTTTAAGTTTTTGAACATTCACCATTTTCACAATTGGCATAAATGAGTCTGGCGTGTCCACCCTTAACTCACAGTTCAAAATAAACCAGCATTCCCCACTGCATTCCATGCTGGAACAGAAAACACAGAAAGTCACCTCACTATCTAAGAACACGCCAAACTGCTGACAGCAGCTCTGCCTGAGCAGTTTGCGTGCAGCCCATCACTAGATTTGGCAAATAACTTTAAAGTAAAATTGACTTAAAACTGTATTGTAGGGCTGATGTATAAAGTAATAACATCTGTCATGCACAACAAAACAATGTGAATTGTGGTTAAAGGGAAATATATGCTGTAAAACACTGGCTTTAGAGAAAGGAAATGTGTTGTGATATTCTGAAGTGACCCCCAAAAATGCAAGTCCTGTCCTCTAACTTTTTTTCTTTAAGATTCAGTCTTGTTATATATAAAGACTTACAAACTTTGCATTTTACATTTTCTCAATAAACAGAGGCATCATCACATGTGTAATAAGAATTTAAAATGCTGTATTGGGAAACCACCTAAACAAATTAACAACAGGACTAACGTTTTTCAGAGCAGAAATTAATTTCTGTTAGAAAAGCAGCAAGAATTTCTGTACGTCATACTGGATATTGCTGGTGCTGAACAATCATGTTCTTCCACTGATACATGTTCAGCTTTTGCTCAGCATTATCAAAGCAGACCAGGAGAGCTAAAGAGAAGAGCGAGCCTGGGACGTCGTGAACATACAGACCGGAGTCTTTATCGCATTTATATTCGTTGTCCCAAAGACATGAATACATGTGAACATGTTCAGGATCTGCAGACAACATCCCATTTACCGATCCTGAGGAACTGGAAAAACTGAGAGCCACTACTCGGGAAGGCCAGACAGGCTCCATGCATTGGAAGGTCACAAGAGACAACGAAGGTCTGGCTCTACTAATTTCATTATGAAAGAACAAAAATTATTCCAGCAATTCTAACCTCACTTTGAATTAATCCAAAGATGTAAAGTAAACTGAAATTAAATTCAACTGTGACTGTTAAATTTTGTACTAGCTACTTATGGCAGTTTAGAGTATGGCTTTTCATCTGAAAAGATACATTTTAGCCACTGCATTCCAAACAATGTTTCTTTGTATCCTTATGAGCATGATTTTTCTTAAGTTTATTTCCTTTTTCTACATCTGGTAATTAGGAAAAATTACAACATATCTAGGGCTGCAGGTGAACTTTCGTCTATGTTTCATGAACAGCACCATGCTGTCCCTCATTACAAGCTCTGAGACAGCTAAACAAATAATGTGCAACACATTAGACTACCACCTTTCAAGCTTATTAACAAAGTGCATTCTTCAAGTTTATTGTCTGTATTGTCATGTATTTTATACACTTTGAGTAGAACTTAGAAATGCATTAGCTATATACAATCAAAAATGTCAAATTAACAAAGCAGAAAAGATAATTTCCTCAAGGGAAAAAAAAGACGATTCTAAGAAGCAAAGGGTGAAAACTGAGTAATTACCAGGTTTTTCAGGAGTTCGCATCCTAATCCTCCTGCTCCAATAACTAGTACTTTACACGTGCTTAACAAAAACTCAAGAGCCTGCAGAAAATATAAAACAAAAAATTAATACACTAAATAGGAAAAACTATAATTTGTCCTTTGCTTCATAATCCTTAAAAATGCATTATCAGAAATTTTCAGTATCTATTAAGTTTCACATAAACCAACTCAGACCAATAAACCAGCTTGTGTTTACAGAGGTAATTACATACCGGACTTTAATCGATTGTTGAGTTCATGCAGTTCCCATTTCCCAACTTACAGAAAACAAGACCTTTGTCAATATCAGTATTCTCTTCATATTCATTTTGACCATGAAAAAAAACCAAGTTCTACCTATTATTATTATTTCATTTAAGAAGATGTTTTCTTCCTCCAAAAAGTGCACTGATGCATAACACAAAATAAATCTAAACAGACAGAAAACACTGCTGGACAAAACGAATTTACTTTTTTAACTATATAACTGCTTTCTGTGAACTGTTCTACTAGACTCCTGCCTCAAACTAGTAAATAACGGAACAGTACATTAAAAATGTAACAGCAAAATACATTCAGCTCTAAGCCATGAAACAAAATGTGCCAAAAAAGGAAAACAGAAGAAATAAAAGTCTAAATTTTGCTTTTCCCTACTAAACATCTTTCCCAATTCTCTAAGTACTCACATTAACCTTAATTCCTTCAAGTACAAGGAATCCCTTACTGTATCCATTTACTTAAAAATGGAGAGACAAATGCTGCTATTTTTCATGTGGAACTTAAAGATAGAGCATAATTCCTATGTTGTTATACATTTATATATATGATGACAGCAAGCTTGTACTTGACAGCGTACAATTTAGAAATACAAGCTTATAACAAAGAATACAACACGTTCTTCTAGCAACATAATGCTCAATTGATTAAAATAGAAGCTTTTCATGCAATTCTACTATTCATACACTGCTGGTGGTCCATTAATGAAACTGTTTACATTAGCTTGCAACACACATTACAAATTTTTTATTTAAAGTAAGTGTTTCTCACTTGAGTGCCTGGCTCGAAATCAGGATGTGTGAATGGTCCAGATCGCTCGAGGAACTTCTTTACATGGTTCCAGCGACCTTCCCAGTCTCCAGTGTCCCCACACCCACCATCAACAGCCATTCTGCACAGAACACAGTAAATTCAGCTGCAAAGTCATAGAGAAAAAGCCATGCCTCTAAAATGTATTTTTTCTTTATATATCTTAAGAATACCTACATTATTGACCATTCATACAAATGCATCTGCATATTTTTTATGCATGTAAATTATGTGCATGAACATTTGCATCAGTGGGTTTTATTTGCAGAACTAGAAAGCAATAACTCAGGCATTTCAATAAATCCCACTGATGTAGCTGTTACTAGTAAAAGTTGATCTGAAGTGAAAAAAGGGTCTAGTCTTTTTGCTTTTATTTTCCTTATATTTAAGTAGGACACAGAAAAAGAGGTTGTCCCTTTAGATTTTGAGGGTGATTGTTTTCTCAGAGTCATCTCCTGTATCCTTTCTTGACAGACATTTAAGTTCATAAATCCTATTTAGAATTATCAGTATGTAACTACAATTGTGAGGCACTGAATAACAGTATCATGCGCCAACACTGTCTCCTCTGAATCTTCATAGGAGTTTATTTAAACAAGTGTTAAAAAAATACAAATCTTGAACGCTCTTCACCCTCAATTAGTACTATATAATTTAGAACATCCCCATTTTTTAGTCATGCCCTGAGTCTGTCAGCAGTAGCAATCTGACTTGAAAAAAAAAAGAACGTTGCAGTTATCTTCTCTCAAATTTCTGAGACAGAATTTTACATCAAATACTCCAGTACCCTTTTTTCCCCTTCTGCAGGTCACTTTTAGTAGTCGATAATTCTAAGTCTAAACTCTTAAGAGACTTACTGGAATGGTTCAAAATCAGCTCACCAAAGTAATTTACTAACGTAAGACCATTGTCTACATAGAACAAGCCCTTCCTTAACAGAGCACACTTCCTTTTTTAAATAGGGGCTCCACTCAATATGTAGGAACGATTATGTTCTACATTAATACAAAACTCAGCTTCTAATAAAAGAGCTTTGCCAATCCTGGGTATGAAAGGTTGTGTCATCATTGATAAGGAGTGTTATTTGCTTCCTCCTATGAAGTAATACAAGAACGCTCGTATCAATGACTGTTGGGTAATATCTAGAATATATTATTACTTCCTGGTGACCAACCTTGAAATAAAAGGAAAACATAGTGAAAATATCTGGACAGCAAATGCCTTAATCCTCAGAGAATTCAGAAGATGGACAACACGGTATGCTCATAGTAATTTTAGCTTATAGGCAGTAATTTTGCAAAAGGTTTTAAATAACAGGGAAAACCTGCACTAAAGTGCAGGAATAAATATATCAAAATTTGCCTATGTTTTGATTACAGACTGAACTCATTCCTGGTTAACTGTTGACTTTAGGTAAGTTAACTTACTGTATTAGCAGTAAAATAAGATCTAAAAAAATTATTTGAATTCATAAGTGTCTTCCGATCTCTGATTTGCACTTTTGTACCTCCCCTAGTTTTCACAATAATGTGAAAACATACATATTTTGCATAATGTGAAATAGTGTGAATAAATACAACACTCCCACCACTGAATCCTGGGCTCATCTGTTGCATACCACTTTTCAGGATGTGCATTAAGCACTGACTTAGGCAAATAAAATGGGTCAATATACCTCACAATAATTGCTTCTATGCGTTCTATTATAATTTTTAATTTTTCTGGAAAGAAGTGCAGAAGCCACACGTGGTGACATTAAGAGTAACTTTTATTACCCTTTTATATAGTCCATGTAAACAGTCATTAAGCAGCAGTATTCCTTTTCTATTTAGATGTGTATTTTCCTTTATAAGCAATAAAATAGCAAGTTGTAGTTTAACTTTTGCTATTATTTACAGTTTGGTTTTTACAGGGTTGGACATTGTGGAGATCTGAAAAACATCAATAACTCAACCTGAGATTTTATGTTTAATTTCAGAGACATTTTTTTCCAACTGTTTATTTTTGTGTTGTTACAGCATTACCAGGTATCTGTATTATTAGAGTTTAAAAAAATTATTATTTTTTTCATCAAATTACTTTCATTTAAATTTTTTTTTAAAACACCAGAGCACCACAGTCCTTACATTGCTTTAGGCCCAGACTTTTCCCTACCACCTTTACGTCTCTGGAGCTCCATGCTTTTGAGGGACTTGGCATGCACTCCCCCAATCCAACATGCCGCCCAAGGATTTTTGTGACCCTCACCCCAAGACACACACACACTGCCTGCAAGCCCACCACTCAGGCAGGCAGCTCTGCTGGGTGGTATTTGGGAAGAGGGCCACAAGCAGATGGAAGGGAATGGTTAGGGGATGGAAGCAGATTAGGTTAAAGATTTATGAGCATTAATTTTTCAAGACCATTAAGACAGATGCATAGAATTTAGAGTTTTAATAAGCACAGGCAACTGCTCTGTAGCCTGAATTTTATTTTTCAGACAAAATTTAGTCACATGCTTCTAGCCTAGAGGCCCTCCCCAGGTCCCTGCCCGGCAATGCAGCTTTTCCCACTCCTGTCACAAAGCTCTCCAGCACACCAGCCTTTACTCATGCCAAGCTCCAAGCCCGCGACCCCCATCCCCACTGCGGGTGAGCCCCTGGGTCCTCTCCCCAGGAGGTTCCTCTTCCCCAGTCCTCGCTGTTCAAGCGCCTCTTCCCTTCCCCCTCCTCAGGCTGACCCGCCTCACACCTCTCCTCCGGCTCCCTCCTCCCTGGGCTCTGCCACCGCCTGCCCTCGGGCCTGCCGGGCCCCGGGCCGCTCAGCCGCGGTGGCCCCTGCAAGAGGGCCCGCGGCCCTGAGCTATCCCCGAGCTAGCCC
>VXBO01007135.1:1173404-1204110 GCA_013400135.1 Rhinoptilus africanus
AGTCCTTACATTGCTTTAGGCCCAGACTTTTCCCTACCACCTTTACGTCTCTGGAGCTCCATGCTTTTGAGGGACTTGGCATGCACTCCCCCAATCCAACATGCCGCCCAAGGATTTTTGTGACCCTCACCCCAAGACACACACACACTGCCTGCAAGCCCACCACTCAGGCAGGCAGCTCTGCTGGGTGGTATTTGGGAAGAGGGCCACAAGCAGATGGAAGGGAATGGTTAGGGGATGGAAGCAGATTAGGTTAAAGATTTATGAGCATTAATTTTTCAAGACCATTAAGACAGATGCGTAGAATTTAGAGTTTTAATAAGCACAGGCAACTGCTCTGTAGCCTGAATTTTATTTTTCAGACAAAATTTAGTCACATGCTTCTAGCCTAGAGGCCCTCCCCAGGTCCCTGCCCGGCAATGCAGCTTTTCCCACTCCTGTCACAAAGCTCTCCAGCACACCAGCCTTTACTCATGCCAAGCTCCAAGCCCGCGACCCCCATCCCCACTGCGGGTGAGCCCCTGGGTCCTCTCCCCAGGAGGTTCCTCTTCCCCAGTCCTCGCTGTTCAAGCGCCTCTTCCCTTCCCCCTCCTCAGGCTGACCCGCCTCACACCTCTCCTCCGGCTCCCTCCTCCCTGGGCTCTGCCACCGCCTGCCCTCGGGCCTGCCGGGCCCCGGGCCGCTCAGCCGCGGTGGCCCCTGCAAGAGGGCCCGCGGCCCTGAGCTATCCCCGAGCTAGCCCCGAGCTAGCCCCCAGCCTCCTCCCAGCCCACACCTCTCCTGCGGGGCTGCGGCTCGCCCTCACCTACCAGCCGCCCCTCAGCAAGCGCTGCCTGCCCCTGCCCCGGGCCGGAAGCCCGCTGGCCCGCAGCCCCGCACTAACCCATCCGCCAGCAGCTCCTCTAGCCTCCTTCTTTTCTTCTCCCTAAAAGAGAGAGAATAAAAGAAGGGTCAGTATCGCGCTACAGAGACCGGGGAGGAGGGAGAGGGGACCCCGGGGCCCACCCGTCCCCGGGAAAGCAGGGGGAAGGGGCGGCCGAGCACACACATACAGGGCACTTACGGTTCCTCACCATCCGCCATATTTCCCTCTGCTTCCCACAATGCCTCGCGGCGCCGGATGGGCGGTGCTTTGCGCGAGCGGCGCCGCGCGGGGGGGCCTGTGGGGATGGGGCGCCGATCACCATGGCAACATGGCGGGGACCCCCCTCCTCCTCCAGCCCCGGCTTCTCTTTTCAAGTGTTTTGTGTCTCTTCAGCGCGCCCCGTGCTGAGGCCGGCACCCTCCTGCCCACGGGGGCGCACCTACAGCAGCCTCCACGGGCAGGAGGCTTCACCCGCCACAGCCCACAGGGGCCTTGCCTCAGGCATGGCGGGACGCGGACCAGCAGAGGTTACCGCGGTTGTGCTCCAGGCTTCAGCCTCCCAAATTTAAGGGCTCTAAACCCTCCGCAGATGGAGCTGTGTGAAGCAGCTGGGGTCACACCTGGCTTAACCGCTGGCCTCCACTTTGGGCAGGGCGGCGCAGGGCCAGCCCGCACGGCAGCCCTGGGGGAGCGCAGGAACAGCCTCTCCCCGTCCCGCTCACGGGCGCCGCCGGGCTTCCAGCCACCATGGCTGCGGCGCTGCCCTTCCCCGCAAAGCGAGGGTCTGGGGTGCAGGCGGCCCCGGGCAGGGTCTCCCTGACATGGCTCCGCACCCCCCGGGCCTCTGCCTCAGGCAAGGGCGGCCGCTTCGTGCTCCCCCCTCCACCATCAGACCCTGATTCCCCGTTTCACAGAGGAGATTAAATAAACGTCGCCTTTCTCTGGAGGAACAAGGAGCGTACAGCGGCCGCTGACAGCAGCGGAGCGACGCCCCGGCCGGCTGCCTTCCGCGGGCGTGCGGCGGCACTCACACGGGGCCGGGGCCGGGCGGCGGCGGTGGCGGTGGCGGCCCGGCCGGGCGGTGGCGGTGGCAGTGGCGGTGTCGGTCCCGCCGCCCGGGAGCCGCCCNCCCCGTTCCCCGGAGGGGTGGCCGGCCAGGCCGGGGGTGGGTGGCCCCGTTCCCCGGAGGGCAGCGCGGGGTCTCGGCCCGGTGCCCCGGGAAAGGGTCCGGGCCGGCCCCGGTGGCCCGATGGCGGGCGGTGCAGGGGCAGGGAAGCTGTCTTTCCCTTCCTCTCTTTAAACCTCCGATTTACCTGCTTTCGCTTGAAAAATGAAGGCCCGGTTACAGCCTCCCTTGGAGGGGGTGGCTGTTAGATTAGGAGCAGCATTTAGGACTTATTTATTTATTGGTGGGTGTCTAACAGATCTGAAGGCTCTCTCTTGATTTCCTCGCCCACGGGTGGCTCATCAAGGCCCTTTGCCCAAGGGATGGGCTCCAGGCACCCAGGTTGTCCCTGGGCACCGTGTGCCCGCAGAAAGCAGCGATGGGTTTGCGTGCCAGATGCCACCGTGCTCTGAAAAACTGAGCTGCATCCTGCGCATCGCTGAGTCTGCCCGGTGTGACTGCTCAAGCTGAGATAAGCTTTGCTTCAAATTTAAAAAAAAAAAAAATCTGCTCTCTATTATAGTTCTAAGCTTATGTCTAGGGGACAGAGCAAGCCTTTCTTATTTCTGAGCTAGCTCATACCAAAAAACCTTTAATATAAAATAGATGAGGTACACATTCATTTAATTTTGGTGGGCAGGATTGAGACCTTTGAGGCAGGACGATGTGCTGCTATGATGTTCTGTCAGGCCCACCTTCCCAGAAGAGAATTGTGAAATAACCTTATAATCATCATCTTTTGAGTCAAAGCTTCTGTGACTCTTCTTCAGGTATTGCTTTAGGGTCTTTGGTCAAGAAAGCTCTTAAAACATGCATCAGAAGATGATGATTAAGCTTTTAATATGGAAACTGGAATACTCCACTCCTCACAGCAAACTGTGCGCAAATGCTTAAATTGGAGAATTGCCCAGCCACTAGGCCAGAGTGGTTTTTGCTGAAGCGTATCTTATTGTGTATGTTGCACAGGCTTAAAATTCTACCCCTAAATCCGTGGGTTTTTTGTTAAACAGTCTGCATCTTGTTAGGGCTTCTGAAGCTGTTGACCCAGCATCTAAGTTGGTGAAGATCCTCTGGATTGCAGAGGGTTTGGGCCTATGCTCTGTGAAGGGAGGGGCTGAGAACCCTGCTCTTTCTTCTTGACGCATGTGATTGTTAAAGGTGGCATAGGCTTTTTTTTCTTAATTTTGTTGGGATTATGTTGCAGTCTGTTAATAGACTGCTAGACTGGTAAAATGAGACATCCATGGTCTTGCTGTTCTTACACCACCTTGGTCTAAACGTCTGCGTTCATCTACTCTTGTTTAGCAGTCCAATGCTGTGGCCAGCTCTAAATGAGTAAGTAAATCACGGTGGCCCTGGAAAGCAGGAGGACAGCTTTCTTCCCCAAGAAGGTGGGGGCAAAAAAAAGTAAACAATTTTGATACCTCCTGTTGGATAACTGGGATGGCAGCAGCTTTTACTCAGTCTCCTTCCTTCCTGCTTTTGGACTCTGATCTCCCTTCTTCAGATCAAGGGTGATATCTCCCACTTATTTCCCACTATTTTACTGGGTTGGGAGGTAGAGGAGGAAGAGAGCTGCAGGAGACATAGATTAATATCAAAACTGCAATTCTAATATCTTGTGTGGTAAGCCTCCAAGTTGAAAACTTAGGAATGAGGAACACCTGGAGGGGAATTTTGATCTTGAGTATTTATTTTTTTTATTGCATGTCTTAAAGGTTTTGGTATATGATGAATCTGATTCTTCTAACACTGAAGTAAAAGAGGATGGGAGAAGAACGCTAAAGGAAACAGGATAACACTTCAATAGAGGAAAACCGTTCATTTTTTGTATTAAAAAAAATTTTTGCTTCGCCAGACTGTTGTTCTGGGAGAAAGTTCTCCTGATAAATTTAAATTGATGACTAAGTTTTTGTCTTGCACTTCATTCTGTAATGGGCAGGAATCCCCGAGTGATAAATGATGAATCATGGCTTTTTAGTAACTCCCAGGGCTGTATGCAGGCCTAAGGGCAGGAGTATTGAAACTGCTAATGAATGCAGTGGTCTTCCTGTGATCAAAACTAAACTTAACCCATGACCAGCTCTACCTGTTCTTAAACCATCCAATTATATAGACAGACTTGTAATGCAGAGATGATATTTTCAGCTATTGTAGTACTTGGTAGCTGTGGTGGTGCTGGGCTGACATGGAAATTGTAGCCTGCAGCTTTCTTGATACTGGAAGTACAGTGCTTATTGCCACGGCTTCAGTTTACTGCCTCTCATACAACAAAATTGAGTCTTTTGCCATCTCTCTGCAAGGTGTGGAATAACGTTAATGTGAGCGTAGTGGAATTGTAATGGTCTCTACTGCATCATTTCCCTCCCTTCCCCCCTCCCTCTGCCTTCTCTGATAGCTACTGTTATATGTAAATGAAGTTGTGTGCTTTGCAATCATGTAAATTTTACTTTCAGCTTACAGGACTAGGTAGAAAATAATAAAGGGGTGAACAAGAAGCTAAAACTACTGAATTAGTCCCACTCTACTAATACAGGCTGGTGGTAGCAGCCTTGTCTCTTCCCCCCTCCTTGCCCAGCAAATTCGTTTAAGAATTAATCTGGACTAGCACTGTGTGGTTTTTTTCCCTACAACTCTGTTGCAATAGCCTGCTGATAAAAAACAAAGTTCTTTGCTAAATCAAATTTTGCCCTTTCTCCTAGTTGTATAGGAACTGGACTACCCATTTTTACCCTGAGCCATGGCCCTGTCATTGTGAGTGCTATACAGATATTTATTAAAATTAGTGCCTCCCACAACAGCCTGCCATTCTCCCTCAAACAATCAGTCTGGTTAATAAGTGGAATTTGTCTGTGCTTTCACCTACTCCAACAAGGCTTCTCTGTATTGTGGTTCAAACTTAACTACTTAAATTGATGTAATTTCTTCTAGGCTTTTGTTGCCATGTACTTGTTAAAAATTAGTTTCTAAATCTGACAGTACTAAAAGGTGTACTAGATTTCAGAGTGCTGCATCTAAGAGAGCCTTCTTTCTTTTCTGGCATAATGTCTTCCCTGCAGCCTGAGGTTCAATGTCTCTTTTCTTTGCCACTTCTCTAAAACATCTATTGTCCATCTGCACAACCCCTAGCTACCAACGAGTGTGTATCTTTTTTCTTATTTTTTTTTTTTGTCCCCAGAACAGTACCGTAGCTGACGTGCTTCTAGTGATTCCCTTGCCAAAAGGAAGACTCCAGGGCAGCAAAATAGTTACATTCTCTAATGCCTAATGAAAGATTAAGAATGAGTGAACAACACACACTGCTCTGAACATATGATACTCAATAATATTAGTATGTACCTTCGTATCAGTCTGGTGATTCTGCAGAAAGGAATCCGTCTCCTGTTCCTAAAGCAATGTAAGTGAGCAGCAGTAGGTAAAGAAGCATTGCTAAGTCTGTGGATGCTGAGGGCTGTCACCTGGGACAATGGCCATACTTAGTTTTACATGCTACCTTTAGTTACAGCTGTATAATCTCACTGAAGCTAGAAGTATGGTAAGAGGAGGCAGAACTTTTATCTTTAGTATTGTTTGAGTTAATACAAATGAGGAAGGAAGCATTTAAGTGCTCTCACCTGCCCACCACTTGGAACACGGTGGCACGAAAGGTCTTCAAAAAAGGAATTCTGGTGTTTATTTGATGCCATGGTCTAACTGAGCTGCTCTAAGTAAAAAGATGTTGTTCTCAGTGACTATCTCGGTGCCTTTGTTCAGACTTCCCTGGTCGTATGCGAAAGAAACAGATGTGACAGCAACTTCTGAATAATCACTCTGGGACAGTTGTCTAAAGTGGAGATGATTTAAGGATGGAGCTAGCTGCTTTTGCTTTTTATGTGGCCTGTCCTTTTGCTGGGCTCAAGCTGCTGGAGGCTTCTTGTCTTGCACAAAGGATGCATCTTGCCTAGCTCTTTTTTCCCTATAATATAGCTATATGTTTTCCAAGTAAGTGCTCACCTCTCCTGCTGTAAGTCTGTGCACAAGCCTGCAGATAAATAACTTTTCAACAGGTGATGTGGTAAGTTGCCGAAAGCAGAGCTCTTTGAGCTTCTCTACAACTATATGGGAAATCTAACCTGTCTTCTGATGTATGCAGGGCAGAGTCGAGAAATATGAATCCAGAAAACAAACAACAACAACAAAAAAATCGATTCGAAGGATTCCCTCATCTTAGGCTGGTTTTGCTGGCCAGAGGTAGCTGTTTAGCTACCAGTACTTCTTCCCACACAACTGCACCTCTGCTGCCTTCTGATACTAATTCCACAAATACAAAGTGTTCCACACCACTACTTGGCACAGGACAATGCCCATGTCCCTGCAGCCAAGCAGGAAGTGTTTTCTGCTTTATTTATTTTTCCCATCTCGTTATTTTGTGTTGAAGTGGATGCTGAAGGAGAGCTTGTTTCTGAAGGGCAGCAGGAGTGCAAGTGCACGCCGCCCTGCAACACTGCTGGAACTGAATCTAGGTGACAGCTCTTCCTTGCCAGTTTGTCCCAGCTGTACTGGAGGTCACAGCATCCTACCAGGGTTGTACCTTGCCCACCACAGAGAACAGTGCAGAAGATCATCCAGCTGGGGTGCTCTGGGCTGTCAGCACCTCCAGATGCTATTTAGTCCTGCCATACTGACTCCTTTCAAGGTCATAAAAGTTATTGGTTTTCTTCTCCAACCCCAAAAAAGTTTTTCTTCCCCTAAGTCATCCAAGTAGCGTAAACTCAAGTTACCATACCATTGCCATGCTAATAGTTCTGTGTGTTACATTTAGGTATTTGAGAGGTCTTGTAAATCCCTGCTAAAGGGAATTATATTTAGAAAGTATCTTGTAACATATTTAATGGCTGGTCACTTACCTTGTCTCTGCAGCTTTAAAAGACTTTTGGCCTTCTTGCCCGAGCATGAATTTGGCATATTGTGTTCTCATCTCTATATAAATAAGGCCAATATCAATGTTGGTGCTTTAACTGTAAAGTGACTTTTACAGCTTTATAGTAGTAGTATCGTTTAACTGTAAAGTGACTTCTACAGTGACTTATACAGCTTTCTTTTCCCCAGACACTGGTGTTCTAAAATAAGACACCCATGTTTTTTCCTTTTTTAGTCTTCAGCTATTGTGTTATCGAGAGCAGTGTGTCAACAGATCTGAGCAAAACTGGATAATGGAGTTCTGCCTTCCTGAAAAATGCCATTGCTGGAAAAGAAATTTCTTTATAAAAATTTCTAGGAAACTCTTAAGTAGCGCTGTGAGTTAGCCAGTGGGCAAGTCAAGCAGTAAAGGGGAGCTTGGCATATGACACCCTGTCCAGTACTATAATCAACACTATTAAAGTCTGTGGACACATGGCTGATAACTTGAATACCAGTTTTTAGCAGCAACTGCTATCCCCATCTGTTTTCATGTGGCTCTGAATAACTTCATTTGATACTTATGTTCACTGTACGCGTTGAAATGCAGCCCACTTCAGAAAACATGTAATTCAAATAACTTTCCCCAGGAAAGTGGAATCTTTTGAAGCACTTTTTTTTTTTTTCTTCGCATCTGTTACAGCCAGTCAGTTATACAGAAGCAGTGTAATACCAGAAAGAAGTGTAGAGCAGAGAAGTCTTTGGTCTCTGCTTTATAAATATGGAGGGATTGCTCTTCATCACCAGTTTCTGAAGGCGTAATGAGAGTAGAGCGAAGGGTAGGGAAAATAAAGCTTTGAGAGTATTTACCTTACACATGGAAAATGTAAAGTGAAGCTCTCCCTAGCCCTTTGTTGCTTCCAGAATTATATTGTCTGTGGATTTTGGGGAACAAAAAATAGGCTGCTTTGAGTTGTCTGAGTAAGTTTGGTCATTTCTGCTCCAAGCTAGCTGTGATGTGGAGGTGATTTCTACTTTAAGAATCTCCTATGTCCAGTAGTACGTATATAAACCAGTCAGTAGTGTGGTCCAGTCATGAGTCACCCTCCTCCTGCTGCAAAGGAACACAGATGAAACTGATTTCTTTCCAGAGCGATGCTGTTCACTTTTTCCAGCCTGGAAACTTAAGACTGACAATTCAGAGCTAAAAATAAGCTGGCTGGCTACAGGGAGTGACTCAGATGCAACAAGCAAGTCTGCCCTATCACCGCTTCTAAAAGGTCCTGTTGGTTTTTCAGCATGAGTAGCAGAAGCAGGTGGGGAACTAGCCTGAATTCTAATCTCCTTACATCCAATCGTCCCATCTCCTTTTGGCACGACTGACTTAAAGAATCAACAGCCAGTCTCTGCTCTGAAATAATTATTTGGGGTTCTTCCTCCTCTAGAAGAATGCTCTCTGGCACTGCAGGTAGAGTGTTGGCATACCAGTCCTGCAGCAGATTTCTTCTCCTTGTGCCGGATATGAAACACAGACCACAAACCATAGCATCCTCCTCAGCGGTGGGGTGGAGCGGTGAGTCACTGTGCCTGTTAGCTTTGGAACAGTAAGACTGACTGCAAAATCTGCAAGAGGAAATCTTGACTACATCTGGCTTTATCGGGGCAGTGTTATGCCGCTGTCAGAGCAGGAGCAGCTCAGAGCACTCAGCTGCTGTGTAATTAGATCAGTGCACATACAAGCAAGTAAAGCAGAATGCACGTGGAATCACAAAGCTTATTACTGTAATAGAGCGTAGAATTTGTGCGTGTACAGAAACAAGCTAAGCAAAGTCACTGCTGAAAGCTTGGCACTATACAAGCTCTGAATACTCGTGGTTTGAGCAGGTGATGTTCTTGCCCTGGTCCAAAAAAGGGACCTGCTGTTTATAGCCCAAAGCTGATCCACTCCATGGCTTGGTTTGCTTGGTAACTCCCATAACAATAATAGAACACAAACCTCCAAGTGACCCTCTTGCCAGGGCTGGCTCTTTTTCCTGCTGGACCTTTATCCCATACTCCAGTTCCTTCTGACTCTCAAGGCATGCTTGCTTGGGCCTGGGCTCCCATCCATTGTGCTGATGGTAATAAGCTCCTTCTGCAGATTTGTAAAGTTATATTGTTTGAGTGTAAAACAATAAGAACGTTTATTCAGAAATAAGAAAGTGAAGTAACTTCCTGTACTCAGTGTTCCCCTGCCTTTCCCATTTTGCAAACCTAGACAAGATAATATGAAAAGCTAATTAATCCAAAGGCCTAGGCTGAGGTCATGTGTAGGGAAATTTGGTCATGTGTAGGGAAAAGATCAATCCCTCGGGCAACTGATCGTTCCCTCATCTGCTCTGGGGATTTGCTACCTCTGGGTCTGACGTCAAGTGAATGTGTTGATCGCACAGGTAGGAGGGGTCCTGGTGGTAAGTGCTTCTGTCACTGAGGTGCTGCAGAACTCTCATTATCCTGAGCTATGCTCAGGAAGAGAACGTAAGGATTATCTAAACTCTCTGCTCCGTGTTGCTTGATGAGTTGCACTTGTTGCTTCTGCCTGAAAATCGGAGGTTGATGAAGATCTTGACAGCAGAAACTGACTTCTTCATGCCTTACCTCCCTAGTAACAAGTTACCAGCGAGCTAGATGTTTGCTATGCAGACATAAGTCATGAAGGCTCTGAAACAGGACACCTTTTTTTTTTTCCCCTCCCAGATTTCTGAGTCCCCTGAATATGCTTATCGGCGGTACTGTGGTGGTGCTGATGTTCATGGGGTTTGTGTGGGTATCGCACAACAAGGATATACTCCGCAGGCTGAAGAAGCAGTACCCAACCTCATTTGTAGTGGTCATCATGCTGTCTAGCTACTTCTTGATCTCCTATTTGGGAGATGTCATGGTGTTCATGTTTGGGATCACACTTCCCCTCCTCTGTAAGTATTTTTCCTCTTCTCTGGGGGGCTAGGGGTGTGTGATGAGCTTTTTCAGATAAGTCTGAAGACTCTAAACTGGCTGTTGCCTTTACTATCTCTATTTAAATGGTCCTAAAACAAAACAGCACAAGCCATCTTTAATGTTATTATTAAATGGGTGCCTGTGGTTACTTAAGTGGTCACTGAGACTTCATTTTCTTCCAGTGATGTCATGGTGTGGGAGTGTGTCTTAAGATGAATGCTGCAAGAACTATGCATTCTTTGGGCATTAACAATTAATGTGTGTGTTTCTGTCATGCAGTGATGTTTGTCCATGCTTCTCTGAGGCTCCGGAACATAAAGAACAAGCTGGAAAACAAGATGGAAGGAATAGGCTTGAAGAAGACCCCGATGGGCATCATACTGGATGCTCTAGAACAGCAAGAGGATAGTATCAACAAACTGGCTGACTACATATCTAAAGTGAAGGAGTAAGCAACTGCAGCGTGGCAGTTTTGCCTGTTGCAGGAGCGTAGTTGCTATTTACTGTTGTTCAAGCTTGCTTTCAGTTTGTGTACAAAACAGCAAATGCACGTGGTACAGAGTAATAGTTGCAGGATACAGGTATTCCACGGTCTTCAGGGCTCCTCTAAGAACATAAGAGCAGCAACTTTTTTTCTATTGTATAGCAAAATGTTCTGGTGTTTACACAAATACATACTAACTTAAACGTGTTTGCTTGTCTCTTCTTCGGGGGGGTAGAGAAGGAAGAGATGGAAGCCTAGGGAAAGCAGTCTCTCAAACTGTCTTGTAGCAAATTTGCCCATTAGTGAGAGTAACCCCCCTTTCATCTCAGTTCTACAAGATGCTGGGTAGCGCGTTCAGGCTGGCGATGTTCAAGGTGAGCTGGAAGGTATCAAAAGTAGGTCTCTTGCATCCTCCGAATCTCCCACTTGAGCTGTCTGTGTTGAGACCATGTCACCGGCTTAACTGACAAGCGGGAAAACTGTGCAGTGTTTATAATGAGTATGGGTTCCTGTCCTCACCTCGCATTCCTCTTCTAGCAGCCGGGAAGCACTCTGAATAGATCTAAACATGAAGAATATATGGCACTGTGCCTCTGTCAGTTCCAGTAAAGTGCACCCTTGTTCTCTCTGAAATCCTGACATATAGAAACTGCTCCTCTCTGCAGGAGAGCCAGACTTCTTTGCATACCAGCTAAACTATGGCCAAGCATGGGAGGGAAAACAAGTTTTCCGATATACATTGGATGAGCAAGGTTTCTACCCTATTGATGTTTTTAAATAGTGCTACTTTAGGACTTACCTTGTTCCGCTTTAGTCTGTATAGGCTGTTTTGTAGATGGAGGTGTATGTGTGTTCTCGAGCGTGGGTCATCTTTTTCTTTCTTCTTAGCCAGAATGCAGAGATATAAGTAAAACATGCATCTCACTGACTCAGTACTTCTGACACTCTTTAAAGGAATAAACTGGATTTCAGGTTTACAAGTAAAAGCAATAAATGTCAAGATACAGTTTTTGAAAACCCATTCCAAATTCATGAAGATATTTGCCTGTAACAACTCCTGAAAATGGTGTGCGGGATTCTTTTATATGTATTTTAACTGCCAGCTATGATGGAATTAACTTGATAACAGGAACCTACCAACAATAGGGGGGAAAAAAGTTGTCCAGGTGACACGCCATTTCAGATATTGCATTTCTCTTTTCTAACAAAGTAATTAATTAAACAAAAAAAGCAAGGATCCTTAAAGTTGAAGCTTTTATGTAACTTACCATGCTGTTTCCATAGTGGACTGTGTAGAAATCCAAACATGTCATTCCATTTAAGTGTTAACGTGATCAGTATTTATTGAAAATGTCTG
Source organism: Rhinoptilus africanus (assembly GCA_013400135.1). Lineage (NCBI taxonomy): Eukaryota > Metazoa > Chordata > Aves > Charadriiformes > Glareolidae > Rhinoptilus > Rhinoptilus africanus. The sequence goes on from VXBO01007135.1 coordinate 1,185,130, forward strand.
TATATTCCAGCTGAAGAGTCAATGGCCTGTTCCTCACTTGTATCGCATGGTCTTTGTTTTTTGAAAACTGTTTCCACACTTAAAGAACATAATAGCCTATGACTTCATCATTACTGTAGAGTTTTAAAAACAGCACAGTTATGAAGAAAAATAAATTCTAATGGTGATTCCTGAGTGCATTTATTTCAAGCTGGGAAAGTGGTTGGAAACTTGAGCTCGTCTCTGTTGGTGGAAGTCCCTGGGGGNCACTGCGAGCCCGTGCTCACGCTGAGCTGCTGGCTTCGAAGGCTCTGCGTCTCGGTTAACTTTGCTGGGGCATGAGGGACCTCCGAGCTGCGGGAATGTTACGGCCTTGCTCTTGCATCCTTACAAGGGCTTCTCTGCAGCGGTGGAGGACGTGAGCATTTGTTCATGCTGTTTCATTCTCTTTAACTCTGCTTTACTTAACTGGGATTTTACATTTCTTTTAATTACCTGAGAGGGATGGCTGCTTCCAGGATTACTGGGAGCTGTGCCCTGAGCTGGAAGCCAGCTCTGCTGCCGTCATGCTGATGGTGCATCTGCACGTAGCTGCCTCCCTCCTCCCACGAGCGCTCAAGGGGCCGCTCGGTGGGAGGCTGCGGACCAGAGCAGGGCTCACCATCCTGGTGACGGGTGCTTTGGCTGCTCCTGGGTGTAGCAGTACCTTGTGCCTGGCAGCCTGATGGAGATCATAAAACACTGTAATATATTTTCCTTTGTACTTCCCTGTCCCAGCTGCTGAAGTCTTGGCCTGGCCTTTGAGCCGGTCAGAGAGCAGCGAGCTCCAAGAGCTTTCCGGGGGGAGCTGCTTTTTGCACTTGTCATTTGCTGCTGTGCCCCGTGTGATGACTTGGTTAAAAGTATCAAGTTCCTTCCCTTTCCTACTTTTATCCTTTATCAAAAGAGAGGGCTGTACCAAACAAGTGCGATGAAAATGGTACTTCCTTTTTTTTACGCCTCTGCCATGCAGAAATAGCTCTCTCCTCCCCTCCACATGATAAAAACGACTTGCTTTGTCTTAGGCAATGCCTCAATGAGGTTTCCCAAGTCTGTGGCATTACAGTTGCAGATGGAAACGGAGTGAGGAGATTTACTAGTTTGGAAGACAGAGGATTTGAAAGAGACCAAGTGATAAATCCGAAAAGGACAAGGATAAATTGAAAGGTGAAGCAACGATAGTGGAGATTATCTTGGATGCAAAGAGGTCCTGGACATTGCTGGGACCACAGGAATATCATAATAAATGTGGGGAGGGGAGCAGGGCGGGACAGGATTCAGCTGCCGGGGGAAGGATGCTGAGAGTCACAGGCAGGAGCAAGGAGAAGCTCACCTAAAGGAAATCCTGCAGGAGCTGGAAAGCTCTGCTTTTTGAGCAAGTGTATCAGCAATGGGAAGGGAAGGGAGCCGCACGTGAGCAAAGGGAAAGGCTTTATTCTTTCCCTGTGCCTCATAGCTTTAAATGGCTTTCTTTAAACACAAACAAAACATACAAAACCACCCCACCAAAACCAACTGGTCTCTTGTGGATGTCTTCCACAAGAGCATGACTTACCTGTAGCTGCTTTACAAAAGAGGCTTGCAGCAAAAAAAAAAAAAAAATCTAATGTGATTAAAAAAGGGGGAGGAGAAAAATTTCACAAAAATATTATGGAAAAATTAAGTTGTGTATCTGCAGGTTTAACCCCATCACACCCAGCTCTGCTAGGGGCGAGGCATGCTATGGCACCCCGCACCAGGAGGGATGGGGAGTCCCTTGAACCCCAGGCAAAGAGAGGGGATGGGCTCGTCCTCCTGCCCCCTCAGAGGCGTGCGGAGAGACCCCTGAACCGGCATTCCCGTGCACTCCAGGGTGGCTGTAATTAAGGATTGCATCATGGACAGAGGTGAATTGTGGGGAATGAAGATGACAGCCCTCAAAACAGAGCATGGCAGCATCTTCTATACGCTGATCAGGTACGGAGCCAGCTCAACCACGTTCTGCAACAGAGGTGCCTTCCAACTACCAAGCCGAGGCGTTTGATGTCACAGAGCAGTCGTTCTGCGCTGAGAGTGTCTCGTTAGCCATGGAAGTGCTGCACACACCTTACGGAGAGAGCTTTATTTCATTTCTGTTTCCTTAGCCTAAAAAATGAAGCTGTATACATGGAAACCAAACACATTTCTCACAGACAGGAGAATAATGAAGGAGCACGTGTGCGAAAAGAAAGATAAGATAAAGCACAGCGTGTTCCTGCAGAATCTGGCGGCAGAAGGACAACGTGGAAGCAGAATAGTTTGCTGACAAATAAGAAACACAAGGTTATTGATGCCTCTGAGAAAATACTCCCACAATAAACTGGAGCCTCAGATCTACTTGGAGACAGCTGGCACCAGGCATGTCTGATACCTGATGGACACGCTCAGCGCTGGCTTTCCCCGTGCCAGCCATTTTCACCACACTTTTCCGAGTGTGTGTCGCAAGCTTTGTTCCCGGAGAGCCATATATACCACCTGGGCTCTGCAGAAAACATCTGCTGAAACAGTTGTAAGCAAAAACTTGAATAGTCTTTATTCCAAGCTGTTTTCTTCGTGTCAGTCTGGTCTCTCACTCCAGCTGCTTTGGCAATGGCACCTGGACAAGGACAGTGAGTATTAGGAGGAGGAAATTTCTCAGTTGTATTTCCCAAACCCATTTAGTTTAATACAAACCTTCAGAAACTGTAAAAAAAGTAAAAAAAAATACAACAGCTGGGAGCTCTGATTGGGAATTTGTTTTGTTTGTAATTCCTCACTTGCTGTTTGCAATTCTTAATGCCCAGGAAAACAATTTGCAAGCCATGAGTCCCACCACGGAGTGAACAAACACACAGCTCGGCTCAAGAGTAAAACCCAAATTTAGAGATGGAGCTGAGGATACTGAGGCAAATAAGGAGTTACCAAGATCACACAGGCAGGTGAGAATAAAAACCCAGCGCCCCAAATCTAAACCCTTTGGCCCAAGGAGAGAAGACCAAAAAAAAAAACCCAAAACCCAAAAAAAACCCCAACCAACCCCAAAGCCCAACACATGGTTGCTTCACCTTTCCACAGGCTGTGACAGCAATTGTCTGGCCCGTTTAGGATGGTCCATGAACTGATCCCTCCACCCCAGCCCCGCAGCCCTCGCATTTATAAAAACCTCCTGAGGGTTCTGGGGGGAATGTCTGGGGCTCACTGTTGCCCGCTGGCACCCCGGTTTCCTAAGGATCGCTGTGCAGAGGGAGGGCTGCACCCGGCCGAGCACCAGCACCGTCGTGCTCCATCACCCTGCGAGGTGGGGAGGCAGCAGATCCCACCGCAGCGACGGAGCAGCCGGCCATCACAGGCACCGTCTGGGCGCCTACAGCTACAGCGTGACCTTTACAAGAGCCGGCCTTGTCATCTTAGACGTGGCACCGAAATGCAAAGCGGAGACTGAGAGCTCGAAAGGCCAGAAACGCCCTGAGGAGAGGGGCCGGTGCAGCCGAGTCAGGGCAGCCCGCACAGACCCCAGCCCCAGGACTTGGTCTGGGGGGAAAACGGTCACGTGAAACCCGGACCAGGGTCACAGCAGGACCTGCCACTGCCAAAATTTCAGGACAAACTACTCTCTCTGGAATTACTGAGGGAAAAATTATTTCTGCGTAGGTATAAAAGCAAGCAAAATGTGGCCCAATATATAAAAACGTCAATTATTAAACAAAATACAAATTACAAAATACTACTTAAACATCTTTAATTGCAAAGGATTTTCTGTTCTTTCTCTAGCCTTAGCGACACAAACAGATGCATCAACATCACTAACAACAAATAATCAGTCAGCTTTTTGTGTTTCTTGAATAATGGTACAATGCAAAGAAACATAACATTTTGGGGCAGAAAAAGGTTAAATCTGATGGCCAGCATTTTGGGAATCAGCCCATGTATTTGATACCCAAGTATGAGCATCACCAAGAGGCAGTTATCACAATTGTCACAGTTTGGGACTTCCCCCTCACACTAAAGCTTTTAATTTCACTTAAACCAGACCAACCAAAGGCAGCCCCGGACCCTTCTTAAGTGACCTTGGGTAAGTTTTTTGTTTCCCGTCTTTGAGTTTACCCTTCATCAAATGGGCCAAGCGTGGATGCTTTCTTGTGTAAAGTGAGAGCTAAAGAAGAACAGAAAGCAGGGCTGCCGGAAAGAGAAACACAGTTTTTATGGTGGACTGGGGACAGACTACTGTGAAAAATAATACCTGTTGCTCTTCTGAAGCAAACATAATAGCATTTGCCTGTTATAACTAATAATGGTTGGACTTGAAGATCTTAAAGGTCCCTTCCAACCTAGATGATTCCTGGGATTCTAATATGCCATTACTCTCATGCTAACATCGAGTTTCTGTGGGTTTTGTTTACCTCCTGAGTGGATTTCCTTCCCTTTACCTTCATGGATGCAGACAGGGATGGAGGAGGCTGCAACCTCAGGAGCGTGCTGGGTGAGTGCAATTCCCCTCGAAGCCATTACTCGGCACTTACCGGTTTAAGATAAGCGACGTTACTCTGACGAATGTCATTTAGTAGCTGATCTCTCGGGGTTATTTCGACGAGGGGAGGCGGCCTCCTCCTGGGAACTGGCTTAAGCGTTTTGATGACATCTTTGAGGTTGGTTTTCTCGGTGGGTTCCACGTACTCCGGCACGGCGGGTTTGCGCTGGGTCTTCTTCAGCTTGACCACCTTGAAGCTGACGGTCTTCTCCCGGGGTGGCTCCTTGGGGGCCGGCTGCCTCCCCCTCTCCTGCCTTTTGCTGAGAGACACAGCCGCAGGGACGGGCGGTTTCGGGGCGTGGGGGGGTTCGTGCATCCTTGGCTGGGGCAGCGGTCCCCCCAGCATTTCCCACATGCCGGGAGGCAACCCGAGTCCGTTCTCCAGCATCGCTATCAACTCCCTCTGCTCTTTCATTTGCTGCTGCCTCTGCTCCTCTTGCCTCTTTTGCCTCTGCTTGTCCAGGTTTCTGCTGAGCAGGTTGGTCACCACCATCCTGGGCCCCGGCAGTTCGAAGTGGTACCCCATTTTAAGGAGGGTGGCGTTGGCTTTCAGCAGCCTGGCGATCTCCATTTCTGCCTGGTGGCCCAGCATGCTCCGCTGGTTGTGGAAGCGGAGCTCCGTCAGCGTCTCGTTGTACTGCAGGCATCGCATGATGGCAACGATCCCTTTGCCAGAGATGAAATTGGAATCGATGTTCAACGTGGTGATGCTCCTGTTCTCCCGCAGCATGTTGGCCAGCGCGAAGGCCACGTTGTCATCGGCCCCCACGTTGGCCAAGCTGAACGTTTTTATGTTCTTATTCTTTTTCATGGCATTGACAAAGTCTATCAGCATTTCTTTGGGGATGTTTTCTATGTTGTTCAGGTTGAGCTCTTTCACATCGGGGTTGTTTTTTCGGACTTTCTCCAAACTCTCTTCTAAATTGGTTTGATTTCCCGAAGGCCTGGCACTCAGCTTCATGAAGCTGGTATCCAGTGCTAACTTTTTGGGGATGTTTAATTTTGATATTTTCTTTTCATTTTCATTGGGCTTTTCTATGTTTTCTCCTGTTTCTGTACCAGGTTTCTTACTTATCTGATTGCTGCGAGGTTTTTCATGGCTATAAGTCTCCTTTGTTTCTAATTCAGTCTCATCTTCCTCTTCATCACCTTCATCTTCCTCCTCTGCTTCTTCTTCCTCATCCTCCTCCTCTTCTCTCTCTCTATCGCTTCCATCATTGTTTGTCTCCCCAGGTTGAGTTTCCGAGTTGGACAAGTGCTCATTTTGGTAATGTCTCTCTTTTCCCTCCGCTCCTGGCACTCTTCCGCCGGCCGCCTCCTCCGCAGCGCTTCTCTGAGGAAGACAGAAACTCAGAGCTGAAATAATTGAATGTGGCTTTGTGACATTAACTTGCTGCTCAAGTAAACACGTAGCAACTGGATTTGGATACCTCCATGCCCACACTTTATAGAATAATCCTTAAAAGTGCCATTGCCTGTAAGGCAGGGCTGTGCTGGCTTGCTGGGGAACACAGGAACAATTGTTCTTAAAGTGCCTGAAAACCAATTTCCCATCTTTGCCTATTAAGCACACTGACAATTAAATCCTGTACCTATTTAATACTACGTTAAGCTGGTCCCCGAACCCTTCTGGGGGTTAAGAGTTTCTGATCCACAGTCTCTTTCTGGATTTTGTGTAATTTTTGTTGTTTCCTTGACAAGAAAGGACATTTATTTCATATGCCACAAACCACTGGAAATCTGCGTTAGCCCCTGCCGGATTGCTCAGCCCCAGGAGGAGTGACAAGGCCACATCCCAACAGCAGCGGGGCCACCCGCCCCGCTACCTGCCAGAGCATCCCAGCTAAGGAAGCACGTCTCTGAAGATGGAGCAAAATATGAGCTCAGTTTTATTTTGAGTCCAGAGACAGGAAACCGGACTCCGCACCCTCCTGTTGCAAGGCAGTGGGGCTTTAGCATCAAAATTTAATTACAAACCATCTCCAGAGACTCTCCCAGCTGAGATGGTCGGGTTTTTTCAAGCATGTTTTTGCAAGCGGATCCGTCATCACTGAGAAATGCTACTAAAGCTAATAAAGATCAAGATATTTCCCTAAAAGATTTGCACCAGTTCAGGCAGGGCAGCGTCACGGCTTGTGCTGCACCGAAAGTCAGACAAAATGGTCACAAAGTCACTTCTGCCCTCGGGGCCGTGGTTCCTATTTGCTGCGGTAGGGGATGGGTTTAGTACTGGGATTGCTTGACCGGCTCCACACTCAAATTCCAGATTTGATCTCAGAAATGTTAAAAAAAATAAAGTTTCTTTGAGGGTAAGCGCGTTGCAGCAGGGAAAAACACAGAGATTTCCCCCTTCTCTAGAGACAGCCCATGAAACCTGCCCTGGGAAGTCCATGATGGGCTGTGCTGCTGTGTATCAGCAAAACCACTAGAATTTAAAATAAAAAATAAAAAATCACTAGGGTTCAGGTATGGATGCGTTTGGTTTGGCCAAGTTTCCATTCTATTAACCTATTTTAAAGTGTGGCCCTCATCCTGAAAAATGGCTAAGTCTGACCTTAACTTTATTTCAAAGTCATAGGGACACTAGGATAAACTTAAGTACTGTATTGAAAAGGGTTGGACTGGTTAATGGAATTTGGATGCTTAGGCGTTAGTAAATGTTTCGTGTTGTTAAAATGCAGTGGTCTGGGGTTTTGTCTTATGTGACATTGAATTCTGTCAATTAATTAGTTCGATACGTATGATTAATGTAGTCTTCTATGGAAAAGCAACATGGTGTTCTTCCATACGCAAAGTCAAACAAATTTGAGCTACATTCCCAAAACTGATTTTATGACAATTTCTCAGTGATTTGCTTTAATGAAAGAGAATTAGGATTTGCCCTATATTAAAAAGCTTAAGTAAATATTTAGGAAAAGCAATTAAAAAATTACTAACCCTGACGTCAGGCCAGGCTGGATCCTGACATCACTGAGGCTTTTAGGATGAATGCAAATGTTTGTACCGTCCCTTATGTAAGGGCTGGAAGCAGAGGCAGGTCAGGGTGTTAAAGCTATAAAACAGATCCCACAGCAGATGCATAATAAATATTTGTGATTTTTTGCTTGTTACCTCAGAAGGCAAGAGGGTGACGGGAACTCTCTCATCCTCGAGCATGCGTCTGGACGCCTTCTGCCAGTACAGGTAGTCAACCAGGGACCTGTGGTCGAAGCTCCCCGTCGGGGGTTTCTCCGTCTGATCCCTCTGTATCATCCCGGTTGGGACCTGGGGGTCTGGTGCCATGACTTCCATCTCACTCTGCAGCTCCTTTAGCTCCTCGGGGGACAGGTTTGCCAGGATTTGATCTTCATCGATGTCCTCAGGACACACTTCTTCGTCAGAGTTTTGGCCGAGTTCAGACATGTTCTTTCTTCTCTCCTTCCTCTGTAACTTTTTAAACCTAAAGAGAAAGAAATTTAAAAGGAATATTTTTCCCCCGGTCACTTGTAGCAGCTCATTCGGTTAAATCAACAACTTCATGTTTTGGTCATGAGCTGCGGCAGCTCTCGGTCTCAGTGCGGGAGACAGAGCGTGGGGCTAAGTCTATATTAAGCTGCACTTGGCTGGATAAAGGGAATTTATGGCGATGCTGCCATGCTCCATTTTCAGCAACCTGTCAGCTGTGCAAAGCCTTCTGACATGTCAGGGCAGCTGGTGCATCCCCCATGGAGTAAGGTGGGAGGCACCTTCTTCTAGAGGATTCCTGGGGATTCTCTGTGCCTCCCAGGGCTGCAGCTCAAGCGGGAGCCACCGCAGGTGGGTGCCCGGACATTCTTGGTACCTGCGAGGTGCGCGGGTGGAATTCCACACCGCGGGAAGAACCAGCACAAGGTCTCTGTATCCGTAATGTCTCAAATCTCAACAGGGCTGGGGACTCGCACGCTTCTCACTGCCTTTAGACAGGCCTAATCCCCGCGCAGGTACTGCAGCAGGGGGTCTCGGTGCGAGCACAGTGCTACGGATTGAGAAACACACAACAATTTATTGTCGTTTAGACAATTATTCTACTGCCCCATGACCCCTCCTTACCTGGCAAGGGCAACTGTGGAAAAACAAGGAAACACAAATGTTGAAATATAAATAGGTTTGAGAGGATAGGACTAAATAATTAAAATTAATAATACTAAAGAACCAGTATTGATCCCGATACCAGTATAGGATATACAAGGGTTGTACCCATCCCGTTCTGTCACAGGAAGCTGCGGGGCAGGGAGCAGAGGGCACAGCCCATGTGGGACACTGCCAGCGCTGCGGCTGCGGGAGGGACGGGCTCAGGGTCCGGCACCGGGACAAGGAGCTCTCTGGATCACCGCCATGAGCGGGGAGAGCACCACGCAGCAAACTCCCTACTTCACAGGGACTGCGCCCTTCATGGCACGAACAACCCCGCGGGCAGCCTGGGGCGAGTGCCCGCGTCCCGCTGCTCCTCATCCCCGCCCCTGGCCAGGCTCCAAAACACCCAGACCTCGAATCCCGCATCGCCTAGCTGGCTGTAAAGGAAATATTTTCCCGAATTCAGACACTAGAGTCTCCCAAAAGTGGAGTTTTCCCCCGCATTAGAAGAGAAATTAGTCCTGTGTCACTCAACCCAGGACACACAGCTATCGTGCAATTCCCAAATGCCAGATCCTGGTTAAGGCAAAATCCTCCAAGATGGCAAAAGGCAGGTGAACAGTCGGTAGAACACACACCTTGTCCATGCAGGGACAGGGGGCCAAACAGGGACGGGCACCAGCCCTTTGCAGCAGCCTGAGCGGTCCCATCGGGAGCATCTCCCACCGCACATCCATGTCCTGCTCCACCCCGTCTGCCCAGGGGCAAAGACAATGCCCTATGTCTTGAGTGGCCTGTCTCCACCACGGATACCATTTGCACCACCAATAGATCTTGGCTGACAGTTCACCCCCGGTTCACCCTTCTCCTACTTTTTACCATTTTTTCTGCAAAATTAATAAGCAACTACAAAGACTTACTCTGCTAAGATTTGTAGACCTGATCTAACTGTAGAAGATTACCTGAAATAGTTTTTTTTTCATTCAATGTGCATTCCAGCTAAAAACCTCCTTCTTCATTCGGAGTATTTTATAGGCTTCTAAATTCACACGTCAAACCAGAAAGCTGTACCTCTGACACCACCGTGCTCACGGCTGCTGGGCAAAAGCAGAGTGAGGTGGGTGGGTAATTCTTCCACTACAGTCCCATTTCAGTGCGCCGCAGTTTGGACATTTCGTTCATTCGGTTCGGAAGATTTCCTCTCGTAACTTCAAATATTCTTTGCAGGGGGTATCAAATCAAATCCTCATCTTGCAGCTGAGAATCTGTCTTTCATAGGAGAGAAACCCACAAGCAAGAGGCTGTGAAACCAAGCCCCACCAATTTTTAAGCCATATTTCTCGTTACAGTCTCAACCGCGCTCTGCTGGCGTCTGCCAGCAGCAAAATAGACCCTGTGTGACGATGGTCTCTGCTGCTTTGTAACAAGAAACATGGTGATCAAAGCCCTGTTAACCTCTATTAAAAAGCCATAAACCAAAGGTCCTCGTTTAATTTATGGGGTTACACAGCAGGGAATTGGGCAAAAAGTTAAGAATGAAATAAGCAGTAAAGCTAAAAAAAATAACAAAAACCCAAGCCAAGAACTTAATGGCTCCATTTGCCCCTTTTGGTATTTCAGGGGACATCCTTATTTTGCATTATGCAGGAGCAAGCACAACAGCAGGCCCACACATCAATCTGCCGGGTCTAGCAGCCTTAACCCCCAGCGACTGCTGTCCATAATAGAGCCCATAAATGGTTTCCTGATGTTATCAAATAAATCAATGCTCTTCGGTAGCTGGTATGTTACTCTCCCAAAGGATGCTGTTTGGGTCACAGAAGCTGTCTATTCAGTGGTTACTTATCACTTGCTAATTTCTTGACTGTAAATAAAGCCCCTGGCCACCTTCTTATATTTCCATGATCTTCAGCCAGGCCATCTTGGGCCATGGTCCTGTCAGATCTGCTAAGCTAAATAGGGTCAAACCCATGAAGTCCTCACGAGAAGGAAAACACGGATACTGAGAACACTATCAGCTATTTGAAAAGCAATTTTTCTTCTAAGTAGAAATGTATCACTTGTCAATACCACGATTAGGAAACACTATACTTCTGGGAATGATGCCTTCTCCATCAGACGCAGCGCGAAGGGCTGCCCGGTGACACCTCTCCTGGCGACACGGGTGCTAATCCCACAGATTTCCAAGGTGGGTATCACATTTTGCCTACTTTAGGTCTCCATAAATTATCTCGAGTACAGGATTCACTTCCTTTTCTAACACGTTCCTTAGTGTTTGGCTGTGCTGGAAACGGCACGTTAAGGCAACAAACGACACCCTCCGGCTGGGGACACACTCATGGCCAAATCGAGAAGTTTTTTCCAAGGCAAAACTCCCATCTTCTTTCCAACAACATTTGCGGGTACTCCCCTTGGAGCTTTCTGAAATAATCACCCATTCCTCAACCTTCATTAGGACAGGAAAGCCACTTCCCTGGGGAGCAATTGCTATTTTCACGCCAATTTGACACTTGCTCGGGAATCCCCCGCGCGGTGCCCCGTAGGCACCCGGCAGGGCTGTGCCAGCAGCTGCGCTCAAAGCAGGAGCAGAAGATCACAAAGCGATCCCTGTGGGCAGCAGCTCAAAATCATCAGTAAGTAGGTACCTAACGAGTGTTAAATAAAGGCACTTTAGGAGCAAACCGAGAGAAGAAAAGGTCTGCCCTCGGTAATGAACAATTCATACTCACGGCTTACTGTCTCCCAGGCAGGTACTCGCGTACCAACGACCTCTCCCAGGAAACCCAGCAGGCTCTCGCGCAGGAGCGTTTTGCTTCATTGATTTTTCTCATTTGTGCATTTTCTTCCAAACGTCCAGCCTATCTTTCTAGGAAGCAAAAGAGTTGACAAGTTTTTAACTGAAATATCAAGTGGGGCCGACTCCTGTGTCACCATTTGACGCGAGGCCGGCCATCAAACCGTGCTTCGAGTGCCTAAAACCTGTTCTATTTTTAAGATAATTGATGGGACACATGCTGATGCCAAATGCTTGAGAGCAATTTCTACAGTGTTGGCTTTCTTTTTTTTTTTTTTTTTTTTTGTGTGTATAAACCCCACATATTTATTTCCCTTTATTACCAATCCATGGCATTTCCAAGTGCCAGGACATTAACTGGGATGAGTTGGAGAATGCGCCTGTGTAACATAACCTTAGATCACTTTTAAGAAACTCTTAGGCTTGATGGGGCTGTCTAAAATTGACAAACAGTAGCACACACCAAGTATATCCTGCAACGGAGTGTAACGCAATATGTGGATTATAAAGGGTCAGATGATGGGGTCTTAACAATAACGACCTCTGAGTAACGAGAGCAATCACAGAGAGACACCCCGTGGGAAAACCACCAGGGATCACCTGGGGAAAAAACCCCAACCCACCACACCTCCAAATAGTTACAGAAATAAATACATCAGATTAAGTTTGCTGCTTAAATAGAGTAAGGACATCTGACTTTGGAGGTATTTGCCCAAGTCGCCTGGCAGGGAGCCGTGGCGGGGGCTGGCGCAGGGACAGGGTGGAGCGGTGGGGACGGGCCAGGAGCCCCTTGCCCCCGTGGTCACCAAATCCCCACATCCCACCGTGTGGGGGTCTGGCAGATTCCTTCAGCTCCAAGAGGAGCAAGTGGAGCCGCATCTCCTGTTTCAGTGGGACCTGGAGGCCTCTAATTTGTCCCCAAAAGAAGAACACAGTGATTTATTTATTTATTTTCAGTTTCCATTTTCAGAACAGTTGGAGAGCAGCTACACTGGGCCCTCCCTATGTGGTAGGAAACCACCTCTGTCATCATTTCTTATTACAGGGGAAAGACAACACTAAAATGTGTGTAGAGAAAAGGGGAGCATGGGAGGGACTCATGGAATACCATGTTGGAAGGGACCTCAAGGATCATCTGGCCCATCCTTTCCTGGCAAAAGCACGGCCCAGACAAGATGGCCCAGCACCCTGCCCAGCTGAATCTTAAATGTGTCCAAGGATGGGGAATCCACCCATTCCAAACATTTTCCTCCTGTGTCCAATCGTAATCTCCCCAGGAATAACTTGTACCCATTACCCCTTACCTTTCCCATGTGAGTTGTAAAAAGGGAGTCTCCATCTTCTTTGTAGCCAGCCTTTAAACACTGGAACATGGTTCCACCTAAACCTGAGGAGGAACTTCTTTCCCTTGAGGGTGGCAGAGCCCTGGCCCAGGCTGCCCAGGGAGGTGGGGGAGTCTCCGTCTCTGGAGACATCCCAAACCTGCCTGGAAGCGTTCCTGTGCAACCTGCTCCGGTTGAGACTTTTTGCCAATGGGCAAAAGTAAAAGGCCCCCTGAGCTGCCCCTCGGTGTGGCTTCATCTGGTCTGGGATGGAGCCGAGGCTGGTCACGGCCTCCAAAGGGGACACCGACCCCCTGCAACAGGGACCGAGCGGGGACGCAGACCCGGGGCTGCCCCGGGGCAGCGCTGNGCCTTTCCTGGCAAAAGCATGGCCCAGACAGTCCCCGAGCGGGGACGCAGACGCGGGGCTGCCCCGGGGCAGCGCTGGCTCCCGTCCGACGGCCGCAGCTTGCCCCGAGCGCAAGGCAGCGCAGGCAGACACAGTCAATCGCACACGACTTGTCGGCATCACACAGGGCATTTACCAAATATTGACTATTATTAACCAAGGGCTTATTATTCCAAACCCGTGTGCAAGACAGGCTTGGAGATTCAATACTTTGCACCAGAAATGCAAGCTCAGACCCCCGGAGAAGATGTTCGCTCCCCACACAGTCTGCAAAAGAACCCACCTGGGGCAGCACGTCCAATTTAGCTGTTATTGACCATTAACTCCACCTTCATTCTTATGATTTATCAGTGCTCTGGGTTTGCATGGCAGAGCCTCAGGAGCGACAAAAGCCTCCCACTACAACCAGTAGCCAGAATTAAACTTTAAAACCTCCTCTCCCCTTTTCTGCCAAATCTATAGTTTCCCTCCCAGAGGTGCACGGCAGTACGACCGAATCAGAACTGTTATGACACCACACCAAGGACTCTTGGAGGAGCAACAGCCATCATCAGAGCCTTTCGAACGAGTGATCGTCTCCACGTTTATATGAAGCACGGAATGCAGCACAAGCCAGATCAGATATGGTAAGAAACGGAGTCATTCTGGGAAACAACGTCACCCTTCACATTAAACGTAGGGTGTCTCTTTCTTTTATAGTGTTATAGCTGTCACAGCCCCATACCTCGTATCAGCCTGCCCCTAAAGCGTGCCGGCGGGCAATGATGCCATCAGGGCCACGTGGCAGTTTCGTTATGTACGTACGGGGCACATCCTCCCCTAACCTTACCCCGGGAACAGGTGGAAGGGTTTCTTCTAGAGTTACTCCAGCCGAGCCCCGCTGGCTGCAAATCTTCTCTATCCGCAGCCCTTCGATGACACTCTAACGATTAAATATAAATTGAGAGTCATGCCTGCTGCACTTAAAATGGGCAGGAGATGCCCTGGGAGATGGAGCACATCCCTCTGGAGTCAAGGACTTGATGAAGGATTTATGGTGATTCCTTTCATGATGGACAGACATGGATAACAAAGTTGGATGGATGACAAGGAGCTACTTCTTGTTACAGGTCTTGCTTCTCTCTCATGAAGGCCCTGACATCCGTGTCCCACGTCCTCCTGGGCTACCAGCGCCAACCACAACTCACATCGGCCCTTCTTCCAAGGAGGAAACATCACATCAGGTTTGGCTTACCGCATCAGAGCGTGGCGTAGTTGTCTTTGACGATAAATCCTGCCCCGGGAGGTGATCCATGTGGTCCTGAATCCGTCTGACAGCTATGAGGGGAAAGGGAAGGTCCTGCAGACAAGGCAGGGGGTTGTGCCTCAGACAGGGTGTCACCACCCCCACCCAGGGGTAGTGTGGGCAGCACAGCGACGCCGGGAACGGGAGAAAGTGTTTTCTTTGGAAAGCTCAGCCGGACCCTGCGGACACGCTGTCCCGGCATGCGAGGGCGCTTGGCCAATGTGTGACAGGACAGGGCAGGTGGAGGAGAGAGTTAAACAGGAGGGAAAGAGGGTGGATGACAAGATAGCAAATACACAATCGCCTCCTCTTCCTCTGTCCAGGCCTAGGGCGTATCAGCTCCGAGGCCAGGTCTGGAGACCAGAGACTCCGAAGTACCGACCAGACACTGGTGCAGGCGAGGAGCAGTTCTGCAACCACCAGCCACCGCAAAATCCATCGCACAAAGCTTAGACCTGAAATCATGAACAGATGTCACACTCGCAGCCTCATCCCTTCCCCCGGCATCGTCCCCTATACCAGTGCAAAGGCCCGTTTCCTCACCGCCTGGTGAAACAGAAAACCTCCATATATGCCGAGTCACCCAAATTACACAAATCCAAACGCTAATTGGTTCTAATGAAGGCTGCTTTATGTGGAAAAACGTGGGCTGCCCCCGGATTAGACCTGTAGGTCCCCTTCCCCTGCTCTATACAAACACCATGTTCATTCCTTCACTTGACTGGAAATCCAGATTATCCCCGAGCGTCCCGAGGAACAACGCAGGGCTCTCCCCGCGGTCGGTGCCAGCCTGGTGCCTTCAGCAGAACAAGGGCAAGAGCCCGGGACGCAGCAGGGAGAGACACGGTGCTCAGCGCAGCACAACGAGAAAAGGCACACGGAACTGCTTATCTCTTCACACCTTTGCAAAATAAGATTATTTCTTCTTTCCCCACCGTATTTATCTCAAACAGCTGCAAAAAGTGACAGACGTCATTTGAAAACCACTCCAGGAAGTTTCTATTACCAACAAGACAAAACAGTCCTAAGGACGCAGAGATTCTCCCCTGGCACAAGATCCCTAGGAAAAAGAAAACTCCAGGGAAAACAGTAACTAGACTTAATAAATAGGAGCAAACTTTTAATTGGGTTTATTTGCTTTACCTTGACAGATCCCGTTATTTGTGTAAGGCCTTGCTATATCTGAAACTCTCAGCTTTCTACCTGATTTATTCTACTATATTTCATGTTATTTCTACCATATTTATTAAATGTGATAGAAAAGCACAAAGGAGATGGAAGAATGGTGTGGAAAGCAGAAATCTTCCTAGGAAAGGTGTGACCTTACCCACGAATTGCCAGGCAAGCGCAGCGACAGCGAGCAGCAGCAGCTCTCCTGCCTTAATCCCCAAAGCTCAGGAGATGGGGCAAACCTCCAGCCTTCCCAGGGTTTCCTACAGGCCTTTCGGGACGGGCTGGGCAGGCTGGAGGCTTCTCACCCACCCAGGGGCCGCGCAGCCCTGCGGGGTCCGGAGCAGCCCCAGCCCAGCTCACAGGGAA
This sequence comes from Rhinoptilus africanus, assembly GCA_013400135.1. Lineage (NCBI taxonomy): Eukaryota > Metazoa > Chordata > Aves > Charadriiformes > Glareolidae > Rhinoptilus > Rhinoptilus africanus. The sequence goes on from VXBO01007135.1 coordinate 1,201,114, forward strand.
GCTGACCCAGCCCGGGATCACAAAGGAAAAGTCAGCAGAAACCTGCCAGAGCCACACCGCGCTGGGTCACCTCGGCCCACGGGGTCCGCAGGAGTGTACTCAGGGGCATGCTAAAGATTTTTGATTTTAACCATCTCCCCCCGCTAGGACAGGGGCCGAGGTCTGAGCCTCCTCCCTGTGCCACAGGAGTGTCCCACACCGGCCTCCCGTGGGGCTTGCGGCAGCTCCCGCGGGAGTTTGTCCTCCCACATCTCCGAGTATTTCTGTTCAAAACAGCAGAGAAAAAGCAGGCGGCAACTGAAAACACGAGGCATGGCTTATTTTAGCACAATGCCCTAATGCCTTTTTATGGATTCCTGGCAAGGGCTGGTCTTTCTTCTTCATCCCTCAACTAAAAAGCACTTAGAAACGATCCATTACATACGGTTTTATGTGGGCTTTTATTTCCCCTCCACACTCTCATTTCATCATCTTCTGCCTCCTAAAGAGAGACACATTCGTGACACCGCAGGCCTGTGGCTTTGTTATGGATCGCACTAAATAAGAGTTTCTAAGTATTTCTCCAAAGTGGAAGGGGCAGGAAGGATTTGAGAGGAGCAGGAGAGCCAGGCAGGCTCTCCAGCTCCGCTGGTCAGTCACTAGATGTCCCCACTAGCCCTGGGCTGTGGATAAGCAGCAGAAAGCACAGAGGAGGTCGCAATTCAAAGCAAGCGCAGGCAATTTGTATTTCAGCTGTGAACAAATATGATAACAGTTACACAAGCATGTCTTTATTACCTCTTCAGCTGCATCACCCAGCCCTGCTCTCTGAACAGCCACGCGGGCGGATCAGACCCGCGCTGCAGAAACGCAGTGCCACAGTCAGCTGCAGGTCTGCAGAAGGCAAAGTTAAGGTTCCTGGAGAAAAATTGGCAAAATCAGGTGTTGCACAAGCGGCACAGCATTGCCAGCTCCCTTGTCGGGGATGGGCAGGGCATTCCATGGGGACACTGTGTCCTCCCTCTCCCTCCCTGTGCCACCCAAGGCTGACCCCAGCCCTTTGCTACCTGCTCCAGGCAACACCTGAGAAGTTGGATCTTCTTATTCTCTCCTTTTCTGGGTCTCTTTCCCCACTCCGTACCTCCACCCTCCACAGAAGTTTCTAAGAGCACAGCTCTTGCAGGGCCAGGCATGCAGAGAACGACAAGAGGGGTGACACTTCCCACGTGCCTGCTCTTGGAATTTCCATCTCCTCTGCAGCTGAGCTCTTACCTACCAGAAGGTGCAAGCAGGCTCTGAGGTTTTATGCCCAATATCCCCAAATTTAGCAAACTCTGAACCCAAACCCACCTCAAATTCCCATCTTCTCAGTAGTATCATCCACCTCTCCTGGTCCTGTTTGAGCAAGCCGGGAGGTCAGGCCACGGGCCAGCGTTGCGCCAACACGGATGCGTTAGACCACGCTAAATCCTGAACGCCAACGGAAAAGCCAATACACACCTCAATGGCTACAGCATTAAAACAAAGGAATGCAAACAACGCCTTAAATGGGGCACAGACCTTGTCACACACCTCATTTCCTTTTTTGAACGAAAAGCTTTTGAGAGCGCTGATAAATAACCGCCAGCCTGCACCGACACCATTAGTTCTGGGTAAGGAATCGGACTTCGTACTGCTCAGCTTCCTGCTCAAAACACCGATATTCTTTAACAGCAGCAAGCATGACTCAAGGAACGAAGAACCTGCGAACAGAGAAACCTCAAAAACTACTTGGAGAAATGGGTACGTATGATGACTTGGGGGTATTTTTAGTGGGCACATCTACAAGTCCTTGTTAACACCTATTTTCAGCAGCAACCTGGAAATAAGTATAACATTTGGTGGTGGTGAAGCTTATGGATGCCACAAAACGTAGAAAATGACAAATAACTCTGAAAGATGAGTGAGATGCAACAACCCCAACTGCTTGATGACCAGGGTGCAAAAGGGAGTTGCGCATCTAGAAGCCAAGTCCCTCCTCCAGAAAGGTGGGCATCTCAGAGGGCACAAGCCCAAAAGAGGACCCAGCAGAGGAGCAACACAAACCCCAGGAGCCACGCTCCCAACAGGAAAGGCTGCAGCACTTTCAGGTGCAAGGACAGACACGAAGTGTTTCCAGAAACGTGAGGCCACCTCTGTCTGTGCACGGCTGCCGAGCTGAGGCTGGGCAGCAGGTCCAGGGACAGTGACGCTCCCACAGGGATGCTGTGTGAGCACCACTCCTCCCTCCCCTTGCACCATCCCAGATTCAGATTTAGAGATGGTTTTTGGGAGGGTCTGAACTGCCCTGGGCCAAACTTCCCCAGGCGAGGCCACTGACCCTCTGCACCCAACCTAACACGCAGGCCAAAAGAAATCAGACCACGGTCATTTACTCCCTCTTGCTTTAAAGCCCTGAAGTAACACACACTGCACTTTCCAAGCACTCAAGTAGAAACAGGAGGAATGCCTGAAGTGGTTTTGGTAAGCACACTTTTCAGTTTATTGACCTATACAAAATAATAGGTCTAAAAAATTCAGAAGTAGTAAAAGAATAAGCAAAAAGAGCTCTCGCATTTCTAGTAGGCTATACAAATATGCAAAAAACAAGGAAATAAGTTATTTTTTATTTTGTTTTTGCTTGTTTAATTCCAAATCGCGACTCTAATAATACAAACGACTAAGTACCAGCTTAACAAGTGTGTTCTTCTGTATATATTACATGCTCTGGAATATTGGTAAAAAAGGTCAAAAAAGTTTATCAGAAACTTTTCTATTCACAATATGAACAAGGTGTAACTAATCCTTTGTATAAAAGAAAAAGAGCACCATTTACAGAATCCTGAAGCACAGTACAGCTGAGAAAGGAGAGAGATTTTACCGAATGCAAACGACTCGTCGGAAATCACACAAGATAACCCATGCCAATTTGTTCCTACAGATGGATGATGCGAGGTAGGTTTATCCCTCTTAGATCAAGACTGCGGTCGCACTTTCCCC
>VXBO01007135.1:1204137-1238004 GCA_013400135.1 Rhinoptilus africanus
CCCCCCAAATGGTTTTGTGAAAATGCTGTTGTGTCACTTAGTGACTTTGCAATGCACCTGGCGGTTCAGATGACTCGTGGTACAATCCTAATGCCCCTCATTTTAAGGCACCCACTTGGCTGTTTGTGTTTGCATCCACCTTAAAATACTGGCCGTTACAATCCAATTGTTTGCCGGGTGATCACCGGAGCTCCCCACTGCGGAGCCCCGATTCACTGCGGCAGAGCAAAATGGCACCGTCACCCGACGAACGGGGAGTCACTGCGCAGCCACCGTGAAAATTTGCCTACTCCTCCACACAGTGAAGTTGTACCATGGAAAAGGTCATTAAATGGGAGGTTATTAATTACACTTTATCATGGAAAAGAGTTCAAAGTTTACTGCTTCTGTTTCCAAAACCCCACAACTGCCTATAGTTTAACGCAACATACTGTGTCAGCAAATTCTTTTCTTTCCAGAACTTGCTTGTGGTGCAAACAAACACTCTTAATGACACCCCAAAAAAATGGATAAACTCACTCAAACCTCCATAATAAGAAAAAATATAATCCAGCCTTCCTTCAAGTAATGTTCCAATACTGATTAAGTCACCCTTTGCCTCACACACACACAGTATCTATCCTTCATAAGCTTACGAATGTCTTTCCAGGTGACCATAAGCCATGGCAGAATAAATTTTCATTTGTTCTTCTTTCAGACATCAGAATTGTGCTCCTAGAATTCCTGGGTTTTCCATAAGAGTCTCCTTTTCACATTTATTTTTTTTCCTCTGAGGTTTGCCTTCAATGTCTTCCAATCTTCCAAAAAAGTGCTTGCTAAATATAAATACTTCAACCAAGTGCTGCATCTAGTCAAGGATTAAACTGTGGCTCGCCCTTGCTCGGGTAGGCTATCCGGATTCACAAAGAAACGCCATTCGTGGTAAGACTTTATCATTTTGCTACAGTCCCTCTTAATGCTGAATTTAATCCTTCCCAGCGAAACAGCCTGCTTCCTTTTCTTGTTCAGTTTGGAAGTCACCCCCGAGATCTGCCGGGGGTCACAGCGTTCTGTGCAAGGCATGCAAGGGTACGAACGCGGGTCTACACGAGCGTCCCGGGCTTTGAATCCTCATGCCAGAATAACCTCTGCTCATTGCTGTGCAAGTCGTCTTCCAACCGGCTCTCCTCCTCGCCACCCGGCTGGCTCGTCTCCGCATGGGCTCTGTAAGAGACACAGGGCATCAGGGACCAGCGAGAGCCGAGGGGAATCCCCAGACTGCACAAACCCACGCAATCCCCGCAGGCTTTAAACGAATGCTGGTTATTGTGACTTCAACCCCAGTGTAATCTGCATCCAAACATAAACCCAGTTTTCGTGCTGTCACCAGACAAATTGTGCGCTACGGGATCTCAGCTGCTCAAAACTGTCAAGACTGCAGAGCGTATTTGATTGCTTGTTTGCCATAATCACATTAAAATAGAAAATAAAACAGATGAATGATCAGACAAGTGATTCACAGTATGGAAAATTAATAGCTAACAAACCTTATATAGAAAAAGCTGCCAATATAGGCAGAGTTTCCAAAGCCTTATTGTAGGAAGAACTTAGCAGAACCTATATTTTTAAACACTGTTACTGCAGATCTTTTAAATGACTGCAATAAAAAAAGCCCACGGCATTTGCCTTAGAAACTAGGATGTAGCTGTCGCTTTTGTAACTTTCCTTACACTTTCATTTATTTTAAAACAAACAAAATTAAAAATTCATTAATTTCGTGCAAGTCAGCCCGGCAGCAAAAAGCAGCTGCAACCCATGAAGCAGGAGGCAGAGGTGGGGTACTCCCTACGCTGGCTACGCTTCGCGTAAGCGCACTGAAACCTGACGGCGTTCGTGGGGCAGAGCCTTTCCCTGGCCAGGCCTCGGCTCTCACCGGTAACAGCTGCCGTACCATAGCGGGGGAAGAGACTGAAAACACCAAGTTGCAGCAGCGAGAGAGCTGCAGGAATTTCTGCAAGGACCGAACAGACCCTGGGCTCCTGCAGTCCTCGGGAGAGCCCCCACGAGCAGCATGTCCCGCCTGATTCCTAGCGGGACGCAGGAACATCCAAGCGAGATGATCTTGGCAGACAGGGTATTGCCTTTGGACGCCAGTACTCAGACATGAGGCTGAAGAGAGGGCGTTTCCTTTCCTTGTTTTTCCAGAAGTTTATCAGCCCAGGCACTACAGCTTCAGAAACACAGCAGGACTGTGTCCTGCAGGACTGCTGAGGGGTGGCAGGAGATACCTCCTGTCACAGCGGGCAGGAGGGACTCAACACTGCTCTGAGCATCGCAGCCACCAGGGAGTGCGAGACCTTCTATGGTCCAGAGGAAAAGGCTGTGCAACAAAGGAGTTCATCCTTCGCTGTGACTGCTTGTCCCTTCCTCGAATACTGGTGGCACAGTTAGTGGTGGTACAGCTGATCTGCTCCACACAGAGAGGACTCGCTCCCACCAAGTCAATTTTATAATTTTACTCTTCATCCTGGCCCTTTGAAATCAAGCTGATTCCCTCAGAAGTTTTAGCAGGCTGTGAATTGCAGGAGGAAGGGCAGAAAGCCCTGGGTATGCCCTACTCACCTGCTCTGCAAAGGAAGGTTGCCGTAAACATTCCCGTAACAGCTGGTGTATGAGGAATGAGACAGCGAATCGTAGTCCGAAAGTCCCAGTGCAAGTGGGTTTCGCCAGTTCCCTGCAGTGTTTGCAGAAGATGCTGAAATTAAAAAGAAAAAAAAAATTACAGCAAATTAGATCTTTCTTCGGCTAAATCATCTAAGACAAATGAGACAAATCTCATTAGCAACCTCTATGGGTTTTCTGCAGGACACTCAAGCAGCCAACGCAAACACAAAATACGATTTACAAGCCCTGTAGGGAGGAAAGCCCTGTGAGGGTGGTATTTTGGAGCTAGGGGATCTTTTTAAAAAGACTTTCTGACCCATTCGGAGATGCTCGTTGTACTGTATTTTGGAAGCCATCACGGCAACTGCATTTACATGGCATGAAGTTTTTCACAGGTAAACACGTCTGTTTGAAACCCATATGGTGTTTTGTGCTTTTTTTTGGACTACTGCACTTACAGAAAGTAAAAGGCAGTTTTACCCATTGGAGAAGGCAACAAAAGCAAGTCTTCCTTCCCAAGCATGGAACAACAACATCCTATTCAGTTCCTCATCTACCTTTCAGGAGAGCGCTCTACCCTGGCTTCTACTCTGCTGACTTCAACGAGGCAGAGGAGGGGGCCAGAATTTGATGCAGGGACTTACAAAAACACTTAAGCATAGAAAAAATCAGACATTACCCGAAGAGAAAGATGACACCCGACTGCTAGGAGAGCACGGCACCTGCAGACCAGCGAAGCCCAAACTCCTTTGAGATCCTCTGTCAGACTCAAAGCCCGCCTGCAGGCTATGACCCTGTTCCTTTTGACTGGAGGCACGTTGGTACCAGCCACGGAGATGCTCTGCTACTAAGGCCTTGTGAATGTTTTTGGTTATATGCTCCGTTTTAGCAACTTGCTTCCTTGGAAGCCTTAGGGTTGCATATGGGTTGTGCGGTACTCTGTCCACTTCGTCCTCATGGTAAGACCTGAATTCCCTGTAACGGTCATATCCGTAATGTGCCGATGAGCGATAGGAAGGATTGACGCTGTACTGTCCCTCCGTATCACTCTCATAAACGTATCCTCCATTGTAATAAACGTCAGATTCGGTGTACGGGGAATATCCAGAAATATAGTAACCAGAGGAAGGCTGCTCCTGACTTTTGTGGTAGACACCATTGCGGACATCCTTCTGGGCAAGATTTGGCATACTTCCTGAATTTGCAGCAGAAATGTTATGTTTCTTTGACCGTCTTCGACCCCTGGTCCTGTTGTCGAGCGTCTGAGTAGTATAATAAGGGTTGGGAGTAGGTGTCACGCAGTAATATTCTGCACTTGACTGGCTAGTGTAGGATGACCCATCATCGAGGATCTCTGTGCTGCTGCTCCGCTGGGACTTTGAGAGGGTGAAGGCTGCCTTTTCAGCAGGAGTCTCGGAGAGCAGGTGGGTTTGGGATTCCAGGCTTCCACTGCGCTGCCGACAATGGTGCGGGGAAACATCTGGCCTGAAACAACACAGATGTCGGTGGGTTAAAGGCAGCCACACACAAACACACACAGAGTTGGAGAGAGCACATGGGGCAAGTCAGGCACGCTGCCTTCCCAAAGCACAGTACAAACCCAGGCTTTCCTTCCCACACAGAATATCTGCATCGCAAGGAATTCAGCGTGGCTGAATTTTACATTTGCTGCCACAGCAGGAGACCTCTTACATAAAAACCTATCACGATGAGCAAGGTTAATCTGTGACAGGGATACATGCAGCAAAGCTCTCAAACTCACATTTTTAAATGATTTACAAGGCGGCTCTCGCAGTTTTTAGGTAGGTATGGTCTACACAAGGAACTGAGCTAGGAGCAGCACATGGGAAGATGGGTTTCCTATAGCTCTGTCTCTCCAGGCTGCATCACCCCAGCCAAATAAACCATGAGCACTTCACAACAGTAAGATTTATAGCATCTCTCCTTCCCCAGCACGGATTCTCATCTAAAAACACAGGTGAGCTCATGTCGCAGCTCTCTTCCCACAGCAAGGGCACTAACTGGGATCTCTTGCCTTTACCTGGCCACTTTTTCAGGAGGCTTGTAGGAAGGTAATCCACAGACTTCTGTCAGCTCGTGAACAAGTTTTTGTGGGGAGACCACAAGCTGATGGACAACACAATTTCGTAAGCCTCACTTTGCTAAAACATGAGGCTACAAAGGAACTGTAAAATAAATTCTGGCTATCTTGCAAGTATTCTGCTGCTGCCTAGGACAGACGCTGCATTTAACATCTCCTTACTGCAAGTGGCTGCTGCTGTAGGCATTGCGTGTGAGCACGGGGGTGGTCGGCATGCTCCTCCCTCCGTGGGGCTGGGGCGGCCGGTCCAGGGTCCGGTAAGGACTGCTGTGAGTTGAAAGCGGGTCCCTGTAATGAAGGGGACAACCCCAGTTAGGTTAAACGACATGCAAGTCGCAGCACACAGAATACATGCACCCTAAGTCTTGAAGAAACAAAACAAAGGGCAGAAAAAGCAGGTAAGGGTGTAACTGGATATGCTTCCTGTATAAAGAACAGATTTGTTATACAGGGAAGAAAAATTCAACCCCTTCTTGTGGTTCAAGGGGGCAACGCAGCAAGGGAGGCCCTCAGAGGATGACTGGTAGGAAAAGCTGCTGCCGACGGACAGAAGTATGAAGCAGAAGAGACAGAGCAGGTAACAGAGAAGCAAAGGAACCGGGTTTTAAAGTGAAGCGCATCACAGCTGAAGGGTTACATATGGCTGTAACTCAGCTTCTAAACATCACGTGGAGGACTGTTCTGCTTATCTTGAGGGACACCTGAGAAAAACGCAATGACATGACAATGCCCAAAGCTTAAAAAATACTTCAGCTTGCTTTCAGGAGCCTGCTCAAGCTAGACACAGTCCAAGACGTAACAAGACCAGCAGGAATCCTTACACAAAGAACAACCAGCACCAGATCAGACCCACAGAACGTGACCACACAACCATCAGTAGAGCTGCTGCTATCAACGCATCCCATGGGACCCTTGTTCTAGCTCAGAAAGTGCCCAAGTCCCACAGATAGACGCAGGAACCCCAGCCAGTCACTGCAGCTGGCACTATGGTGGTAGCCGGTCGAATCCCAGGAACTCTGCTCTTACATGGAGTATTGCCCATCAGGACTTACACAAATTCTGTACACTTTGACAATGTACCACCTGAAATGCCAGTACCATCTGGTGGGATGGGTACAATTTGGTGTTATCTGAAGCCATTAAACACAGTCATCAGGAAAATGGCAAGTTTTTTAATTAAGACTAAAAACAAACCACAGAAATGGAGACAAAGGGTGACAGTACAGGTGGGCACCAGCAATTCCTTAAATACAGCCCTTGCTAATAAGTTTCTCACCCATCTCAAACCTCCTTCACAAAGACTACACTACCCTACAATTTCAGAGACCACAGCAACTGCTTATACGCACTTATCCACACTTTTGTTACTAAACAGGAAATTTAGCTCCCATCACCAGATCCTGCAATGGCAGAGGAGTGCGGAAGCAGTAGGCTCCACTGGAGAGCCTGTAGTAACCGGAGCCTTGGCAGGGACAAGACGGAGCTCACAGCAGCAAGGTGGGGAGCACGGCGGCAGCGAGACGAGCCCTACCTGGAGTGTCTGGTTTCCAGGAGTTGCTCGTTTACGGATGACTTTCTGAGATGAATCCTCTCCACCCCGAGGGACTTTGGTGGAGGAAGCCTTGGAGAAAGCTGTGCAGAGCTGGGTCTCTGTGCCGGCACAGGAAGCGATTCACTGACTGTTGGAAAGGAATACGTATTTTTGTTAGCAAAATCCTTGATATTTTTGCCCTATATGCAAATCTGAGGCCCCTGAAGCAGAAACACTTTGCACTACAGAGACAAGCTGTGAATCTGAAGGGTTCTCCTGCCTACCCCGAGCTCTCCTCCAGGGGGACAGGACATCACGGAGGCTCATACAGACCTCAGCAGCACCGAATCCTATGGTTACTACACCCAGGTTGGGACTGTGCCAGACCAAAGTGGAACTTCCTTGGGAAAACACCTGTTTGCAGCCCAATCCCTCCCAGAGCCGAGCAGGCAAGCTCAGCCTCTGCAAAAGCCAGTTCCTCTCCCTCACCTTCCAGGTCTTTACTTGGAAACGACATTTTAAGAATTAGTTTTGGAATACAACCTAAAAGGGACTGACTTCAAAAGCGGCTGAATGAGCAAAAGACAACTGACAGACGGAATTTGGCTGAAGGCAACTGGGAAGACGCTGGTTTGATCCTTTGCTTTGGGCACAAGCCAGGTCCCATCAGAGCCAAGAGGAAACTCCAACTAATACATATAAATGCAGGACGAGCATCACAGAGAACACTGTCAGAAGCCAAAGCCTTGGCTCTACTTTTACTTGTAGAAGCAGGAACCAGGTGTAACTCCATTTTAAAGCACAAGATGGGTTGTACAAGTCTAGAACTGGGACAGACTGAGATCAGAATCAGGCCCTAACTGAAAAGTGAGTAATAATTTAGATAATGTTTGTCCCCAGATGATGATTGTCCAGTTTAAGGGAGAGGCAAGCCAAGTCCTTTCCACCTTGTGGAACAGGGCGTGAATGTGTGTGTCTGTGGGTGTGTGTGTGAAATGAGTAAGCTGGGCAAACACCATACCCATGCAAGATGCAGGCTCACTAGGTAACAGATAAACGTAAACAGATCGTTAATATTTGGGTCTATTCTACTTTCTTGTAAGTTTTATAGTAGCTGTGAAGACAGAAGGGCTGAGCAATCCTCCCAGCTTGTAACTCCTCCAGCAGCTCATCCGCCTCTGGCCAGCTCCTAGGGTTGAAGTATTTGTTTGAAATTCAAAGCCTTCAGCTCACAAGTTGCTCACATTAAAACCAATCACCTTCACTAAAGACAACTCAGATCAGCTCACACAGCAGACACTTTCAATCATTAACCTATTATGAAGACCGACATTCCTGGTTAAGTCTTTTCTCCTCCACTATAAAGTAATTTGTCATTGAACGCCACCAAAACATGCTGGCTAAGGGACATGAAGTCAAAGGAATGTCTCTGAACAGGCACACTTCATAGGAAGAAAAAGATAAGCAACATACCATCATCATAGGTGGTTGTATCGGACAGGGAACTGCTCTCAGATGGAATTATATCATCTGTGAATGAAAACAAGTACTTTAAGCTTAGGAGACACGATATTTATTTCCAAATATCACATACAGTTTATTTCCTTCAGTTTCAGAGATAGCCCTCAACAGCCTGAAGACAGTCCTGCTTTGGAGGCTATCCTGACCTAGTTGTGCTCACTGCAGTTCAGCAACCTGCCTACATAAAGGAGAGTTATTTTTTTTAACTGCAGCTGGAATCAGGCCAAGGTTTACAAAGGTGTTTTCCACCCGACTTCCAACAGATCTCACAGGGTGTTTCGGTGCTCCAATAGGAGTCAGGAGCCTACAGAGACATGTAGATCTTGGCTCCTAGCATCTAATCTCCTCCAGGGACACCTGAAATCCCACCAGGTAGATACGAAATGCCTTTTGAAATTTGGCATTCACTTTTGAATGTTTCATCAGCATACAAATTATGCTTCAATTAAATTAGTATCAATCCAGAATAATCCCACTGATTTCAATCAAGTTATCGCAAATTCCAAGAACACAGAGAGCAGTAACTGTTGCATGGGCACTGTAATTTTTTTCTGTTTCTTTTATGCTTTTTTATTTATTCAAAGAGTTTTACTGTCTTCTCACCTTGATCCTGCACATTAACCACTTGTTCCTTGCTAAAGTTTAGAACAGACCAACAGCGGCAGAGAAATTAGGCTGATGATAAAAAGCAGCACAAGAGACAATTAACCCAGAGAAAAAAATTTGTTCCTAGGCCGTTTCTGGCAAGACATGGTGTTGATGGGGTCAAAAGTCTACATGAACCTCCATGCAAGAGCGAGGAAGCAAGAAAAGACGATGGTGGCAGCCACTTTGTGTATGTCACCTGCTTCCTCCGTCACTCGTCAGGAGCACACGCAATGTACGCTGCTCCCCTGGCGTCACACTTGTCTGCAAGGAAAGGTCTGGTTACGAGGATTCGGTAAAACAGAGCAGCTTTTCAAGACCAGCAAAAGCTCAGGGCTGGCCCCTGCCCTGAGGGGCTGCGTCAGACCACCGAGGATGGGCTGTGGCTCTGCCTGCAACCCACACTGGGAAAAGGCTGCAGGGGAGCTTATTGCCATGAATTTGACCACATGGTGGTGAAATACGGAACTGGGCCCAGTGCGAGGAGGAAAAAAACCTACCTAGAGAAAAAAAAAAAAGTGTCCAGTCTAAAGCTGCTGGGTTCCTGTGGGGTCTGCAATGCTGACATATGCGGGAGCTCTGAATTTAAATCCTAAGCCTGTGCAATTCCCTGCAAAAGTGGAAGAAACTCTGGGCTGCAGAGGAAGCAACAGAAAGGGAAAGTGGAACGTGGGGCGCAGGAGACAGTGCAGTATGTCCTTCACCTCCTATCCCTTGGGGACTGGGATGAAAAGAGCTACGGTTTGATTCAATAAATCAGTGTTACTATTTTACATGTTACTTCCCAACAAGTCACTCCCCAAATTCACAGACGCAAGTGACTCATCATGGCTCAGCCTTCTGAAACCCTGCACCTTGAGCCCGAGAGTACCGGCAGCAACAGTGAAAAGGTTGCACACAGAAATCAATTATTGAAGCAGATGACAGGTCTGCTCTACGTAAACATACACACGCTGCAGTGTAAGAGCCAGGAACAGGAAGGGAATGTGGCTAACATTGCCAGCTAAGTATTTGCTGTCTTGCAGTCCCCACCTGCGGTGAGACCCTCCAAGACACGGAGTCTAGTCCTGTCTGGCTGTGTCCACCTTCCCAGACAGCAAACAAGGATGGCATACATCACATGTTGCACAATGATGGCCTAAATGTATAAGGACCAACTCCTAAGTTGCCTGTTTGCACAACAGGGCAAGAAACTGCCTGCAAAGGGCAGTGACTGCGCACGGACGCTGCCTCACGGGCCGTCAGTAGCTTCCTGCTTGTCACCGCACATCACGTGCCCCGGGTGATACAGGGCCTCCCACAATTAGGATCCAGCTTGGTGAGCAAGAGACTGGAAAAACAGATGTTTTCCTCATCTCTGTCAATCAGGAACTAGCTGGGCCACATTAAGGAGCGATCATCAGCCTTTCAGAATAAGCACTTTGTGATGATGGATAGCCCAGTGCTGCCGTGGTTTGTGCTGGCTAAGAATCCAAACCAAGCTCTCAACGGGAATGGGATCCCCAACAGAAACCCGGGAGTGCACAGGAGAAGGGTCTCCTCCCGGGAAAACACATGTTGGCAAGCGGTCTCATCTCAAGGGTCACTAAGAGGGTATCAATATAAACAGCATAAAAATCTTGCTTTTTCTTTCCCACCTTGCAATTCCCAGGGAAAAAACCCACTAGTCTCACAAAACAGCATTTCCTCTGGGACAAAAGGGAAAAAAAAAAGATATCAATGAAACATTAACAATCATCCATATATATTTTCCACAGACTGGAGAAATAAAACATGTCCTAAAACTTAGTTACAGTGAAAAGCCTGCAATACCTATGAGCTTTTACTGCTCCCAAACTCCTTCAGTTGGCTTGGATACTAGTAAGTTTCCATGCTTTATCCTATAAAAGAGCAAAACATCTCACCTCCTTCAGGAAAAAAATCACACTTTCAGAATGGAGGAGCCAAGGGTATCTGCCTTCACTGTGCTCATCAACAGCAAATGCCTTTAGTCAAAAATCTGTTTGCCACTATTTGCACTTATAAACTCTTGAACTTTGCTCGTGCCTTCCTGGAAATCAGTAATTTTTAATCAAGAAGCAAATGCCTTCTATACTTACTTCCTTCATCTTGTAGAAAAACTCACAGGCTCTATTTCTGCCTGAACTGTAGCATTGTGGAAGGAAAGGGAGAGAGATCTTGCCCATGGCAGCTCAGCCACACAACTGCACTCTACACACGAAGAATTAAGACAGCCCGCCAGTTTCGCCTGGGATGCTGCCGCCAGCCTTTCCAAGCACAGCACCTTCCATCCCTGCCTGGTGCTGGAACGAGTCTCCGCTTGTTCCTAAAGCTGCAGCTGATCCTGCCCTCAGCCTATAAGCAGCACACTTATCCTATCAGATGCAGCAATTGCATCTCTTTTTTTCTTACTTAACTGCCTTGGAGAAGATAAAAATCACATAGAGGAGATGTAAACAAATCTGTTAAGTGAGCCAAATTACTTTTTTCTTCCTGTTTTCATCGGAATATGGGGAATTCTCTTGTTTACCTGGTAGAGTAAGAGCCGATTTCTGGGTTGGTTTTTTGCCACACTTGATTCTGTACTCATTTATGGAATTTTCTATCTCTTGCAGCTTTTTTACAGCATCAGTATACTCTTGCTTTCTTTTCTTCTTCACATTTTTGCAGAGGTCTGGCTCACTGGCAAGTTTCTTTGCAGCTTCCACCAGCTTTTGCTGGATGATAAAATTGCTCTCCAAGTCCTGCAAAGCGGGATCCTGCAAATTTGCAAGACAAGTTATTTGCTTGTATTCTGGCTAGAAATTATCAATGACAGTCATTGAATAAAAGATCTGGTTTTGTGGTAATGAAGTGAAATCTTGAGCACAAAACACAGAAATACCAAAGTTTATACAGAAGAGAATCTCAGCATCTGAAACTCTTCAATCTTATTTCTATGACTAGTGTAAGATTATGAGATCTCTTGAGAAAGGTCCAAAGTTCTCGAGCCTGGGTGACATAAGATAGACACCTACATTCAGGTTTATATCACTAAACCTCTTGCTCTGAGTCCCAGCCTGAAAACACATGTTCAAAATCTCTCTCAACTTTGGAGAAAATAAAAATGGAAACTGATGCCACCATTCCTACCTAACAGGGAGTTGGAGGCTTTAATTAATTGTTTGTCAACAGCTTTGAGATGCTCAGATGAAAGGCATTGCAGCAGTGCTAAGCAATACGTTATTAAATGTGGTCAGGAAGACTTTATTTCAATAGCTTTTAAGCAGTCTACATAAAATCAGTTTGCTGCAGACACGGCTTACATCAGTCCTGTAAGCCAGGGCAGCGAGTTTCTGGTGAAAGCCTGATGCAAAGTCCCCAACACCTACCTACGACTTGGATGAAACAGCTTGTTAACAAATCTCACAAGGAATGAGGGGGAATGGTATGTGTCCAGAAACTGCTTATATCTGAATTACCGTATCTCCTGAGTCAGGCTCTGCCTGCAAAGTTCGTATTAGCTTCTTGAGCAATATAAACAGCTTTTACTTAGGTGGAACTTGCATTAATCCAGAGATAAATCTCCTCCTGCTGTCACCTGTCACATAACTATGCTCACGGACAGATGATTTTGCAAGGGGGACAGTGCACACCCCCGCCACGTTCTGGGTTCAAACACAACCTCGACCCAACACAAATCAATGCTCGAGAAATGCTCATAGCCGTGGGTTGCCAAAGGGCATTATGCACCTGGTCTGCTCTAATTAGCAGCAAAATGTCCATTAAATTCCAGCATCGTGGCCAAATCAGGGGTTCAGGTCAGGGGATTTTAAGGGCTTTTGAAATGGCCAACTTCCTCATCATTTCAAAGGCAGCAGGGCTGAAATAAGGGTGGTACCTGTCTAAATTTCCCAGCCTATGCAAGCAACTGTCCCAGCTGCCTCCTCTTAAACAATCAGGGAAGAGCTGGATTGTTTTAAAAGTCGCTTTGGCCACCGGTCTGGCCACCCCACCTCTGCCGTGAAAACAAACTGCAGTGCTCACCTCCTCACTCGGGAGCAGGTTGTCATCCAGCTTGAATGCTGTGCCAACACGTCTTCTGACCTGGGGAGGTTCCTCTCCTGCGCCCAGAGGATACTCCTTGGGCATCTTGCCCGTCAGCTCCTGGGGAAGAGAGAGGGCTCCACGTGAAGGTCTGGAGGGCGAGAAGGGCTCTCTCTCACCCACCCCAGCCCCGGTGTAAGGCGCAGTCCTCACCGCCTCTCGCAGGCAGATTTTCTTCAGTTCCTCAACTTTCTGAAGCAGTTTTTCCTGAAGGAGTTTCTCTTTCTTCTTTAGTTCCATAATTTTCTCCTTCTTTTGTTCTTCACTGACCTCTGAATCTTGAGAGCCTGAAAAATACACTCCCTGTATCAGAGGATTTGCAGATAAAAGCCCTTCTTTTTTTCTGGTCAAGTAAGCGGAGATCTCTCCAAAGCAGCACAGCCCACCAAAACACCACATTATTCAAAGTGCAACATCCAGCTCTCATGTCAAGCAGGCTTTTAGGAAATCTGCACTTTTTCAAACTCACAATGTATATACTGGCATAGTAAGTCCTAAGTATAGAGCCCAAAACCCCACCACCTAAACCAAAAATCATTGCATTAAGGATATCCACAATATGCTTGGTATTTGGGCTTTGACTTCACTTTAGAGACAGACACCAAGTCTCCTCGCTTGGGCTTCACCTCAAGGCACCTGCATGTGGCAGCCAGGCTTGTACCTCTCCCCTTTCTCCCTCCTCCACAGTCAAGGGACAGATTTAAAGCCCAGTCCAGAGCTGAGCTTTATTTGGAAGCATTTATCATCTTTGCTCATTTTTGAGGAAGTCGGGGTAATTCAACTTCTAGAACAAGTGCTTAAAGTTAGCCTGGATCGAATTTCTCTCGGACTTTGATGAGGCTTACAGTCATTCAAAGACTGACTGGTAAACTGATACCAAATTATTCACGGACCAAGAGCGTGTGGGTGCTTATCCATCTAGCATAGTTATTTCCTTAGTTATGGGGGGAAACAGCAGGTTATACCATTGGTGTTACTGTTTCAGATACATAACTACACACGCCTTCAGATACGTCACTGTACGTAGGGTCAGCTAGCTTCATTTTCCCTTCTAACACACACAAGCCCCACTGCACTTCACAACCCCACATTTACACAGAGTATTACCTGATGAGATCAAACTGCCGTTGCTGGCCATAATAAGCTGGTTCTTTGCCTCCAAAGTCACCAGCTTTGAAACTTTTGGTGTTCCCATCTCTGTCAGATCCATGGCGATATCATCCAAACTCCTGGCTGAAGGAATTTTTGCCTGAAGCAGTTAAAAAAAAAAATAAAATCCAGCCTCATCAAGTTACCTCTAATTAAGTTCAGAACACAGAGTCACATAAGATGACGTTTCACACCTCATCTCCCACAAAATTAAGGGCTAAAGCCCCAGGAGCTTGTGGTGCGCAGGGCTGGGCTGGCATTCCTCTCCCCCTCTGCCCCCAAAGTCTGAGCCATCTCCCAACCCAAAAATCTCTTCGCTGTTCACACCGTGTTCAAAACGAACACAAGAAGGAGACAAAAGAAAAAGCAGATTAAACACTGAGACGTGGGAATTCCCTCTTCTGTGATTACACTTCCACAGCCCTTAATCACAGGCAGGCTAAAATGGATCAAATAACAATACTGTCGCTAACAGACTGCTCAAAAAGCTGACAAGAACAAATTGTAGTTCTTCTCTGGAGAGTAGTTCATCCATGGAAAAACATACACCAAAAGATACACAGGAAAGGTGTTGAAACTTATTCCCACAGTATGAAGCGCCTTACAACTTACTTTGCTTTGCTTTCTGTCCAAGTAAAACTGGTGTTGACTGATTGCCATCACCCAGATGGACTTGATCAGGGAAGTGTTTGCATACCAGGTTTGCACTACCAGTCCACTCTGACCAAAGGTCCTTCTCGACACTGAAATTCTGAGGAGGTGAGAAGAAACGCAATTTCAAGACAGGTCTTTGAGGTTTAAAGTCAAAATGCCTCTTTCTTAATGAGGCGAGGTCCAGCCTTTATTTTACAGAGATGAAAACTCCAATTTCCTTCTCCCCACCGCCCTGTACTGCTGCCTTTCCTCCCTCCTAACCCTCCCTTAATTCTACAAAGTTGCAGTCCCTCCTGGTTGAGCTTCGCAGCGCGGAGCAGCAGCAGCTGCGGTGCCTTTTAGTTCAGCAGCGCAATGACCAAGAGCTACGGTGGGGTAGGCTATAAACCTCGAAAGGGTGAGCAGACTGCCACGGCATCCTGAAAGGAGAGGTCAGGCAGGATGGGGGATCAGCAGATCATCTCGCAGCTCCTCCTGGCCCAACCGAGAGGCACAGGGGTCCTGTGCCAGAGACAGAAAGGGCGGCAGCAGGGGAAGCAGAAAGGAAGGTGGAGCCAGAAGTTCACCCTGGGCAAAATCTTTCCTCTTGGGAGGGATGTTGAGGGGAAGGCACAGGAAAGCAGCCTGCAGGTGAGCTCCCACCCCAACCGGTGGTGCTCCTTTGGGCCCCGAAGGCTCAAGCTCAGAGGGAGCGTTGCTGCCAAGGCAGGGGAGGGCAGAAGGCGAGCAAGAAAGTCACGTCCAGGTCCTGCCCGCAGAGCACGCGGGCTGCGTTCCCGGTCTCCCGCTGCTCAGGCACGTTACAGCGGGCTCTCAGGGGAAGTTTTCTAGAGTGAGCAAATTTGGCCATGACAAATAGTCCTCCCTCTGCTCCAAGAACTCCCTTGGTGGGCATCACAGGCAATTTAAGAGGACCCCCGGAGCTGTACCACATCAGCGGCTCCTCTGGGTTGCTCACTGTGGCTGTGACCTTCCCTCTGCAACTTCGCCCGTCACCCGCGGCCCGATCCAGCCCTGGTCTCTCCTGCCAAACGCAGGACCAGGCTCAGCGTCACACAGCCCACAGTAAACTCCGAGGCACCTCCCATCCCCATCCACTAACACGAGATGATGAATTCCCAGTCTGCGTAAAAATCCACCCCGCTACTACAGCCGCCTCCTCCAGCCGTACCTGCGGGGATCGTGGACTTCCACAGCAAACTTCTTTTCACGGAAATAGAGATTTTCCAGCTGTTTCCACTGAAATAGCTAGGAGAATTGGGAGAGAGAAGCAGAACACTGTCACTACAAGAATCACCCGTCTTCTCCCCGCAAGGTTACGTCATTTCAGCAAATTACGATTCCCGTGTATCTTCAGCTGTTACACGGGCTCAGCAATCACAACATTCATAGCATCAATTAAAATAAGCACATAAATATAGATGTAAAGGACGCCCCTGAAGTGATTTCACACTCTTACAGACAATGCATTGCAAATTGAGGATTTTGCCTGTGACAACATCTGTTTCCATCAGTAGTACATTTAATTTCATTATCAGAAGTTCAGAGAGATTTTGGGAGGGCAACTAAAGTCCTTTTCTCTCTGATTAAATCTCTATACAAAGTAATTGCACAGACACCTCTGGTCTGTTCCCGCAGTTGGAACATCCCCAGGGAACAGCAGCAGCTGGGGCAAAAGCAAGTCCTTCCTCTTCTGCAGAGAGTGGGTGAGGGATTCAGCATGGCATTTTGGAGCCAGGGGTACATCACGTACAGAAAGAGTGCAGCCACAGGAGGAAGCCACCCCACAGTGTACGCTGCTGTAAGGAAACCACAGATTTCCTGCAAAATGCCAGCTGGGAGAAGAGATCAAAGTCAAGCAGGGCTTGGCAGCTGCACCCGTGGGATCAGAATTTCATAGGAATCCGCTCTCCCTTTGCGCCAGCATCAGCCACCCTCTGGGCACGATCCATCAGGGGTTTTATCTCCTCAGCCCCGCTTTGGCCAAGGCGTTCCCCATCCTCCTGCCCCCTCTCCAGCAGCGCCCGGGTGCCTGGGCCCATACAGAGACCGGCACGGCTGTCCCCAGGGATGTCACCTGAAGACGACGGGGTGCACCAGGGCAGTAGCACAGGCTGTAGTTCCTTGCCAGAGCCGGAGCCAAGGTGGAGGTTCCTAAGGTTCTTCCACCCAGGCTGGGCAGGCAGGACCAGCATCAAGCGGGAGAGATCAGCTTGCAAAACCCGTGATCCAGGCCAGGCACCCGGGCCACCGCAGCGACCCCCTCCTCCCCACAGCTCTTCCAAAGCCTCCACGGGCACAGCCACCACACCAGGAGTCCCCAGGACACAGGGCATTCCCCCTGACCTCTGCCAAAGCCCCACACGCCACGCTCCGACAATGGAGGAACTTCAAGTTTTGTAAAAAAGATTATGTATTATACCATGCTGCACTTGAAACATTCTTAACACAGACTGTAAATGAAAGAGAACCCAGTGCACGTGTTTGTGGGGGAAACTCCGGCTCTTTCAGCAACCTTTCATTCTGTTTAGTTAAAGCTTTCCCTTCTCGTACTACAATTTATCATTAGATCCTCCTTTATGAAAAATGCAGCAAGGGAAAATGTCATTTACTTGGACTAGTAAGTCACTTTCTCAAAGCTTGTGGAAGTTTTTCTCTGCTGCTTAAGTAAGTTTATCTTTGCATTAAAAGCACCCTGACCAGTCACACTGCTTTCGGAACTGCCCTCTCCACACCTTGGCACTGAACTTTTAAATACAGACACCTAAAACCACCCAAGAGAAGAGAGCTCAGGCAGTGTGTCAGGGCGTTGAGCAACAGCACCCGTGGGTGCTCAGGCACGCAGGGATCCCAGCTCAGCCCCCGTGCCCCGGCCACCCCCGTGTCCCTGCACTCACCTCCCGGCAGCAGCGGCCCCTGCTCCCTGGCCCCTCCGGACGGCGTCAAGGGCGGCATGAGAAGAGCAGAGGGAGCGGTGGCCGTCGTCCTGCCATCCCTCCCCACTCCGCTCTCGCCGGCTTCGCCTCCCACTGCTGACACACGCCTGACATCACCCGCCTCTCCCGGCAGCGACGCCGCCCCGACCCACCCTTTTCCCTCCGACAAAGGGAAAACTGAGCCCAGGAGGGAAGAGGAGAGGGTTTCTACTGGGGGGCTGCACCCTTCAGAGCCCCCCGAGGCTTGGCGGGGGGCTGGGGGGGCCGAGCCCCGGCCCTGCCAAATGGACTCGCACCCGAGAGGCAAGAGGTTGGACCAGGAGCATTGCGCCGCCGGCCGCCCCGCTCCCACGCTCGTGAAACGCCATGGGCGCGCTTCAAACACGGCCGCTGGAAAAAAAACTGCCTCGCTGCCTCTTCATCGGTTGTGGGTGATGACTCCCGGTCCCCTTTATCACTTCCTCTGGGTTCTTCCCCTCCGGACGTGCTCGGCATTCCCCGGGGCTGCGGGAGAAGGGGTCGCCAGGCCCAGGGGCATTCAGCTCCTCGAGGAGCCTCCTGCCAGGGCAGGGGGGCACCCAGCACCCCAGGGGTCCAGGGGGACCCTTCCATGGGGAGCTGCTGCTGCAAATCCAGCGCCAGCCCCCATCCCCGATCATCTGTGGTGCCAAGAACGGCAGAAAAAAAAGGAAAAGCCTTGGGATTTGGAAAGAAACCTGCATGGAATTGCCTCAGGATGTGGGTAGAGCTTTGCCCCATTTCCTCCCCACCATCCCAGCCCAAGAAGGAGCTGACGGGTACCCGAAGCATTTGCAGCCGGGTACATTCAGCACAAAGACATTTATTTGCCACCTTGTCCAAAGCCACACAGGACCGGGACAACTCCAGCTCCCCCTCTGCTGCTCCGCTGCAGACGGGGACCGAGACGGGGATGCAGGATTTGAAGTGCTGCACACAGGACACATTTTTGTTCTTACAGACTGAAAAGTGCCCTATCCTTAAGCTATCCCACTTAAGAACAAACCAAGCTCTTAGCAACCAGCCCCTCTGACCAAGTCCTGCAGTCAGGTCCTTAAAAAAAAAACAACCCAACACCTCACAGTGATTATATGAGTGGCTTCAGCGTAAGTTGTGAACTAATAATATTTAAATAGGTGCACTTAAAAATAATCACGAATGAACGTTCAGTGAGTTTCTGCCTAACTTGTCTGGATTCATGAAGACAAGAGGGGAAAAAAAGGCCTCAATACAAACAAGGGCAAAAAAAAAGTAATAAAGAATAAGCCAGAGTAAACCAAATGAAATTCTATAAACTCCTTCAAATAATTTTTTTCCTAAATTGTGGACAAAAAGCTGTATTCAGGAAACTGTCACTGCACTAGAGTTTTCCTGCTCCCTTCAAGTACACCCTAACTCTGTACAGACATGTTTCTAAATCATTCCTAATTTCAATCTTACCTAAACTACATGCATATCAAAAGACAAAAGAGCTCTAAAAAAAAAATAATCAGAAAATCTGAAACTGGTTTTTGAGGGCTGGAAGAACAATTAGGAATAATTAAAATGTTTTTGTCGACATTTTGCAATGTATGTTCCCTTTAACCAGATGATTAGGTCCACCTGAGCTAATGAATGTTTTCTTAATAGCCTTCCCATCTATTTAGATTGCCAGATCCTTAAAGGCTTCTGAAAACTCCCACTGGGCATAGCAGGGGCTGCCTGTCCCACTCCACAAGCAGAATTTGGTCCAGGTTTGTTCTCTGGGTCTTTTTGGAGAAGACTGAGGTGCAAATCTCCCCGATTAATCAGGCACCTTTCTGCACCAGCCAGCCTTCTGCCTCCCAGGTGCTGCTTCTGCAAGCCCGGGAGCATTTCTGCTGCGATTCTTTCGGATACTGCAGAAGCACAAAACAAAAAGGTATCGCCCTCCCAACCCTCTTTCCCATGCAAGAAGAGCTGTAATTGTAGTCTAACGAGGCACAAAGCAGACACAGGCTGCTTAAGTTGCGAGACAACTTATTAAAAGAAGCAGCTGTTTGCTTTGTTTGGTTTTTTTTTTTTACCTGGCCAGTCTTGCATTCAAGTTTTGAATAAAATGCAAGTTTGTCTGGCCCCGACAGCAGGAACCCGCCGGCTCGAGAAACGGCCCCATCAGGATGGCAGGCAGGAGCTGGCAGAGCCCCCACCCGAGAAACAAACCTGCAGAAGAGCTTCTCAGGGGCCCTTGCCTCAATACTCCCATCAGCCTGACGCATTTTGTTTAAAAAGACGACGTACAAAATTACTTTTTCTTTGCAAGGGGGTGAAAACCTGGGTTGTTTGCCCAAACACTGCCGCAGCAGCTCCAGGCACACCGCGTGCCCAGGTTGCTCCAGGATTTTTCCAAGGTTGATGGCAAATTCTGACAAAGAGCTAAATTACCCAGATCTTTGATTTTTCCACTCAAAGGATCCTTGAGTAAGGTCAGCCTGGAAGCACGAACTATGCTGCAGTGTTTGCCCTTCCCTCGGGAAGGGCTTCCAAAGAGCCTCGTGGTACACGCGGTGCCTATAAGGGGGTTCAGCAACCAGCATCCCAGGATCTGGCTGGGAATGGCAATCTCCAGACAAATCTGGCAATTCAGACCAAGGAAGCATGAAAGATTTCTGCCCACAGGAATGCACCCCCCCCACCCTCCCATGAAGGAAATTACCGCCCTGCCGGCAATGCTGGAAGAAGGGCTGCGTTACAGCCCCTCTGCTCCAGTTTGCTGCCTGGCACACTACCTTCAACTGAAGCCTTTCTGGTTCAGGGTGCTGTGCCTGGCCGGGGATGGAGGCACCGGGGGGGACGGAGGCACCGGGGGGGACGGCAGGAGAGCCAAACTGCCCCACCTGCAGCAGCTTCTGAGAGGAGGCGGCAGACGGCTCCCACCTGTGCCAGCAGGAATTGGCAGAGCACACTTGGAGGCATCCTTCATCTCTTTACATATTAAGCCATTCCTCTAAGAACATCTTCAATCACTTTTTTTTTTCCTAATGCTTTACAGTCCACCTTTGCTTGGTTCTCACTAGCATTGGCATTAACAAGAACCAGAGATGTCTCAGCACCAAACTGTCCCAAAACGCGTGTGTTTTGGGGCAGGTGATGCTCAAGCAACTTTCCGCACATCTGGAAAGAACCAAATTTCAGAGCACTCTCACAACAGCTATGTGTTTATTTTAGATAATTATGCAAGCTTAGTGTCTTATGTCTAAATCAATGGCTTCTACTTGGTGAGAAATAAACACCGTAAAAGAAATCTCTGCCTAATTAGATCCGCCTGCTGAGAAGCCTATACAAATGCTGTTGTGTTTTGAATCATTCAGCAAAATAGGACAGCAGATTTACATCATGAAAGTGTTCTGCAAGGGAAAAAACTTTCAGCATCAGCTCTGAGTGTATGTTGAGTTAAAATAAAAATATTATAAATACTACCCATTTCAAAACTAGTATAGTCTAATAAAAAACACTTCTGAGAACATAACGTATTCAAGACAACCAGCATTAGAATGAGAATTCTTGTAGGTTTGAAGCAATACCACAGCGAGATTAGTTGTTCTCTTCAGACATTATAGTTCATTTATCACCAGGGAGCCGCCCACAGAAACACAATGAAGTGGGAGAACAAGTCAAAAAGCCAGCGAGCTGCCTTCTCGAGTTCCCGGCCCTCAGAGGATCACCACGTATTGGCTGAACGCA
Source organism: Rhinoptilus africanus (assembly GCA_013400135.1). NCBI lineage: Eukaryota > Metazoa > Chordata > Aves > Charadriiformes > Glareolidae > Rhinoptilus > Rhinoptilus africanus. Next base: position 1,225,124 of record VXBO01007135.1, read on the forward strand.
GAATAAACCCGACTCAGACCGTAATACACGCTCCATAGACAAGACGAGGCATTGTTTATCTCACCAGCGAGAAGAATTGGAGTAGAGATAAAAGGCAGGTCTATTCTGTTTTGAAACGGCATACGGAGTTCCTGGGACCTGTTTTATGCTTTTCCTAATTGATTCAGAGGAGAGCGGGGACAGGATCTTGGCATGCCATCCCATAGCAAGCAGGAGGCATCTCTCGGTATTAACTGCAGCTGAAGGGAGACTGTGTTTGCAGAGCAGCAGGACTGCAGAGTTAATCCCAGGTCTGAGCCGAAATCTGAACGAGGGTTGCCAAACCCAGGCTTTTTTATGCCCTGTGAAACTTCAGGATTATAAACAACTGAGCCCAGTGTAACCTCCAGCCAGCGCGGAGCCACTGCTTTTATCTACAAAGACAATTTTCATAAATGACAAAAAATAATTCTCCACTTTCAGCCTATTAAAGCGCCGGAGCACAGCGCTCCCCTTGGCTCCCATCAGCTCGCAGTCCCAGGAAAGGGGTGAAACACGCGCCCACTCCGCTACAAACCGCTTCCAAAGCAACCCGAGGTCTCAGGAGCGACTTACAGCAACAAAACTCCTTCCTCCAAACCTTCTCAGGTCAACCAGCAAAACGTTAACAGCCGGACTCAAACTTCGCCAGCTAGCTTTGCACAGACAGAGTGAGCAGGTTCTCCCGGTCCAGCCCCGAGTTACACACCGTCCTCTCCAACCACACAGGTTCCCCTCACGGATGACTGACGGGACGCGCGCACGCGTTGGCAGGGCTGGGCGATACGGATCTGGAGATTGCTTCACCCAGGTCTGTCCTGCAAGTTGTTTCCTGTGACGAGTTCTCAGCCTTGGGACTTCACGCAACAGCGTTGATCCAACAACAAAATTTTGGGATAAACACTGTGCTCCAAGGCTCGTATTTAGGTCTCTTTGCCTAAACACCTACTTGGATAAAGCCAAAAGGTTTTACTTTTTGAGGAGGATGGTAATATTTGTTGGGATTTAATTGACACTGCATTAGTGGGTGCAGATAATTTAATATGTATTATTTTATTTTTAAAATTTTATTTTGAATATGGACTTGGCGCGTGCCATGGCCTTATCTTGGCCTATGATGAACACATTAAACAAACGCAGCTACTTCTGACAGCAGCCACGAGCACTGCAGAAAAGACACAGGGAGCAGAATAAACCCCCCCAGCGTGAATTCAGCTGGAGCACAGGCACCAATTCCAGTTCAAAGCTTCCCACCTGAAACTCAGCAGTTTTCCCACTGCAGCCGATATGGGAGATGTTTGAAAACTTAGAGATCGCTTGTATCTTTAAAATTAGGAAAGATCAGCTTCATTAGACTTAGACTCAGCCCTTCCCTCTTATTAGCTTAATCAGCTGCATATACATGACTAACTGGAGAAGCGGAGCACAATAAGGATGCTCTTTCCCAGATGGCTAGGGATAAACACAACAGCACTTTTGATTCCCAGTATAAACAGCAGGATAACATCAGCATGTGGCAGTTGTGAGTTTGGCTCCATCCCGAAAAGCAAAGCAAGAAAATTCTGCTAAATTGAGCAAAACTACCACCTCTGCTCCAAGAGACAGGCACAGCTTACATCCTACCTGCTGCTTCGGAAAGGACTGTGCTTGCTGACTCCTTGGGGATTCATGCAAGCTGTACAGACCCTTCTATCAGAATATATATGAAATATATTCTGATACATTCATAAATATGAACAAACAGCAATACTGGTTAACGGGAAACTTCTGCTTGCCACACCACAGGCAGCAAGGCTACAGCTACCCTGAAATACACAGCAGCATCGCAACATCTCCGCTCCAAACCCAAGTCTGGACATGCTGCCTCTCTAGAGCCAGCATCTGCTTTCCCCGCCGAAAGCGATCCGATTCCAATTATTTCCATGGACCACATCAACAGCCCACTTTGTATTTCAAAGCCTGAAACACCTCCTGTATGAAGAAACTGTTTGCATATTTAGCCACATGTTAAAAGTAGTTACAACCAGGACACGCTGTCGCTTAAGTCACTTTTGTCCCCTCCTATTAGCATCAGACACAAATCGGTAAGGACATACAGCCACATCCATCCCCACTTTTTCAATCAGCTGACTGGCATTAAACTTTCCCTCTGCATATCGGCTCCTCTCTCCCACCTTCCCTTTTAATCTCTACCATGTTGTATAATTATAATTACAGCAAAGCAGACAACTATTATCACTCCCATTTAACACTTCCACTGCAGAGGTAATCTTTGGTTTTTATTTCGTTTTTCTTAAACACCACTCCTCCTGCATTCAAAGGCAAAGCCTCGTAACTAACTGTAGCAGGGTGTGATGGTATCTGGGCCCTGATGACCTTAAAAAATTTTCTTTATCTGCCTGGTTGATGTTGAAAACTGAAATCCCACAAGCATAAAAACTGCTTGGCGAAGCTACGCTTCTAGCTAGGCAGACTGTATTTTCTTGGAGAGCGTTGCTGGTCACAGCTGGACATCTTGGCTAGGGAATGATCTGTGTTTGACCTGACTGGAAAATCTTGTAGATGTTGCCTAAGAACAGGGAAGTGCTCAAGAGAGAGAGGAGCTCCTTGATGCTCTCCTTTGACCATCAATGGCTGCATTGACTTGATTTTCTAGGGTTCCTCTTGTGTCACTGTCATCTTAGAACAGGCATGATAGGAGAGATCTGGGACTGAACCAAGAGCTTTATTAAACAAAGCAAAGGAAGGATGTATGGGTTCAACCTTGGACATGCAGGTATATAAAAATACACCAGAAGAAACCAAGTCATAGCCTGCTCTGGAAAAAGAGAAATCAAGTTAGGAGCTTGAAGGGGAATTACTCTTAACAAGGAAGTTTTGTTAAGCTGTTTTTTTTTTGGCACAAATACACTAAACAATATCATTTTGCAAATGTAAGATTCCCTGGCAGGAAGCACATGCTTCATGTGAACTCCTGCCCAGATCATTCCCGGGGAAGAGGAATCCAGGTCTCCATCTCCTCACAGCTTAGATGTTCCAACGAAGACATGACCAGAAAGGAACCACACACATCCGACCCAACAGCGCGGCCCCTGCTGTGCAGTCCTGGCTCGTTTCACCAGCCAAGAGGGTTAAATAACTCTTCAAAGACTTCCAGGGCTCAGTCCCGTCGCAGGGAGATGTATGCGGCTACAGGACTGGGCCGGCTCCCAACGCATCGTGCGCTTGGGCTGGGAGATGGGCTTCCAAGGCTGCCAGCAGAAGAGGCTGTTGGGGCTGGCTGACAGGGCTTTGAGGGAGCCAAGAGCGCGATACGGGACCCTCTGCCCTCTTTAAACAGCAAGGGGGGCTGCTGGCAGAGTTCACTCTGCAGGAGACACACCGGGGAGCAGGGGGGTGGAAAAAGAGAAGGACAACTCTTCCAGCTTTTTGGCATTTACTCTCAGTTTTCCCCCTTACAGTTCATTGCATCATGGAAACGTACAGTTGCCTAAACAGGCCTGCAGGTTCACGCAGTCCCCCTCGTATTTCACGGATAACAGTGGAGCCTTTTATCAATCACTTCACACACAAAAAACAGCCACAAAAGCCAAGCGAAAACACTGCTCGAGTACAAGACCTTTAGTTCAGGACCTGCAGAAACCCAATTGCTTCATACTTCTGTAGTGATCCCTGGAGGCCACCAGAATTCCTGTCCTGGCTGTCCTAAGACCACCAAACTCAAGACGACGCATGAGCCAAAGCTCCCAAAGAGAGTTTCCACTATCTACATGAGAGGGAGAGTTTTACAGCCCCACTGCCAGCAGAATTCTCCTCCTGCCTCCAACCCCTGGTCTTCTGCTCACTAGTTTAGTAAGCAACAGCTTAAAAAAGTATATTTTGACATGCAACATCATCCCAACTCACCATCACCACCACCACCCCCCCTCCCCAAACCAAAAATCAGATGCCAAAAAACTTACTTTTCTGGGCTTAACTTTGTCTTGTAAGTCGTACTGGCCTATTCCTTTGTAACTTATTCCAAGCCACCACGGGATTCCTTGTTTATCCTGAAAAATGGACCTCTACGTGAACCAGGAGCTACTTCAGAATTAAGCAATTCCAAGATTACAGCCCATTGCCTTCTGTGACAAGTACGAGTGGGTACGAAGCAAAGATATTTTTGCAAACAAATTGATGTGAAGTGGAATGCTGGAGTGAGTGTCGAAACTTCCTCCCCCCGCCTTCTCAGGCAGAGGCAAGAAACCAGGTGGTGGTTGTGAAAAGCGGGCAAAAATGCAGCAGTGCTGCTGAAACAAGGGGGTGTCACTTGCTGCAGGAGTGGCTGTGAGGGGGGAAGGATATGGGACCAAAAAAACCAACTGTGGCCAGTGACTGCATCCACTCAACTCAGGCATGGACAGCCACAGGAGAACAGTGGGGAACATCAGCTTCTCAGGTACCACAGTCACGGCCATGACTCAAAAGTAAGGAGACATCGTCTCTGCTGAACTCTTCTGCACAACACACTTTAGCCCAGGCTCTGCTCTACAAACGGGAATAAATGGTGTATTTCCATCACTCTCCAAAAATGTTTCCCAGCATTTCCCCACTCCACGTACGCACCCACTAATCACCAGCCACTTAGAAGGTGTCTTTTCTACATTGTGGTTTCTCCCCCCTCACAATCTTGATTAGAAATGTCTCTAGGGAAACTATTAACTGCTTCGGAACTAGAAGTGATAGCCAGTTTAACTAAGCTGGTATGAATTTAGCTCCTGATAGGATTACAGAAGGTTTGACAAAGATTCCTCTCTGTCTTCTGTAGCACGTAACGCTTTGCTGCTCTCTGGAAACAATTTTTAAAGAATATTGAAGGGGGAAAAACTCTGGAGGTTGAAAAATGGGGGGTTTAATTCTGATAGAAGAGTACTGAATCATCAAACTACTCCTATAGGAATGTAATCACACATAGTAAGCTAAGCAATCACATTATCCATGGGCATTTACTAACCTTTACTCCATAGTAATGAACTCCATATGTTGGCAAAGCTTCTACCACTTTCATGTACCTGTAGACAGATTTATAGTGTATCAGATGATTTTCTCTGGAGGGAATAATATCTATTAACATATTTTTTTTCACACATTCATTCAGGACATGTCATTTATCATTTGCATATTTTGAAGGTCTTAATAATTGAAGGACCATGTTTTCGGAAGAAACCTTGCATCCTGGCTTGAGGAAAGATTTGATATCTTGGCCCAGCTAAAGCGAATGGAAAATCTCTCATACAACAAAACATTCAATCTCTTATCAGAGGTCAGAGAACTGAAAGTAAAAATTCTGAACTGAACATGTGAGCCTTTTGGGAAATGTTGGCGGTAAAGACCTGCCTATAATTATTCCATTATGGTGCTCTGGTTACAATGGACAGGCTCCAAATGAACGTGCTCATGCAGTTGTACAACTGTTTCATGAGGCAATTCGGACAGCCGCTGAACAGACAATTTTTCCCCTATTGAAAGAAGCCCCTGAATTTTTGAGATGGAGTTACAGGTGTCGAGGTACATGAGAAAAACTACAAGTTGTCTACATCATGCAACCACAGCAATCGTTTCAAACTTCATGGTTTCTAACACATCCCGCCAAATTTCCCTGTAGGAAACGCATTAATATTAATGGTAAATTAAAAATAAAATTCCACAGGCTCTATATGGATCTTGTTCTTTTAAAAGCCAAATTCTGAACATTTCAACAAACATGCATTTGTTTTTTTCACAGGAGCTAAGGTAATACCCGCCCTTCAAAGTTTGGTGTGAAAACCAGTTGATGGCTAGCAGGGTATGGAGAAGAGTCTTCCGATAAAGTAAGCTCCAAATAATTACATTTATATTTGAGGTATCTGAATACATGAGCTTAACTGGAAGTCTGTGAAATCTGAAACTTAAAATAAAACTTTGAAATATAACTCAATGAAAAAGAACGTGGCAGACAGAAATGCTAAACTTCACAAGCAATAATGACCAAAACAGCCTGCATTGCCACTTCTCAACAAAAAAGAAGAAAAAAGAAAAGTAAAAATATCATCTTCACAAATTAACAAGTGTCATACTCACTGAACAATGGCTTGTCCTCTGCTCAGACCTTTAATTTGTGTATAATGCTCTATTACTCTGTCCTCACTGCAAAACAAGCACAAAACCCAAATTAGAGGCTCAGTGACTTTTTTCACGTGTGATGGCATCCGTGGAAATTCAGGCGCCCGCTCAGCATGCAGAGCAGCGTCCCCTCTGTGCATTTCTTGCTCGGGTTTCACATTCTGTTTCTTACTGGTTTCTTTCCCACCCTTCGTTAAGCAGCGTGGAGCTGCCTGGCTGATCCCTGCCATCGCATGCCGCGTTCCAGACTAATTAACAAATCATTTCGGATCAGCCTGCTCTGCCGCAGATGCTGCTGCAGAATAATGGTACTAATTGTATAAATTCATTTTCACATTCTAAAGGACCAAAACTTCAAAGGATGGTTAATGCTCCATATGCAAGACAGAAGAAGTTAAACCAGAATTATTTTCCTTCCAGTGTATTTTCCCCTGACATTTCAGAGATGAAGAAATATATATTTGTCAGCAATGACCTTTTTGCATTTTTCCTGTTACATAGTTCAACGTTTTGGTCTAGTGGAATATGAAATAAAATAGGCACTTAAGTGTCAGACACTTGAAAGCAATGAAAAACCCAGCAGTATTCATTCTGAAAAAAACCCCAAATCATAAGCAAGTACTGGTATACTTAAAAATCCATCAGGTACACACAAAAAACCCAAAGAAATGAGGGAGTCAAACTCGCACAAAGGGCATCACTTCCAAGGAAACAATATAGTTGATTCATCCCAAGTGCTGTGTTCCTTTACAGCAGATTCAAGCCACAAAACTGGACCTGCCTCTCTGTTTCCAGCTTTTCCATCACATTGTCTCCCCGTGTCCCGTCGAGGAGAGCGGCTCTGGGTGGGCATCTGGCAGCCAGTCGAGGGCAGCCCTCCACAGAGGCTCCGCTGCGCGACAGCTGGAGAGCACGGTGCTCCCCACACACCCAGGCTTGGCCGGGGTTCACATCCCAGCTCTTTCTAACCATACAGTCCCCACATATTCTGATCCAGCAGTTCCTGATCCAGCAGCTTAATTTGAGGGAATATTCAATGAGGGATTTACATCAGATCTCACGTAATTTATAACCTTCTGAAAACTGGAAATGCTTGAACATGAGCTATTAACCCTGAGTCCTATGTCATTCAGGCTGAGAACTCTTAAAAGAGTTTGGAAAAGTGTTTAAAAGTGATCTAGTCATTACCCGTCACAGCAATGATTTACATTTGAAATAGCTCACCAGTAAGCGAGTGATGGATGCTCCTGCAGGGTCTTGGTGGGAAAGACAGGCAGCGTCTTCAGGTCTTTTCTAGTGTTTTCATCGCTAAGAAACAAAAATGGCACAGGGTCATTGCCAGCGAATCATAGATGCCATCATTAGTTTCAGCAGAAGGAAAGGGCTGTATTTGCTACCCAAGAACAAGGTACGTCGCCCCGTGTCAGGCTGCCATAGCAACGTAACTCTATAGCCCCTCTCACATGGCAGTGCTGTATATGCTGTCATGCAGGCTCACGGTGTAACTCAGACACGCGTGCGATTCCCAGGCCACTGCGGTGGGAGCACCGTATCAGTATTCACTTTGCACACACTCACTCTATTTGCCGAGTGCAGAAAGAGCCCCGAAACAGCTGCAGACGGAAAGCCTCTGCCCAAAAGCAAGGCTTGTAGTGCTAATTTTTGCTCTAAAATCCTACCTCTGGACAATACATTTCACGAAGCAGCATGGTGTTTGTCAAGTCTCAGAGTTCAACACTGATCTGATTCAAAACAAAGGGTTTCATTCGTATACTTTCAAATAGTTTCACTGAAAATACTCTTCCTGGACTGCTCATTCTACAGAAAGTTCAAGTATTTTGGACTCCAGGCCCAGCCTGGAACGAAATAAAAGGGGTTGAAGTATGTAAACACAATTTGTCACAAAAAACCCCCAGCAGAATATTTAAAAACCTATTTACAAGCACCGGTAGAATGGTTAATATTTTCTCCTTATATGCTCCATTAATTAATCAGCTGAAATCTGCACGCCCCATTTCTGCAGGATTTCTGCGTGCCTTCGCCGCGGCGCCAACAAGCACGAACACGACTTTTCTACATACGGAATGCATCAGTCACCTCCAACAGCATCCGCCTCGACCTCTGCATCCAGGCTTTCCTTGAAGGTGTTTTCCTACTCACAACTTCTGTTTTCATCCGATTCCACTGCTGAGGAGTTCGTCTGAGCTACCTTCCCTCTCGTTGCCCCACATGAGCACCCCGTGCATCAGTAGAGAGGTCCAGAGCACAGAAATCTGCTCCCTGGGCACTACGGATCAACCTCCGCAGATGGAGGAGGCAGCAAACCCCTACCACGTTTCAGTCTCACACAGCAGATGTCGCATGGAAGGCGCAGTAAATTAAAGCTTTTTGTTCCTCGGCGACCACAGGCTCATCGCTCTGCAAGCTTCTTCCCCAGCCCTGACAATGTGCCTCAGCCCTGGCTAAGGGGGACCACCTCCGAGGACGAGGAAACAGTTCAATCAACAGCCTATTTATTCTTCAGCGTCTTTGATGACGTTGCCAAGAAGGGGGTCAATTAGCGCCGAGGAGCTGTTGCTGCTGAGCTTTGCCGGGCCGTCGCTCTTCTGCCAGGAACACACACTTTTCTTTGCAAGCTGGCCAGCACCCAAGTGCCACAAACCGGGACATCTGGGCAGAAAATCAGGATCTCTCCTCCCAGCGCTCAAATACAGCCAACGCTCACAAAAGCTGAAGGGGTTTTATTCACCTCTTAAAAGCCCATTTTGACGGGATCAAAAGGCCGTAGGACATCTCAGCTCGCAGTAAGAAGGTAGATTGCCAGCGGTTTGTAGGGACCCATGAAAATGCAGAGCACACCCTCCTGAGGCCTCAGAAACCAGAGCAGAAAATAAAAAAACCCCAAACCAAAAAACCAGGCCTTGAGCAACCTGTCCTGATCTCCCAGCTGATGCTCTTGGAGCAGGAGGCTCGGCCAGACAACCTCCTGAGGTCCCTCCCAACTTAAATCATAGACTTTCAGAATAATTGATTATTAAAACAAAAATTTCCTCTTATTTTTAAGCCCGACTCATAACTGCAATGGCTGCTGTAGCAGTCAGGGTTGGCAGGGAAATGCAGTGAAATAGGAGAGGTTTTAGAAGGAAGCAATAACAGAAAAAGCTCATTTTTACCAAATGAAAGGGCTGGTGCTCTAAATATAGATTCTCAACCCACAATACTCATAATCAGAGGTTTCATGGCTGGTCTCTAAACCCCTATTTAGAAACCTCATTGCTAGTGAACAACAAACCACCCAAGTAAGGGCTGAAACACTAACGAGGCTGATGCTGGGAGGCGAGAGCTGAGCTCCGGCAGAGGCAGCCGGGCAGGGAGGAGAGGTGACCCCCCCAGCGCCACCACCGCAGCTGGGTAGAGAGGTCCCAGGCTCTCCTTCACCAACCATCACAGGGCCAGTAGCCATCCCATCACTGAGACTCTGCAGAAATGCCACAAATCCTGCCAGCTGCATCCTACCGTCCTCCGAAATGCCACCTTTTGCACAATGCGTGGCCTGCAGTGGGGCTACTCGCCTTCCCATTTGGCTGTTGGGCCCCCCACCTCTGGACCTGGTTGAGTAGCTACTTACTTCATCTCCATCAAACGCCAAAACCAGGGCGCCAGTTAAGCTTGAGTAACGAGTGGCTGCTCATCAATATGGAAATGTCTACCACTGAATTTAAACCGAGCACCCGCCAGCACATCACCTCCCCGACAAGGTCTTCGGGCTCTGAGCTGGGACATGTAGTGACCAAAGGGCTGCAGTCACGTCTGTGCCACGACGCGGGGCGCGTCCCCCCAGCACTGACCCGCAACCACGGGCGCTGGTGCAGTTTGTTAGAAGGCAGAGTCCAGAGACTCACAGCAGAGCTGGACCTTCTCTGCCGACCTACAAATCCACCCAGATTGTCGCAATAGTAGAGAATACAAGGGCAAAGTTGGCCCTTGGGACTTGCCTTCCTGAAGGGACTCTGAGGTTCAGGCACCGTCCCATCCATCTGCAGCTGAAGGCAGTCCATCAAAATAGACTTACAAGGCCTGAAAGTCTCTGAGAAGCCACACGAGGATTTTTTTTTTCCTGCATAATTGTAAGATATAGCATGAAACAATCCTAGAAAAATGTACAAGACCTGGGAGAAGCAGGGCACAGCTCCTTGCACGCTGGATGCCTTCAGACAGCATAGGCTGGCACGCAGAAAGCCCAGATCTGCTGACTGCGCACCCGAGGATTAGCATTTGGGATGATTCACGGCTTCAGGGATAATAAAAGCTTCAGATGGCCCTCCCCCTCCTTCTCCAGAGTTCATTATCACTCCATCTGCACTGAGGAGCCCAAGCACGTCTCCCCTTGACCTTCAGGATCACTTTCCCAAGCCCTCCAAGACCCAGCCCTTCCCCAGAGGTGACAAGTCCAGATAGCAGGAGCGAGGGTTTGAATTATTACCTGGTTCCTGTTTGGTTTCACAACGATCACAAGGCGATAGAGGAATCACAGGGCAGACAGCCCCGGCTCCAGATGTCCAGCCGCCTACGCTATCTACCAGCCAAACACACCAGAGTTGTATCTGGGGCATCCGCGGTCTCACCAGGGCAGGAGGACGACTCGGCTATGGGGACGGAGAGGGCCACTTGCATTTAATCTGACCTCTGCTACGGAGGGGGCTTCTTGACTGGTGCTTCTTGGCATAATTTCAATACATAAACTCAAACCACCCAGAGTCAACGGGACTGAATACTTTTGGCAAAAGGTTTGTTTATTCCCCAGGAGGAGAATATAGGAAACTCATCTGAAGTATTTTTCCACTATGGAGAAGGATTAAAGAAAACCAGCAGATGGACCCTTTCCTTCCCATTCCACCCTCTAAACGGGAATTTTCTCTCTGGCAGACATCAAGCAGAAGTTGAATTGATCTGAGCAGCGTAAATGAAAATCTACATCAGACCCTTCTCACGCCGAACTTCAGCTTGCTTTCTTGCTACTCTCCGTATGTAATTTTCTGTCCCAACATGACCAAACACTGGGCAAGATGCTATCCCCAGCAGCACGCCCTGCTCACCGGTGCCAGCGCTATGGAGACGGAAGGGCAGCTTGTCTCTAAAATAACCAACAGCAATATTTAACCACGTACCCCACCATGAATAGGAGTTCCCACATTCAAACTCACTATCTCAAGCAGCAAACCAGGACCAATCCCACATGCTTCCCTCAACCCACTGACGTTACAGGGAAATTTTAGGCATCTTGCTAAAACCCCACCAGAAATCTGGGAAGGAACCAAGCCAGACCATCATGGCACGCTCTGCCTAAAGCACATTACTGAAAATTAAAAAGAGACTTGCATATTTATGCTCCCAGAAAGTGCATCTTCACAGCGTGTAATCAAGCGACAGGACGCTCCCTGCTAGGCAAAGATTTACACAACTGTGCTAATTAGGACCATTCACCAATGGCTACCCAGGCCCTTCCCTGCGCCCGCTGTCAAACACATCTTATGCCTGTTGCTAACACAGGTAAGAGCTAAGACGCAATAAAATGGGATTACTGAGATTAGCATAAAACATGAAAAGCAATAGACACACCCAGAGCACCAACTGTATTGGACTACAATATAAAAGCTTATCAGCCCCCGGCATTTTTGTAAATACTAACAACTTGATAAGGACAGGACTTCAGACAGCTTTTAACTGACTGAAGTGATGGCAGGTGTCTGCCTCTGCTGAGTTGTGTTCATAACACTTTATAAAGTAGGAATTTATCGCCTGGGAAGGTGCATTCTATAGTGATTTTCCTCTGTTCTCAAAGCCTCCTGACCTCACCGTAAATACTTACTCTTGTGTTGTCACACGATCATTAGAATAAGTCAACTCCTGGGTCTTTCTGACTGTCGCTATTTTATATTCGGTTAATTCTTGAAATGAACTTTAGGCACAGCATAGGTAGAATTTAGAGTGGCCTTGTTTTTAGAAAATAACCACCAAACTCTCAACCTAGCCTGAAAGTTATGTCATGGACACCTGAAAATCAGCAGACACTCCCGAGAATTGCATGTGAGCTACCAGGAAACACGGAGCTGCGCAGCTAAAGGGCGATACATCATCACTCCGCATCACGAAGATGCTCCAAAACCTTTCCATTAGGATTTTTCTTATTATTCTGTTCAAGATATTCAGAGATAACGAAACAAATAGAAGCAGCACACAATTAGATTTGATACTTCAAAGCTGACAACCTAAGTTTTCAGAAGGCTGGGCATGTTACTCAGGCGATGTTAGTAAAGGGCCGCTTCCTTGGGAATAACCACTCCTCCGCGATGTGATTACGAGCAATGCCGTAACGGGGCTGCCCACACCTCAGCCTGCTCCTCCGGGGACCGTCTGCAGCGCCAGACCTGGGGCAGCACCACCAAGCTCTCCAGGGTGCTCCGTCCCACACGCTCGCGGATGAGTGCCGGCAGCACGGCCCGTCGCGCGGCAGCCGGACTGCTTCAGCAACAGGGGCCTTTTCTGCAGGCTTTTGGTTTGTTCCGAAATAAACGGAGCATGGCAAACTCGCGCTCCCGTGGAGGCTGCTCTGCCCCTCAAGGTACCCCAAGAGACAGGTGTGAGGAGGAAGCGGCCCCGTAACGGAGGGGAAAAAAAATGAGCGGGGGTAAAAGTGCAAGAGAAAAAGGGGGGGGGGGGGC
>VXBO01007135.1:1238020-1248407 GCA_013400135.1 Rhinoptilus africanus
GGGAGGCAGGCAGAGCGGGGAAGGTACGGGGAGAGGCGATGGATTTAGCAGCTTTTGGGTATGTCAGAGCAGCAGGATCTTGGCAGCAGGATTCTGAAATGCGCCCTCTGACAAATCCTCTTTTGTGACAAATGCCAGACGTTTCCCATCATTTCCCAGCCTTACAGTTTATGGTCTGCTGGCACACTCAAGAAAGTTATTTTTCTATTGAAGGAAGACCAGGATCCGGAAAGGCCATGAACAAGGGGCTCCCGTTGGCACAGGGCATCCAGAGCCCAGCCTTAACCTCCGGCCAGCGGGGAGCTCGGCCTGGGGCAGGGCTGCGCAGTCTGGCACTTGAATACCAGATAGGAACCGCCTGCTCAGAAAGGTATTTGAAGGAGCTTTTCTAAGAGCCTTCCAAACCCTGCATGTGAAAAAGAACATGATAAGCAGTGCAGATGGCCTTTTTCAACACCCAGCTTGTCATACGTCTATGCTGCGGCCGTGCTGTGCCGCAGCAACAGCTTTAGTTTCCCAGCTCGAGAGGGACCTGCACCGAACACAGCACATGGCTGGGGCTGGACAACCCTTCCCCACACTTACCGCAGGCTGGGACACAGCCTTGGACCTCCAGCTCCAACCCTGCTCCTTTAGGCTAATTCCTCTGCTTCCCCAGCCCTGCCCGACCCTCTGAAAGAGCAGCAGCAGCATCCGCAGATCTCTCAGGGGTTTGGTGGCCCTGCGCATTGGGCTTTGGAAGGTAGATCAAGAGCACCATAGAAAAAGCAACATTTCTCTTGTCAGCTATCTACACACAGCTCTGTATCTGAGGGCATGGGGACCAGACAAGCGAGAGCGTGAGCTGCTCCCCGAGCCCCCTTGGTGGCTGGGTCACCGTTCACATTTCCACTTTGCAGATGAGGAATGGGGTGCTGAGGAAGCAGTTCTCCACGGCCGGGAAAAACCTGCGACCTGAACCTGCCCTAAGTTCTCAGTTGTTCTTTTACAGCCCTTGATGTGGAATAGGAATGTCCCAAAGATAAAACCCTTTGGTCCTTGAGCACCACACCTACCACTGCGGATGGCTCCCGGTCCCACGGATCCGGGGCAGCACATCCACCTTGAGAGCGCCGCTCACACCGCCAGCGCGCTCCGAGCAGCTCTGCTCTACCTGGGGATTTACTGCAGAGCGAAGATGACTATTCACAGTTGATGCAACGCTTGAAGGGCCGCAAACCCTTCCTCGCAACAAGGGACTGTTATTTCTAACAATCACCCTTTCTTCCTGTTCACACAAAAGTCAGCTTAGCCATATTAGTTGTGGGGTTTTAGCATGTCTGAGCACAGCAGCAAAGCTTAAAGCGTGTTATCACAGCCCTGCCTGCTGATACAGAGATACGTGGAACCACAAGAAAAATAAAGTATTCAAATAACGATAAAGAGCTGACAAATCTGCAAAAGCAAAAAAGCTGAGGCTGAAAAGCTGTCGTTCCATTTCCTCAAAGCACAAAATACACCCCACGTGATACATCCCAACCAGCACGAGGAGGAAAAGCAAAAGAGATATTACTTTTTTTTTGGTTTTTTAAAGTGAGGATGTTCTGAGTCAGATCAGAGCCCAAACTCCTGCTCGCAGCTGATGGTGCAAGACCGGAGAAACTCTCTGTAGGCCTGGAGAAGTTTCCCCAACATGCAACGGAAGGGAGGCGAATACATCAGAGCACAAGAGCCATGAAATCTAATTTGTCATCAGGAGAAGACAGTGTCCTTTAATGCTGAACCTGTACTTGAGGGGATTTCTAGGGACAAGGCCATCTTTCACCTAAGGCCGTGGAGCTCTGCCGTGCTGCTACTCCAAGCCTAACGGCTACGACAGCAACACGACTGACTTATCCCTTCTCTGGGGGATAACTTCGGGAATGATGAATCTTTTTCTGGCCCCACGCTTGCCTGGTCTCTTATCTGCTTTGGATGCAGAGCACACACAAAAGCCTTCCCTCGGTGGCTGGGTTGTACCCACTGTAGCACCAACCCTCTGAGTTAAAAGTGCCTTAAAGGAAAAGAGAAAATAAATAGAAAAAAAGGACTGTGGAGGGACACAAAGAGGACAAAACACAACCACCCCTTTGCCACCCCTCAGGAAACTGTACAAACATCATGTGTACAAAATCTAAAAATGTACGTTCCTTACCAAACTGCCATAATTACACTAAATATTCAATTTACACTGCCATATGCAAGTAGTAAATCCCATGAGATCAGGTTATTAAATTACTCAAAACAGTCTTCTTTTTTCCTCTCCATGTAATTCTTTGCTCATTTCACCCACAGTGCTTCCACCCAATTCAGCCTAATTCATCTGCTGCATAATAAGCATACTATACAAAATCCTTGGGAGCCCTTACAGAACTGCTTTAAAGTAGGAAACTGTAAAAAACCATTAAAATGACATCATTGCAGAGACGACACATGCTTTGCTCTGCCTTAAACTGCATGAATCTACAAGTAGCACCGGTAGAAAAAACCAACTTGCTGTTGAAAGTCTAGCAGAAAAACTGGGGTCTTAGATACATATTTTTCTG
This sequence comes from Rhinoptilus africanus, assembly GCA_013400135.1. Taxonomy (NCBI): domain Eukaryota; kingdom Metazoa; phylum Chordata; class Aves; order Charadriiformes; family Glareolidae; genus Rhinoptilus; species Rhinoptilus africanus. The sequence continues at coordinate 1,240,585 of VXBO01007135.1, forward strand.
CAACTGCACTTGGTTTGCATAATGAATTTCTACTTTTTATCAAAAAATAACACATCAGGAGAGAACATTTTCATTTCAGAACTGCTGTCTAAGTGGTCTGGGAGATGGAGCTCGGCATCCCCCTGCCTGGCTCTCCTCCGCAGGCTGCCTTCCCTCAGCTGCCCATTCCCCATGGCACACCGGGGTGTAGGACCCCAAAACCACACTGCCGTGATTCGTCAAGAAAAGCAAGCCTTGCACACTGCTATAGAAAAATTACTGCAGTTTTCAACCAGCTTTTCTTTGAAGAAGGCATAACACTCCATTAAGCAGAGAGCTCTTTGGGGAAGCGGGTATCCAATACCTGTCAAGCAGAGGAATCATTATCATTGTACAAAATACATATCAAACGCGGTTTTCCCTAAGCCTGCTTATTAACTACCTCGGTTCATTAGTTGTTGCCAAATAAAGTGAAACAAATAATCGACCCCCTCAGCAAACAGGCTCTACGTTAATACATCCTTGTTCACCTTGTTTCAAATTACTGAGTTACTGCAAAAGAGCGAGCTCAGGAAAGCACCCGGTTGGGTCTCACCCAGACAGAGTTAATGGTTCACAGCAAGTGCCCAGCAAGGTATTTAAAGAAAAAGTCTGCAGAGTGGCAGCTGAAAGGCAAAATACACAATGACTCAACCCAGCAAACAAGCAGCCACAGAGCAGGAGGCGCACAACTCAGCGGCAGTGAGCACTGATTTCCAGCGAGGAACCGCAGCCCACGGGGAGCAGCGGGTCACGCTGGAGAAAGCTGCTGAAATACCAGCGCACGGGCATTTAAAGAGTGCACCTGCACGGAAAAGAAAAATGAAAACTAAACCACAGTGCTGCCTGCGACGGGCAGCAGATGGATGCCCAGAGAGCGAATCCTGCGGTGATCCACCAGCTCTTTTGTATCACCCACCGATACACACGGAAGGAAACCCTCAGGGGCTGAAAGAGGCATCCAGACTGTGCCCGGGTCTTTGGCCTCCGCATGAGACCAGCGCACATGTCCCCTTGTAACCCACCCACAATCCCCATGGCCCTGGAAATGAGCTTCCAGTGAATGGTTCACAACCGGGCTCCTTCCCCGTCGGCGCAGCCCAAGAGGAGCAGGTCTGTGGAGCAGCAGTGTTTGTGCTGGAGACCTGACACCCACTGTTCCCATTTTGGAGCGTTCCTGAGGCCAGCTCTGTCCCAGCCCCGCAGCCTGAGCGCCTGCCCGCGGCTGGCACACACAGGGCGGGCTCCATCCACCCCACACAGACCCACCCTGAGCCCTCTGCCACCGCTGCAGGGTGCAAACCTGGGAGAGGGGAGCGGGAACAACTGGGAGAGATTCAGTCCAAATTTGTGCTTCTGCTCCAACCCCGGTCCTCCACATGGCCACACCTGGAGACGGGGTCATACGAACCTGGTGAGATTTCCAAAGCCAGGCTGGATAAGCTGCCTCAAGCAAGCCTGAGGTGCGTCCCGTTTCTGGAGCTACCCCAGCCTTGGGGAAAGCCGCCCAGTGAACAGGTGCTTTGCCATCAGACAATTAACAGCTTCTTTCAGACAGCTCATTTCCAGCATTGCCCGCAGTATCCTTTCCACATTCCGTTCTACCAAGAGATTTTCCAATTTGTCTGGCAAAATAGTGACTTTCCCAAACAAATGCTACCCAAAACTCTAATTGTGAGCACTCACTCTTAATCAGGAGCAAATTGTTAATACCAGTTTTCCGCACCTAGACCAAGCACTTTATTTTTCCCCTTCAGTAAAGTTTTCAAATTCAAGAGTTCCTGAACCAATTACTCCATAGCTGCAGTTCACAGGAGTATCTTTCACACAAACCTTTTTCCTTTTACAAACTGTGTTTATCACCCATGTAATGATAAACCCCGGTGCCTCACACATGTCAGCTATCAGGAATTCATTATTTTCTCTGTGTTATGTTATACCAGTCAGGAGTTATCTTTGCAGCCCACAGGCCAGAATCAAAATCGAATGCGTCAGCTATTTAAAGAAAAAAGAAGCCCTCCTCCAGCAATTTAATTAACTTTCAGGGAGCACGGCTGGGTTTCAGTCCTGGAAATGTTACTGGGGAAAATGTGATCCAAGATTATCAGTCAGAAAATAAACTTTCTTTTTTAAAAGTTGCTTTCCTTATATAGTTCCTGTAGCTAATCTGATTTTAATAAACGTTTTTCTAACAGTAGAAGGATAGCATCTAGGACATCTCAGTTGCAAACTGTCTCTTTCATCAAGCTACAAAGAAAAATAACACTATATACTATTGTACAGCATTTTTGAGGGCAGATGTTTAGTCTGTAAACTAAATACAACTAAAGCATTTACTTCCCAAGGAGGCAAGACTTTTTATGTTATATATTTACATGATGAATAATTACCAGACTATTATTTTGCTTGCCTGCCAAGACATTAGCTTTCTTTAAAATTTAAATAAAATTTCTAAAATAGAATATGGACACTTTTCCCCCCTCAAAACTGAGCCATGCCAGAAGCTGCAACTTGAATCAAATTCTCTTTTTAAAACCCTTGCATAGAGTTTAAAACCAAAGATTTTTGTAAAACCAAGCTTGCAGCTTTTTCTGTTTCGTTTGCAAATACGAGAGCGGAGGAGTACAACTAATGCAGAGCTTCAAAACTACTATTAATGACTAGTGCTTTGCTTTGGGTTCTTACTACAGGAGCTGGAGGAAAACTGACGGAAATTCAGTTTAAACAGAAGCGGTCAACTGGAAACCCTCGATGAGCACTGAAAAGTGAAGACAAAGCATTACTTCCCTCCACTCCAGCAAAGCGTGCCCGGTTGTTGGGCAGGAAGGCAGAGGGACAGGGACCTCCAGCACCTCAGGCTTGCTGGGAGCATCACAGCTGCAGGACCCTGGGAGGAGCGGTGGCAGCCCCAGCGCCGCCCCACAGAAGGGGAGAGGAGCAGCTCACCGAGCATCCCCGCGACACCCTCCTCATCACGCACACCGGGAATTGTCTTGGCTGGCATCATCCATTCGGTAAACAGGAAAAGGAGCTGGGTGTGTGGTGAGCTACACCGATCGCGGTCCGCTGACATCTTCCTTCATCATTCCTCCCGCAGGCATTTTAGACCGCCTTTGAGCAACCCGAGCCGCCCACAATGGGCACACAGGCAATGGACGTGCTGCAGGTGCAGTTTTGAAGCTTGTACTTAAGTTTTATCAAGACATCTTAAAAGCCAGGGTCTCTCAAAGCGGGACTTGGGTGGTTTATCTCACTTAAAGCCTCTCTCCAAATGAGAAGGCGCACACCCTTGTCCCAGCAGCCCAGCCCTGGACCCCAGCCGCTGCCGCAAACCACCTGCAATGGCCAAACCCCAACGACCCTGCTACTTCCATGCTGTCAGTGCTACCAGACTGCAAATCCCCCTCTGGAGTGACCCTTTCTGGTGGAGAAATCAAAAGTTTTTACTTTCTCCAAGTGCCCTCATGTCAGGTTTGCTCCCTGAAAATAAACAGATTTCAAAAGAATGCGCTCACCCCCTCAGCACGGGGTAGGGGAGGGTGTTTCTCGGGAGATTGCTGCTCGCTGCCATCGAGACGTTATCTGAGAATTTAAGCGGTGGGTTGGGAGAAGCCTTACTGCAAAACCGCAGGAGTTTGGAGCGTTCGGACCCTGGCACTGATCTGCCTGTTCCCAGCTGAAGTCAGTGGGAACACCGCATGGTGACCCCATCGCGGGACGTGTCCCCGTGGAAAAGCTCCCTACGGGATGTGTGAAAAATCAGCCAGGCAGAGATCCCCAGTGTTGTCTGGACTGGCCCATTTTTCACTTCCAGAAAGCTAATCTCTAGGACTTCAGGCAATTCCTGTATTTGCCCGCATTCATTCAGCACTAATCCTATATTTAAAAAAAAATTTAACCCGTGTGTTCTCACATAAGCAGAAATGGTGCAAGAGCCACATTCCAGAAAGTGATTCAAAGCGGAATTGCCAAATACATGGAACACGCCAAGCCCAGGACACCGCAAACGGAGGCACTGCTGCAAGGAGGTATTCTTTGTACCAGGGCAGGTTTGGCAGGGGAGACCAGTCCCGCACTATCTTTAAGATAGCCGGTAATTAAGCTAGTGTTTTATCAGCAGTGGTCCAAACGACCACTTGTGATATGTAAAATGAAATTCCTTCACTTCTGGTGTGCTCGCGGGGCCCGGGACAGCTGGCCATGCTCATCTGCTGTGGAGGCACAACATATGTTTTGTTTAATCGAGGAAACAATTGCTGCAGCTATTTTCATGCAACTGTTCAGGGAAGAGCCGCACTTGGGAAATCAGTCTTGTAGCACAGTATTCTTCCCTCCAGTTTTCTTTAAATACTTTGGACGGTAACCACGAGCAATCCACTCCTTGCAACGTGTCCGCAGAGGCATGGAAAATAACCACAGACGCAGCTCTTGGGCATGTGAAGCAATACTTACAAACCTATTTATGGCAAACGATAAGGAGTCAGTGTGAAGTTTAAACCACATACAGGAGGCTTTCCCCACAAAGGTAGTTTTTTAACCTTAACCCCTTTTCTTGAGAACTGAGAGCACGTGCCACTGGTTGCTACAGCTTAACAAGTTACTTCTTGTCAAGTGAATGGAGGTTCCCTGGTTATCTGTGCCTAAACTCAGGTAAGTTTGGGGCGTCTTAGCATGTCCCTGTGAGATCAGGCACAATGAACGGTCTTTCTCGTGCAAAAAGCCGCACACTGCAGCTATAAGCAATATGCCGTGGGTCACAAAGCAAGTCTACAGCATGAATAGGAACAGAAATTGGCCGTACAGCCAGCCCACCCAGTTGATCTTGGTCACAAGGACATCTTTTCCTCCCGGCGGGCGTGACAGCACGCCAACAAAAAGGAGGAGGTTGTGATGGACTTCAGAGAGTGTTTCCTTCCGTGGAGAAGGGACATTTGGAGAACAAGTGGTCTCGGGCAGCAGCACTGGCACTTACTTGACAATGAAGGAGAAGCAGAGCATGTCACTGCCACAGGCTTTGGCAGTCGGACGTGACTTGCTCCCTGCATTTGAGCAGACAGCGCTCTCCTGAGCGTTTCCAAAGCACGCTTCTTGAAAGCTGTTGCAGCTAAAGCGTAAGCACACCTCTCTTCCCAGTAGTAAAACATTAACGTGACCAAAGCCAACCTTCTGAATTTCTATTTGCTTAGTGAGCTGTTTCTAATTGAAGGTCTTTTCCCCTGGCTCTAACAGGTCCCTGTGCGACCCCACCTCCTGGGGGGGGTTACCATAACCAGTGCGTGGTAAAAAGTGATTTCCAAGGGTAAGCCCAGTCTGAGGATGCAGCTTCAGTGCTGCTAAAGCCCCAGCAGCCGGGTCGCACGCCAGCTACAACACAACTGCGGGGTCAAGTGCAGGAAGGGGGGAGGCCCCCAGGGCAGCTGCAGAAGAAAGCGGCTCATTGATGTCCAGCACAGGCAGCTGAGGGGCTCCGTGTCCCTCCCACACGCTCCACTGTACGGGCAGGGCTGGGGGCAAGGTCACCCCGATGGACCCGAGCCACGGGGCACAGGATTTCTGGCAGGAAGGAGTGGGAGCTTTCTCCCTGTCCCACTTCAGCATTAGGGGAGGGGCGCAAAGCGGGATGGCCTGATAAAAACCCAACCTGTTTTGAGTCAGAACGCGCTCACAAAAGGCATTACTCACCCTGCAGACTCAGATTTTATCCAGCCCAGCAGCACATATCACTTTCTTCAGCCACTGCTCGGGCTGGACTTTACCCCCATTTCTGATTGTTTGCAATACAATGCCAACCCAGAAAAACACATCCATCAAGCACACTAGTATTAGAAAGGAAAAATGTTATTACCTGGAATAGTCCCCTTTAGCTTCCTACAATTGAAAAACAGTGACAGAATTAAAACATGATCTCTTCAAAAGTACCCGATTTTCCCAGCATTGTTCGCTGCCCCACTCCCACAGCTCCGTGGCCAGATCCTGACCCCAGCTACGCTCCCTGCAAAGCACGGAGGCGCCTGCGTGTGTGCAAGAACAGAGCCTGGCCCTTTACACTTCCAGCTGTAGATTATCCACCGACACCATAAATAAAACCGCTTCCAGAATGGGGATGAATTTCACACTGCAAATCAAACGTCACTTTTCCTGCAGGAGAAGCGCAATACAATTCTCTCCCTGGCTGACCACATGCAGCTGGAGGTCGGCTTTACAAACAGGTCAGCGCTTGGGAGGAATGGTGCTCGCTGGGGATGAAAACAACAGCTCAGGCAGATCAAACCCCTGCAGCCTTGCTGGGGCATTTTGTCACTGAGAATCTGCCACCAGGAAAGACACCCCCTCCCCAGCATTTTAAAGGTAGAATTTTATTTCATGCAAAGTGGTATATAACCAGAGTTTAAGTCTGAGTACAACAACTGGCAATTAAGAGAAGGCAAACCTGACATGTTTCATCGTAACAGGGGTATCAAAACCATATGTTCTGAAAGACTCACAGGCATAATATAGCAACTTTTGCTACAGTATTATACTCTTCTCTTCCCAAATCTCCAGGACATATTTAAATTAGAGTAAGTGATAAATTGGATAAAAAACTGACAAGGAATTCCCTTGATGAGTTTTTCCTCTTCCAATTTAAAATTCCCAAAATAGACATTTCTCTCACTTGCCTACAAGGAAAAACAGCTCCCAGCTTTTTTACCCCCCCCAAGTAGGAGAGCACAAAGAGCGCTGCACGGCTTTGTCTTTACAGAGGGGAGGGGAACCCCGGGAAGGCAGCGGGNGCTTTATGGCTCGAAGCACCTCCTCGGGGCAGGGGCGGCAGGTCGCTGTGCGGGCGGGGGCAGGCGCACCCCCGGTGTTTGCTAAGCGGTGCTCATTAATCACCGAACAGCAGCCACCCGCGCACCCCGGACCCCAGAGCCCCCCGGGGGCAGGGACGCTGCGGTTCAGTGTCCAGGGAAAGCTGCGTGAGCCCCACGCGGGAAACCTCCCGTGTCAACCCCACTCCAAAACCAGTCCTGGCAGCGCTGTGCCCTTGGTGACACTTGATAAATGCCAAAACCGTCAAAACTACACAAGGATCCTTTTTTTTTCCTGCTTACAAGCTTATAGTCTTTCACAGTTAGTTTCTTACAAGCAAAACCCCTGGTCTTGGGTCTATACTGGGACCAGCAGTCATGCTGGAAGAGTAAAGGAGACACACTTAGAGCTGGACTCTTGGATTATCAAAGCTGCATCCTGCAAAACTGCGTATAAGGGACAAAACTGAGCTCACAAACCAGACCGTGAATATAGAGATTTTTTTAATTGATCTTCTGCAAGGGAAGATATAGACACCATGCCAGTCTCCCACCACCAAGATCCCACCACATCCTCTGTCCCCAGAATGAATGAGGGGACAGAGCAGGCTGAAAGCTGAAATAGTGCCAAAACCAGGGTAGCAGGAAGATCTCCAGAATTACATACAGATACAGGGAAATGACATCTCAAAAATATATAGGGCACATCTGGAGCTAAGCTAATTCACCACAGCTGCAGGTCTGGCCCACAGAGACTAAATTCAAAAGTGAACAAACAAATAATTCAATTTTCATGGAAAGGAAGTTTTTTTTGCCAGCTTTGTCATCAATAAAACATTCCGGCAGCAGCGCTCCCCCGGGCTGCTCCGCAATGGCAGACTACAAGGAATTTCCCCTTCCCAACAGGTGTGGCAATAGCTATGCAGAAGTAGCCTCCAAAGCATTCCCAGACATATTTTATTAGAAGAAGAGGAGGGGCACATCACAAATTAGGAGTTGGGGGGGGGGGGGGGA
>VXBO01007135.1:1250238-1289407 GCA_013400135.1 Rhinoptilus africanus
GGGGGGGGGGAAGCTTTGAATTAAGCATCAACATGAAAGAGATCTGAAGGAAGGATTAAGAGACAAGGTAAGGATTGCAGCCCAGAAACTCTTCATGTAGGTGCAATTTTAAGGCAGTTTGTTACTTCCAGGTCTGTATCAGGTTAGTCTTTGTCATGCACATCTGAGCTGCCTTTTTTAAGCTGAAATTGCATCTGCTCAAACAGCCTCTGAGGCCAACTGCGGGGCAGCGGAAGGGTTATGGGAGACCAGGTCACCCCAGCCCCGTGCTCCGCAGGCAGGCAGGGAACGACGGCATGAGAAAATGCCATCGCAGGCACCTCTGCTCAGCAGGAAAGATGGGCTCTAGCTCAGCAAAGCTGTCCGTGGACCACAAAATGAGGGAAAACGAGGCTAGAAGGACCTTAAAAGCTCATCAAGACCATCTCCCTGCCCCAAGGCAAAATCAGCTGCGCGGCTGCTCACCTTTTACACATACAAGAAACTCATCGAGATTTAAATACCTAAAAGCAATTCTCACATCAAAAGCTCTCTTCTCTTTGTTACTGGCTCCAAGGAAAACTGAGTTTTCCCAAAACTGCAGCAGCGAGTCTCTGCTGACCCATAGCAATAGCCGCTGCTGGCCTTACAAGGGTGTTTGGGGCTTAGTAACCCAGCACCTCTTCACTTTTCATCTTCAAAGCACCTCACCACCATTAACTAATTACCAATAGTAATTATGAGGCCGCTTTTCTGTGTTTATTGACTTGATCCTAAAATACAAGCATTCAAGAAACTCTGGTCGCATTACTAGGCTGCTATGGCGTTGCCACGAATGTTAAAAGTGATTCCACAAACCATTTCGGGTTTTAGACCAGACAGGCTGAAGGACGACTGCCTTCTTCAGGTGATGAAGTTTCAGTCCTTGCTTTCGTGGCAAGGGTTTTGCTGTGCCAGTGTCCTCAGTTTTGAGCACGTTTGCTTAGCAGCTGTGTTGAGGAGCAAATGGGCAAGAAGGTCCTCCCTAACCCGGCCTCTCTCAAACAAGACACTGAAGGCGTCTTGACCTTCAAAGGGGACAAAGAGGACATCCCAGAGGCAGGGCTGCTGCCACGGCTCTCCAGCTGTTGCAAACCTCAAAACAGGGTGGGCCAGTCCTAATTATTACCACGTGTCACCATACAATAACAATGGCAGGAGACTGGGGCCGCTCTAAGGGAGGCTCTACACCAAAAAAACCCACCCCAAAGAGCAACCAGGAGAACCCCTGCCCTTTAAAGAGGCAAAAAACCACAAAATTTGAGAAGAAAATAGATGCAGGGAGGCAAAGGGACTGCTGTGAGGTCACACAGTAGCCAAGTAGCACAGCCAGGATTTGGAGCAAGGGATCCCAAAGTCCAGCTCAGCCTTTATCTAACAGACTAATGCTATATACAAGTGACAGTCTCTTGGACAATTCCCCTCTGAGCCCGGAATTATCTTCCATCATAATATACAATTATTTGCCATCTGGTTCCCCAATTGGCCATTGCGATAATGTAATCCAGCCCTGCCCTGGGCTGTCAAGGAGTTTGGACAACCCTTGGCTTGACACAAATCCATATAGCAATACGTGTCACTCAGGAGCGCAGGACCATGACTATTTCCACTCCCCGATTGATTCTATAACCATCTCCAGCCCCAAGGCCAGTGGATGGGGGTCTCTCTCTTCGCATCACTTTAACGGCAAGGTCAGATTTCAAAAATAGATGGGGAAAAATGGCTGTAAGAAGGTTCATTTTCAATGCCTGTAATTGCCAGCCCAATCTTAGAGATTTCAGTGAGCAAGGACGGGGAGGGGGGGAGCCTAGGAGCCGGGGCCATGGCTGCTCTCGTGGCCGCGTGTTGAAGATGAAGATGGAAGGTTTTCCTAGATTTATCCCAAGTGGCAACAAGGTCACTAGCATGAGGTTAAGTAGATGGATGTAATTCAGATAATGGAATCTGAGACTTCTACATTTTAGATGCAAATAAGTTTAAACAGACGAGCGGGTGCAGCTCCAGGGAGGGGATGAAACTGATATTTTTCAATTAGAGTTTGCACAGGGACAATCATTTTAACCAGCGAGACAGATTCAGCCTCTTGTGTAGCTCTCCCAAAGGCCACTGGCTTATCTAAACACTGCGTTTGGTCCAGCAGATTCGGGTGGTGGCTTTTGTCATACTGACAAACTTCAGAATAATAAAAGGTTGTAGCAGATGTCCAAACCGTGCGGCAATTACCACAGAGCAGGAATAGGTCACTCTCTCTGTGGCTAGTCAAGACCAACTCCTGCCTTCAGTGCCCACGGGCAGAATTTAGCCCCCGATTCAGACAGGAGCTCAAGTCTTTTGCTGCACAGACATAGACTTATGAATGTGATAAAAATCACAAGCTCCGTCATGAATAGAGCAGTGAACCCTCATTAGACACAGCAACAACACTAGAATTTACTGTCACAGAGATACAAGTCTGAAATCCTGATGAAAACACAGATCAAGTGACGATAGTCAGATGAGCATTAACTGTGCTAAGCAAATCTTTAGACTGTAAACTTAGATTAAAGCAGATCAAAAAAGAGTAAGCAACACACCAGAACTGTCATCTTTAACTCTTTAGAGCCAGAGCAAGAAATGAAAACTGATACAGTTTTTTCAAAGCACATATAACCTCCAGAGGTTAAAGACGAACAAAAACATTTCACACGGAGATTTCAGAATTAAGATACGAACACACCTCTTCCCTCAAACCAACCCCTGTAAAAATTTGTATTAATCAAAGACACCCCCAAACACACAGACTACGATTGAATAGCCTGCAGATAGCCACCATATTGAACATAATTACTTGGGATGTCTGAAAGGTGATTAAAAAAAGATGAGACAAAGAAGGGTGCAATTAGGCAGAGGGAAAGGAAGGATCCGAATGCATACAACACCATGTTCAAACCGAGGGAGGCAATTAGCTGGGTGTGGACACAGCACAAACGAAGAAAGCGATGCCCGCGCCCTTACCCAGCACCGCCGTGACTTCCCCCAAGAGACCCATCGCCCCGCGACGTGTCCCGACAGCCAGAGGATGCAAAAGCAAGTCCCTGCAGTGCAGAAAGCTTAGCAGCTTCTCAGCCGGGGAGGGGTTTTTTGGGAGCAGAGGCTGCAGAAAAGCGGCCTGACCTCCCGGGACGGGCTGGGGAGGGGTTGTTGGCCACAACCTGTTACACGACACAGGTTGAGCAGCACGGGAGGAACTAGGTCAGGCAATTAAACAGCTCGCTCTGCATACGTGGCTGCGCTGGGTAATTACAGCAAGGAGACAAACAATGGCAGCAAAGGAATAACCCTCCGACTTTAAAGTGCCCATACCGGTTACCAGCATTCACACCCACGGCTCAATCCCCGCCGTGTCACCTGCTGTTCACGCTGCCCTGCGATGCGCCAGACACCCCATCCCATTCCCTTCTACACCGGGAACTCCAAACTTTAATGAGCATCTCAACTGGGACCAATTTCCCAAAGACAGAAACACTAGGCTGAGAAAAAGCACAGCAAAGGAAGTGTCCGCCTGCAGCACATTAGGGAGGGAAAAGAAAGCACTAAACCAGCAGGAGACACAGAACATGAGCCCTTGTAAGAGCAAGTTAAAGGCTGGTCCTTCTGACCCTCCTCAAAAGGGCACTTCAGATTTGCACTCGTGCGGCACCTACCCCACACGGAGCACAGCCTGGATGGCTCAGGAGGCCACACAGCTGCTTCACAGCACTTAGATGGTCCATGACATCTTTCATTTCACCCACTGAGCCCCACAGCCCTTCCTACAGCCTCAGGTCGGGCTCTCTCGTGTTGGAATACGGCTCAGTGCACATGCAGCAGCCACCATGGCTCTCTCCTGGCTGCTTCCCACCTCAGTAGTTTAGGCCAACCTGGCCAAAAGCTGGTAGTGCCTCACAGTGAGCAAAAACTTCAGGTTTTTCTGTTACAGCCTGTATTTTGCTGTCTCTGCCAGCCATCCTCATCCATCTCCCCGTCTTGCGTTTTGTGTTTCAGCCAAGGCTTAGATGAAAGTCCAGGGACAGCAGGAGCTACTCTGAGACTTGTCTACACAGCTCAGCGTAGCAGAAGCACACTTAGTGCTCCTTCTTTTGCATTAATAAAAGAGTAAAAGCAGAGAATGGCGGAAGGACATAAAGGACTTCCCTGTTTGCAAGGCAGGGTATATGGCAAGCACCATTAGACTCGGTGTATAATCACAGCCTTTCGCTTTCCTACCGCAGCACCACGGCGAGATACCCAACACACACCGACTGGCTGAGCTGTCGCAGCATCCTGCGGTCAGGAGATCAAAGGCACAAACCTCCCAGTCGCAATTAACGCTTGTAGTTAGACCCAGGAGGAGATGACTGCGTCAAGAGATGCAAGGTATGAAACTGCCTGCAAACCGATTCAGCTTCCCATGCAGTGTGCCAGCCCAGCTAGGACACAGCCTACGCCTCCCCTGGCCAGAGCCTCAACAGGCCCTGGGGCACCACCAGCCCTTCAGCAGGCAGCCTTGGGCCAGCCCCAGCCGCTCTCAGGAGCGCTGTGTGCGGTCCCTTCACTATACCCACACCGTGGCCGAGCCTCTCCCCAAAACACCAGCACAGCCCCGCGTGAGGTCTCCTGGGGTACCAAGCAGGGAGGCCCCGTGGAGATGTGCCAGCTTACATCAGCATGGGGGTCCTGCCTCCTCCTCCCGTCCCATTTTGCTCACAGGCATAACCGTGCTGCATCCTTCTCTCCTGACAGGATGCTGGGGGATTTGGGCCAGGGAGGTAGCTGCCAGCACCCATGGAAGACAACAGCCCCGAAGGTGCCGAAGGCCAGCTGGTCCTCCTGATCCTCGTCCTGGGCTTTGCACAGGCTGTCTCCAGGAGCAGAGCAGCAAATGCAGGCAACGGCTAGAGCACGGTTTAACAACCTTGGCTAGGATCAGACTACACAGTGTTACAAGGCTACACGGGAACGCTCCCCTCTCCCTAGAGATGGGGGAGAATTAGGAAATATCTGTTATAAAACTTTCGAGAGCTCTCTGATATATGACCGCTTTGCTCTGCCCGAGCTGGAAGCCAGCCAGGCTTTATGCTCACACCAGGGGTCTGTTTCAACAGCTCTTCTTGGTAAGCAGTGGTCTTCAGGCTGCCAAGTGCTCGCAAGCATTGCTGTTCACGAAGCTATCACGGTTACAGACTCCTCTGAAAACTTCCATTTCCTTTAACATTGTCCTTTTTCTTTCTTCAAGCAATTCTTGCAAGTCCTCGAAACGAATGGGAAATAAAATAAATAACCCCCCCAACACCCAAATATAGAGGGAACAAGGGGAACACAGCCAACTTGACCAAGATCTTAGTTTACAGAACATATTTTAAGGACTGGCAAAGAGTCAACCGTATGGCTGCAGAGCTATATGGAGGTTAGCTCTAATGCATAATAAACTTGACAGTGCTTCACTAGCCAAGTAGGGTGTTATTTTTCTAAACTTGGCTGCTTTGGAAGAAGAAAGGACTAATTTATCTTTCCAAATTTATCATCATCAACATGTGCGTGACCAGTTCCGACCCACCTCCTTAAAAGTATCCCAACTATGGTCATGGGCTGTGCAATAACATACTGAACACATTACAAAGCTCCCCTATCCCTGTGCAAACACATCAATTCTGAGATACCCATTTCACCTGAAACTAAGTGCTAGGTTTCCACTATTTTAAATTCCAGCTGTACAGTAGAGTTTAGAGATGGCTATAAATCTAAACCCAGCTTCTTACATTCAGTGACAGGAAAGAAGGCTTTTAAATTGAAGTTGTCACCACTGAAGGTTTTCAGGCAGCAGTTCCCAAAGCCTTGAAAAGAGAGGCACATGAGAAAACAGAGCCCAGACGTACAGAAAGCCTCCTTCCAACTGTTGCATTCTCCCAAATTACATGCAGGTAAACAAGCTTATAACCAAGTCCACTGGGAGGCCCTTCCACAGACCTGAAGATCTAAGTTTTACCAGCTCCCACCTCCTGCTCGGTGGCCCAAGCTGTTCCTGGCAGTGGATGCGGCTTCTCCAAGCTCCGGCCCAAAGAGCACGGATGCTGGAGAGCAGGAGCCGGGCAGCTGGCTGGACCACACTGGGCCAAGAGGACCCGGGGACTGCAGGATCAGACCTGGGGCGGGGGGGAATGGGCAGCTCAACATGCAAGGAGGGTATGGCGAGAGCACTGGCAGCATTTGCGATATCGGCTGAAGGCCAAGGTTTATGCTCGCACCAGCAGCAAGGAAACACCGGGCGCTCTTATGAGCGTCACAGCAAACGTTGCGTTCAGTTCATATGTGAGGAGACAGGGGGAGGGCAAACAAATGCTCCATGGGTCACGCTGGCAAATCCAACAGAGGTGGTTTATTCTCCAGGCGTGTAAAGCAGCGTTCCATTACACTGTGCAGAAGGAAGATGCCGGTGCTGACGCCTTGGTGGGTTAAGATGGGTTGCGGTGGAAAGAAGCAGCCATGGATGCCTCGTGCTCAGTGACTCTTTGCTCCGGGTGCAGAACTGTAATGCTGCTGAAATACGATCCGCAAAAGTGAAAATAAAGTCTCAGCCCTCTTGTGCTCTGGGCAAAGGGGATCCCCCCGGCTCCCCAGCTGCTCGCAGGGGATGAGGGAAAGGCAGAGCGGGGACTGCGCCGAGAACCACAGGTCATAGAGGATGCACAAACCCGGCGTGTGGCAGCAAAGGTCCCAGGGACACAAAGGAGCTTTGACTGTATAGAAGAGCACAGAGGTGGGGGAGTGGGTGGGGAGTAGAAAGAAATACATTTTTGGCAGCAGAGATTTTATTGTCTGTTTGCCCTCCCCTTGCCAAAACGTCTACAGAAATTGCAAAATGCACAAGCCCCAGATTCCTCCGACCCTTGGCAGAGGAAAAGTGGCACCCGATTTTCAGAAAGGAGCAGAGAGACTTGCAGAAAGGAATGTGGAGTTGAAAGGTGAGGAAGAGCAGGGCGGCTGGGCACTACAGAGCACAAGCCAGCCTTTGCTGTTTTCAGAACTTTTGTGCAGGTTTTTATTCCATTTTTTTATTATAGAATTAGTAATTAATATATTTAATATGTTATATTATTTCTTCAGAATTTTTATTCTGCTGGGAGCTCTCTGGACTCATGTGGGACAAGACAGCCAACACACTCGGCCCAGCAGCTCCATCCTAAACCCAGAGACGCCAGACTTCACTCGGGAGGTACCATTCTCTGAGGAGATACAGCCACCTCCAGGATTTCACACACAGGAATGGCTGCAGATCTCTCAAAGAACACTGTAAATACGCTTATGATGCAGCCTCTGAACCTGGTAAGCCATGGATAAATCCCCTCCAGAGGGGGGACTGGCACGAAGCTTCGCCAACGCACCGGCTGTATTTGCCCAAGCCTTTGTCTGGCTCTCCTGGTGTGTCCTACACGCTGGCAGCAGCACCGACACGCGGCATCTCACACACAGCGCAACGTCACCCGCTCACCCTCCGCTCAGGAAAGCATCGTCCTCCTTTAAAGCGCAGGTACCTACACACTGCTGCGCTGTCAGCACCGGCCAGTGCTCAGGAACATCAAAAGAGCACAAACACCAACTCCTTCAAGCATCAGGCCTCTGCACCGCCCTGGGATTTGGGCTTTTCACACACTCTGTCCCCTACGGGGAACAAAAGTACCATGAAAACTTTGGAAACAGCTTTGTGAAAGCAAAAAAACACGACTGGCTTTTAAGTAATCTTATCAGGCAGGTTTTCTCACACCCCGGGTATTGCAGCATTTATCCTCTGAGCCACATTCCCAGCCCACACGGAGCAGAAGCTTCATGTGCAGATCCAGGCTGGGATACAGCCCTGCAGTAGGGCATCCTCCAGCGCACCCTGTGCATTGAGGAACACCCCGAGCACTGGGAGGGGGGTAGGCTGCTGCTTTTGAGGCACTGGGGTTTCCTCACTCCATGAATGTGCCAAGAATAAAAGAAAAATAAAGAAAAGCTAAACTGAGGCAGGTCTAAACTCTTGGGGCTGGATTAACAACTGAGAAATGCCAGGGAACATTCCTCGCTGTCATCAGTGAGCATCAGCCACTTTGCTTCACCGGAGCTGGGGATCTGCTCGTACTCACTTCACGCACTACTTGAAGCCTAGAGACTGACCATAAGTTTACCAAGTAGGATAAAGTATTTTTTCAAAAAGATGTAATTTGAAGGTTAAAAGCCAGGGGACCAAAGTCACCTTGAAAGTAAATAACCTGGCTTCTGCTGAAGCCGGGCTGTGAAGCCGCCCGGTGCAGAACGCGCCGCAGGCAGAGCGGGAGCTCTCGCCTTTCCTCACGTGTGGAATCGCTCGCTGGGCGCTGCCCGCAGAGATCCTGCTCTCGGGAGGAAGCGATGCTCCCCTCCCTCCGCTGCCCACAGAAACTGGATGTGACAAAAAACCCCCTCTCTGCTTCTGGCGGTTCTGCTTGCAGGAGCAGGGAAGCCGGCCCTTTGGGTTGCTGTCAATTAGAGCACACACCTTGCAAGCCAGGGGTGGGGAAATATGGACCAGCCTTCGTTCAAACCTCTCCCAGCTCCAGAAGCCCTGAACTCATCTGGATGATGGACAGTCTGCTTATTGCAGCACTCCGTGCATCACCAGCGCTTCTCGTGCTATCAGCACTTCATGTCAGTAATATGAAGTTATGCTGCTGGAATAACAGTATTTATCCAGGCCAGACGTGACTCCTTATTGGTTTGATGACATGTGTGTCTATGATGGGTAAGGGAAGGCTTTTTATGCTTCTCTTTGCTTTCGCTTATGCTTTATGCATACACATAAACACTTATACTTGCACCAAATGTTTTGATGTTGACAGCATTCGTTTCAATAGCAGTGGCATTTTTCACATTCCATTTAAAACCAAACCCATTTTCCAATTCCAAAATTATTTGCGCTTTCTGTTTAAAGTGCTCCATTTTTCCCTGAAAGGATGACAAGTTGCCAAGACCCTTCATTTCAAATGGCAGATGTGCCAAATGGAGATTTGCTTTCTGTTAAAGTGAGGCCCCAAGTTCTTCAAACATCTTTAAAACTTCAGCATCCTGTAAAAAAGGCCCCAATTTCCTCTACTCTTTCAGAAAGCAATTCCCGTACAAAACACAGCCACAACTTTGCCGTTAACCACTTTCACGTCAGGTTTCTGACCCCACCATAAAATAACAAATACTGGATACCGAATAAGAATCTCTAAAACATGAAGCATACTAAAGGTGAAAACTTTGGCCAGCTACACCGAGCTCCACTACCAGCTAATGATACAGGACTGTTCTCCAAGAAAAGGCTGTAAGAACCGAGTGACCCCTTTAGACTGATTGACCCTCAAGTAGAAAAAAAAAAAAAAGAAGGACAGAGGCCCGAGTTTGACATGACCTGGAAAATCCCAGAAACATCAGGTACTGCTAAAGAGAAGTTCATGGAACTGCAGCCGCGGTTGCCCCCCTGGCTATGAGGGCATGCCGAAGGTGGCCGCCACACCACCCTTCCTCAGCCCAAGATGAATGTGTAGCAGCTCAACATTTTTTTTTTCCCCAGATTTTGGCTACTGTATCATGAAGTATCTTTTAAAGGTATGTTCCACCAATTCACACATTTCAAGAAAACAGCGGAAGCTTTTTAACCAGAGAATAGATATAAGAAGTATTTTAACAATTCATTTTGATTACTACTTTATAGGGTTTATTACTTTACTACTAGACAGAATTAAGGCAGGAAATCAGGGAACTAGGAACGAAGTTCACAGTGTAGGAGTTTCCTCACAAAGCTTTTGTTCTTGAGACAAGTTTGACTTGAAATCAGTAAAAAGTCGCTTGCCTTGAGCGTTTACTATGCAGTGTGTAGAAGGATATGCCACTGAGACAGAGCCGACCTGTGAAGTTACCACCCAGATTTCAAACAACTTAAAAGCTTTTGAGTACTTAAGACTTCTTCTAGTGCAGTGAGCACACAGCGGGGCTGTGAAACCACGACAAGGAAACCATCATCATCCTTATCCATTTGCTTGGAGCACCAGCATTTAAGTGAAGGAGGGGAGAAAGCACACTGAGTTTTTAATATGTCAATAAGATCTAGAAATCAGACACAGCTCCTAGTGAGTTCGCAGGACCCCGTAGGTGGCAGAGGAGAATAAATGTGAGAGGCACAATAAGGAGCTCCAAAGGAACGCCGGGGCTTACCTGGTGCACACAGGACTTGGCGTTCAGAAAGAACAGCTCGACCGTAGTTTTGTCTCTGAGAAAGGAAATGCTTTCAATGTAGAACCTGAAAATTAAAAAAAACCCCAAATAGTTAATTTCTTGAATAGGTTTCATCTTCCTTCCAAATCATTTTATTTCCTCAACGTTTTGTTCTCTGGTAATAAAATAGCACAGAGGAACTATGAGCTACTGCGCTTAATTTCCTGCCCATTAGGAGGGAACAAGCGGAAAAATCACAGGCCGCAGCACACTCCTTGTTCAGCAAACTCCTTGTTCACTAGATCGTAGATATCTGATGACTTTTCATCTCATTTGAAAACCCTGTTGAACATTAAAGCAGCAAAGCCCATCCCTCCTATTCAGATAAAACACAAAAAAGTGGAAAAGGTGACTCCAAACAGGGTCTTGCAGGTCAGGAAGCTCGCCCAGCACTAACGATCATCCTAATGATGATGAGAGGCCTAAATCAAGTGGTTTACATGGAAGGGCTGCAAACTGGCTCAGCCTTGCAGGCACCACTCCATGGAGCCTTCTCCGCCCTCTCCCCAGCCTCTTCTTCCCCGAGCGCATCGCAGAGGCACCACCAACAAAAGCAATCCCCTTACTGGTGACTCCGGCCCAGCTACGGCCAGCAGATGGGTCCCAGCTTGTCACAGACCTGCAGCAAACGTCACGTCTGCCGCTGTCACTCTGAAGAGTCGCACACAACCCATCCGCGCGACTCGGACTCACTTGGGGCATCAAACCAAACAGCGCTGAGATGCATTAAATGGTGCGGAGAAAGCACATCTGTAATTTGATGAGCGTGGAACTGCCAAGTCAGTTTAAAGAGACAAATTTGTGTGAATGGGTTCCTGTCAATCCTCCTTTAGCTGGATCTGAAAGCAGGATACCAGTGCTCCAGCTCCTTACAGAGGATGAATGCGTTGGGTCCAGACTCTCCCACCTGATCCTAGACAGCAGGTACAGGTTTTTTCCAGCCAAGCAAAGACTTGGGCCACCACCAGCACTGCCCCAGCAGCGCAGGCCACACCGGGGCTTCTCCGTGTCTCGCCTTTGATGGCAGGAGGGTCGGATGGCCAAGGCAGGGCACGCAGCCCGCTATGTGTAACAGAACCAGGCCAATCCCTCCCACAGCCCCACGGTGCTCCTGAGGCTCCTCGCAGCCTCAAGCTCCGGCCACTCATGTCTTGGTGAAGATGCTTTGCAAGACAGTAGGAGAAGTCCCCAGCAGCAGCACGGAGCGCATGGTAGGGAGCAGTAAAGCCAGCACCTGCCACACGGGTTAGGAACGTATGCAGTATTTAGGTTGGGACTTGAGACAAGCAATACATTAAACAGTAATTGTTTTAATATTTCACATTCCTACAGCATGTTCCATCAACCTACAGCACTCCCCAGAACGCCTCTGCAGGGTAGGGAGGTAATTTACCCCCCGACAGGCGTGCAGCCCGTCCAAGGGCAGACCCAAGCCCGGCAGCCTGCCCCTGGTTTACATTGCCATGACTCACCTTTCACCGAGAACTGTAGGAACCACAGGTATTTCCACCCTCTCTTGATCACACGTGATATAATTTATTTTTTTTTCCCCAACAGCTTTGCTAAACTTCACTAAGTACACTTGGAGTGTTTCTCTGCAGAAATGCAGAGCACCAGAGGGCCGGAGCCGCACTCCTTGTCCTTTCCCAACCTGCTGCCAGACCAGCCCTTCACGGCATGGACCTTCCTCAGCCTGATAAAGCCTTCCTCCCCCCCTGCACCAAAACGGTGATTTTTCCTCAACTAATGACCTCATTTGCACTTGCAGTTTCTTTCAACTAAGAGCCAGACGTGGCTGACACCCTCACAAGCAGGATAGTACCTCCGGCTGCGCAGAGAGGTAGCCCCCATCACTGGGTACGGAGTACGGATTTAGGGAGAGGGCACTGGGGAGGTGTTGCCCCTGCCCCAGCCAGGGGTGTGTGCTCTGTTTCTGCTGTGGTACAAACTGTACGCCTTTATCACCACAGTACAGATGGGGAACACTGGACCACAGAGATAAGGATGCTTAGGGATGACAGGCATGTTAGGGAACACCATAAAGTACATATTCTGCTTTTAGTTCTGATGCTGTCAGCATCTTTGAAACTGGAATGACACTTTTTAAAGTCCTAAATCTGCATGTCCTAAGTCTATAAATCCTAAACCAGCTACATGTACCGTATGAAAACTCACCTGACTGGATTGATTTTATGCCAGCTGAAGAAAAATAAATAAAGCCTGAAAGGATTTATCGTGTGTTTCATTACTGAACGACAGGAGCTCAAGGCTGGGGAGCTCTGAACAAAAGGAGGGTCATAACCATGTACCTGGAGATGCCCCCATTTCCAGTATTGCTACTGGAAACTGTCTGGCAGGGTGCTGAAAGATACTGAGAGCTGATGCTGTTGCACATTTGCCACTTGCTATGAGAAGAGCAGCTCGGTGCCCTGCCTTCTTACACTTGCCCAGCCCCTCCATGCCACTCGCCCCACACACAACTATGCTTTTCCGTTCAAGCCACAGGCACATACAGCTACAACTGTGTATTCGGCTGCTCTCAAGGGAGTTTAATTAAGGAACAGGCTATGACAAGGCAAATGTGTTCACACCAGATAAGTGTCTGAACATACTATCCAAGGCATAGGCCATGGCAAGGCCACCAAGGCATAGGAGCAAAGGCCTGGGGTTGCTTACTTAGCCAAAAAGTTGTAACAAAGTAGAGTGCTGCAGGTTTTGAAGTGTCTTTTCTGCTGGACTATTTATTTTGTACAGATCAGATGGTTTCTATATTGCTAGTTATTTCTGTATCCTGCTCCTCAGTCACTGCCCATCTCCTTGGCTCCTACTTGCTTGGTGTGGATCTCACCACCCTGGAGTAGTCAGGCTTAAAAACAGCTTCTAGAAGTTGATCTTCCCAAGCCCACTCCTCACACATGAGCTATTGCCCAGGTCTCTGAACAGCCTGTCCTGTAGAGGACTGTCTTGCAACAGAGAAGGACAAAGTGACCATCACGAGCCAACAGCATTAAACCCAACCAAAGAAATGCTCAAGGTACATGATCGCCTTCACAGCTTTCTTGGGCACTCATAGATTTTAGCCTCCCAGATCCTCATCAAATACAGTGAATATATTGAAAAGCCCATCATCCCTTTTAAAATGGATTTTTTTTTTTCCTTTCTTTTAAGAGTGAGGAAGGGACGAACAGCTCTGAACTCCATCACAGATAAGCACATATTCAGCAAAAACAAAGTGCCACTTGTTTGAACGGTTCCCTCAATGACCAGGGTGCAGAGGACGTGGCGAGATGACGGTGCCAACCAACCCAACTACACCAGAGGCTCTGCTTTGGAAACACTTCAAAAAATTAAGCACACAAGGCATAAATTGACTGAGATATGAAGAGCGAATGAGGTCAGTCTGCTCTCATTCTCCTCATAGACTGCAAGGAAAACAAAAACTCCAACAATATTAAGAATATGATGCTTGGTCTATTCTGCCAGCACAGCTCTGCCTCATAGGACGTGGGTTTTTTTCAGGCCCTTAACCAGCAGAGCTTTGCCAGCAAAAGCCCTAAAATCATGCAATTACATTGGCCAAAATCATCACTTTGCCAGGGATTTTATTCTCTCCTGGGGACTGGCTTAAGCTCTGTGAGCAAAGAAGCCATCAGCAATCCCTTTCAAGTACAGACAACCCTTAAGTAAACATAAGAAGAAAAAGTAAGTACGATTGTTTAAACAAACTGTATTAAAATTTAGCACTAATAAAGACAAGTCAGGCAAAGAAGATCTTTAAAATACGGGGTTTCAAACAAGAAAACCCCAAACCACAAATTAGGAACAATGTCCTAGTAACAGTTTAAAAAGTAGCAGGTTCCAAACTACTTTTTTTTTTGGTAGATACAAAAGAGAGCAGCACTTATCCAGGACCTAATCTCCTTCTAAAAATAGTACATCGCTTTGACATTTATTTCCTTTATCAAATCTGTAATCAGTTCTTTTAAACAAAAACCTCTGGTGATGAAAAAACACAAGTGGTAACGTTTTCTTTGTGGAAACAATTACTCACCTAACGGCAAAGTACAAAGTTGCCGGGCCCGGTTTCTTGGGCAAGTCATGGTCCAGGACTCGGTGATCCAGCTGCAGCCAGACGCTCTGACCTCTGCGGAAACAGGTTGGGGAGGTGGTTAAAAACTGGGGCAGGAAATACAGAAACAGGCTCTTTTCAGTGCTCATGTTCACAGCAAGTGTTACTTTAAAAAATGTGAGATTCAGCTCTGAGGCAGGCAAACATCTCATCCAATTATTTCCTTTTTTCCTAACTTTGAGATTTTGATGCAACTCACTTCTGGACATTAGAGAACGCTCTTTGCAGTCACACTTTCAGCTGCAGCACAAAAGTCACAGCACGGCACTCAGAAAAGCTAAACATTATTGAAATACCCTCCTTTGCTAGAGATGAGGATGCTGCCATTGACTTCTCACAGCGAGCGGGGGGATCTGATCATCAGCAGAGGCTGGATGTTTGCCTGCAGCAGGAGCGTTGTGCACCGTCCCCGGTCCCAGAGAGACAAACCCCCGGTTTGGGGCAGAGGGATGTACCGCAGGCACACTCAGTTAATGACGTAGGTGTCTAAAACACAGTTCTCTCTATAGCAGCTTCTCTGATTGAAATGAGAAGGAAGCCAGAAATAAAACAAAAATCCCCCAAGCCCCAATAACCCCCCCTAAGGACCGAGGGGGAGGGCAGGAGGCTGTGGCTGCCCTGAAAGGCTGGGACATGGGTGCCCTCCAGAGGCCACAGGCTCCCTCTGAGCACCCAGCCCAGCCCCGAACACCCAACGCAGCCTCTGGATCCCCACTGGCATTTCTGGGGATGCCAACAGCTTTTAGGTAATCCCCTGGCAGCACTTTAAAGCTCACCATGAGGGAGCGCCAGCAACCAAAAACCTCCAGAAGAATTTCAAGGCAGCTCTTCTGGGGAGGAGGAAAAGAAGCCAAGTACAAACAGCATCCTTAAGGGATTTGCAGAAGAGCTGAAAGAAAGTATTTTCCAGCACTTTAAAAGGACAAGGATGTGGCAAAAATATTCTAGGGAGAGCCCAAGATGAGAGTGGCTGGTAAAAATAACACACCCCTGTGGTCAGGGCGCCGGAGCAAGTGGCTCCTACCAGCTCCGTAAACACCAGCCCTTTCCCCGGGGCCAGTCCTGCACCTGCAGATGGGAACTGCCATGGCCAGGGCCCCAAACACGGCTCCGACATGGTTTGTAGGAGGCGGCTTCCACACAGGACACCATAAAAAGCAGCAACGGAGAGCAGCAGGGACCAATATGATTCTCATTAGACAAGAAGAGGTTTATTTAGGGGCTGCATTAGTGGCACAACACCATTTCCCTGCTCCAGCTCTTTGGGGAGCTAAAGGTGACTCTTCTGGAGATGCTGGTCCTGCCTGCGGGTTTCGGTCCTGCACCCAGCCAGGGTGGGGAAGCATTTCAGCGCAATGCTGCCAGATGAGTCTACACCACCAGCTGAGATTCAATTAACCCAGCCGACTCCGGGTTAATGCCACGGCAGCAGATTTACCACGGCACTCCGGAGCCTGGCCACGGCATCTCACCCAGCCCGGCAGCAGCCGCTGGCGGAGGGTGGCAGGGGACAGGCATCGGCAGTGACATGCTGCACCCAACACCGGCATGCATTTGCATTAGTCCAGCTGCCGGGAAGGGAGGTTGTGCATTTCCAGCATTTGCTGCTTTTGCAGCTCTTTCTGGTAGTCTGCAGACCAGCTTGGATATCTAAAAGCAATAGGGAAGCTACAGGGAAAGCTGTTTACAAGAAGGACTAACTTCATATTTCACTGCTGTTAGGGAAGTTTGGGTTTGAAAGACTCAATAACACGTTTGAGATTAAAGTGCAAAGCAATAGGAACAATTCATTTTGAAAATAAACACAAAAGCTTTTTGTTGTTACTAAAAGCACAGAGTAGGAAAGCTGAGGGTGTTCACATGGGAAATTATTCCTGAATCCACCTTGTGAGACAAACACGA
Source organism: Rhinoptilus africanus (assembly GCA_013400135.1). Lineage (NCBI taxonomy): Eukaryota > Metazoa > Chordata > Aves > Charadriiformes > Glareolidae > Rhinoptilus > Rhinoptilus africanus. Next base: position 1,266,578 of record VXBO01007135.1, read on the forward strand.
GAAGTGAAAGCATCAAGAATGTATTTCACAAGTATTCTCTGGTTTGTGCCCAGAAGATGTTTTCCAAATATTTTCTGTTTTGTGCCTTCCCCTTTCCTCAGCCAAGCAGCACGAGCACAAGGTAAGAAAATTTTTCTTCTTCAAAAGAAAGTCATTTTTCCACCTCACTGAGCTGCCACGGTGTCAGGGATCAGGTTTCGCATTGCAATAATCACACAGCTGTTCAAAATAAATGAACATACTTACGTATCATCTATAAACGTTATCCCAAAATACTCCTTTTCTTTCAGGTTGAAGTGTGAGGCCACCAGATCCAGTAACTCCCGCGACAAAAGTCTGGGCTATTGAAAGAATAAAAATAATTTAATGCATTTTGGTCCAGGCTTTTCATATGTAATAACAGTTTTTTCTGCAAATACTGACAGTTAAGCACACACGGCTAAGTCAAACCCCTGTTGTACAACTCAGTACAGAAGTGGCTCCATCAGACTCGGGGCAGTCGGACACGATGTCTCTGTGGAGCTGCAGGACGTGTGGAGCACGGAGAGGCAATTATGTACTTAACCCACCACATCAAGCTCAAGTGCATGGACCGACCGCTGCTTTCCTCTTTCTGGGGAGAAATGCGGAAGCTCAGGCCTTCCTGCGCTTACAGCAGGAGGGATTTTTCAACTAAGAAAGTATTACGTACTGGAAGATCTCATGCTTTGGGTTCTGTTATGGGAAGAAAACACATCTCCAAAAATACAGACTTTTCTTCCCTTCTAAATTACAAAAAGCACCACCAAGAGGTGCACGTTTAATATACTTTAAGAATTTTAGGAAAAACAGATGAAAAGCTGAATGCAGACAGCAGATATTTTGCCCACCGTACACCAACATCCAAAGGAAACCCTCCCGCTAATTCAGGCCTGAGGGACATGTGTGTCTGAACTCATGCCCGTTTCTTCCACTTCTATGAGTTGCTCCAGTAAGAGAGACAACTTTTCTTCGAACAGCGCTTATGCGCAGCCCCCCGGCAATAGCACCGTTAAAGAAAATAAGCGGGGAAATCCGGCACCGTGCTACCAGTACCCAGAAAAAGCAGGGTCTTTACCTGAACCAGCAGCTCCAGGTTCCTGTCATCGAGGAGGTGCACCCGGCAGTGCCGGCCCTCTGTCATCTGCAAAGACAGCAACACAGCCCCTGAGGAACCGCGGGACCCCTCCTGGCTTGCACTGGCCCACCTGCGGCTGGGGACGGACAGCGCGCAGCAAGCGTTTAATCTCCACCGATAAGGGAATCCGCCCCGTCCTTCCCCAAGGACTCTGCCTGCGGAGCTGCCTCAGCATTCTCAGCTCCCACCGACTTCAAGCCAGAGGGACGGGCGCTTCGCAGCGCTCAGCATCAGGTAGAAGTGACACAAGTGCTGCAAGAATTTAATGTGAGGTTGAAGCAGCCTGGCGAGTACCACAGGCACTTCAGCAACGGCCTCTTGCTCTGGGGAGGAGCAGAGGTGTCCAGGGACTCAGGAAACCCCCATCTATCCAACCCTCCCTGCGGATGGTGCCCAGACTGGTCTGTTGACAGAGAACCTGGTCTCTAGTGAGGATGGAATCTACGGCACATTAACGCTCTTCCCTTGGATAACTTCTCACAAGCATTAGAAATCCTTGCCTCCACAGGATTCTTATGTAGGTGGTTGCACAGGCCAAGACAGGTGCTCAAAGTGAACGGTTAAGAACAGGACGAGCTTTGCAACCTTTGACAGTATATCCAGACCACTTACTTCATATCACATTTATCTCTTACAAACAACACGTCATTCTCTCTTAAAGAGGACGGCAATTCAGAAATAGCTGCACATTAGGCCCTTTTAATATCTGCCCTTTGAAATCTAATGCATTTCCATGAAAGATTTTACATTATTTAAAATCTGTTCTAATTATGGTTGTCTTGCCGGCTTTGGTGAGGACCAGCTTCATGGCGCTCTCTGGGCAAGAGCTGTTGAAGGAAACCTGGCTTTTATATTTATTCTCCCAGCTTCAGGGTAACTCATTTTCCTGACAGCACAAGCTTCTCGTAGACTGTAAATTATGAGCTGTGAGCAGAGGCCGAGGGTGGTTTGCTTAGATAGGGGCTCCCGGAGGGATTAAACAGCAACACACAGCCATTTCTCCTTTCACATCCCTCTGGCTCTGCTGGGATGGGGACAAGGACAGTGCCACCATCCCCCCCTCATCACCTCCTGCCCCAGGATGCCGCACAACCGAACCTCGTAAAGACTTAAAAATAAATACAATTTATACCCGATTGCAGTGTAACTGAAGAGAGACCTCCCGCCTCCCCCCAGGGCTGCCCCCGTTTCGACGCCCGGCTGTTTGCACAGCGAGGGCTGCCGAGACACAGCCTCTTCTGTCACCAGTCAGCCACAAGAAGCCAAATTAACAAAGCTCTATTGTTACAACTAATTGAGCTCATTTTGACCAAAACCCGGGAGGGAGTCCCCTCCTGAGGAGCTCCACAAACAGGTCAGAGATGAGCATCTGCGGGCACAACTCTGTCTAGTGTCTGGGAAGACACAGTTATGGCACATGTGGCACCAGAGCTGGCTGCTCCTGGCACGAACCAGACACTTAGCGTCACGTCACTCATCAAAACACCGGTAAAAGGACCATTTGCAGAGTGAGTCTAGCTGGAAGAAACCCCTCCTTTTCGTTTCTCCTACTGCTGTGAACATGAATTTGTAGAGCAGTGCCAGATGAAGACTGACCTACAGCTGCACCAGCCCCAGGCCCGTGCTCCCCGCAGGGTACCACCTTCCAGCGCTTTATCCTCAGCTTTTGGGAGCAAAGCTGCAGCATCCTGATGCCAGCATGCTCCCTGCCATCCATCCGCTCACCCAACACACCGCCTGGAGCCCTTAAATCCATTACGATCTGATCACGGCTCCATTTGTTCCTGAGAGCTGCAGGTCTGCCACCGCACCGTCATAAATAAGTCGCATGTTACTATCAATTAATCACGTCATCAGCATACCCTTCAAGGTGGTGCATATTTCTGGCTCTGACATACTGTTACCAATCTGCCCCTGTTGCGAAGTGCCTGATCCAATAGTGTTTTTAAATCATTCCCCATCTGTTGCTCTGAGATAGCACAAGGGTTGCCATTATTTAATTGCTAGCTGCTTTAGCTTTCACCCAGTGAAATCACATTAATCACTTCTGACTCTCTTAATTGCCTCAGTTGTCTATTGTTAAGTAAAAAAGGTTTCTATTATAGCAAACGCATCCACAAAGCCTTTTGCTGAGGAGAAAGGAAGGTTGCCGGGAAGATTAAAACATAAAAGAAATACCAACCATAATCTCTGCTTTTATTCAGCTATCCAAAGGAATTGCAAAGCACCTTAAAAGTAAAGTAATTAAACCTCCTGACACCCCTGAAGATAAGGCATAATTATATCTTGCTTATTTTATTGATGAGAAAACATAAGGACACAGCCCAAAAGTCTGATTTACAGATATAGATACAGATAACACTTAGGACCCGAGTCTGCAGGAATCTCATCTCAGAAGAAATCATACAGTTGCTTCCCAGCGCGCTGGAAACCTCAACCAAGGAGTTGCAGCAGACGCCAGGTTGCTTGGCGATAAAGCACAGTGAAATGCCGTTCCTGTGACAAACCTGTCAGCTCCCGCACACATCCCCACGTGCCGATGGGCCTGTCTCACCCCAGGAACACTCTGTCACACTCTGGGACATGACAGCATCGTCCAGGGCCACGAAGCGTCTGCTGCTGCCTACAGCTCAAGGAAGAGTGTGTGTGTGGGTGTCTCTGGAGCCCTTTCTATTTGCTGCTTGCACCCCTCTGCCCCCCCAAGCCCACACATGCACACCCGAGGGCTGCATCCCTGCCACAATGCCTTCTCCCGCTGGGCTGAGGGGCACAACATGGATACTCACTGTCTGGCACCACAGCTCGGTCGAGGAACACAAGTCTACCAGGGTGACTACCAGTTCTGCATTTGCAGCCGCCGGTGGCTAAAGAAAGCGGTGGTAGCCAGGACAGTCCGGACATCAGCCCTTTTCCTCCTCTTGCAGACCCACAGCTTCGGCAACCAGCGCCCTGGTTTCTGCAGCTGTTGAGCTCTCTCCAAGTATCCCCACCCCATTCCTGATGGGGCAGAGAGCACTTCACTTGGCTTACTCCATACTCACAAACACCATCAGAAGCAAATCACTCCCAATTACTACCACAGAGCAACACGAGCCCATCCTGCACCAGGAATGTCGCCCACCAGAGAGGATCTCCAGGAGACAGCTCTCTCCTCACATGGAGCTGCCCCCTGTGCAGACAGGGCTCCTATACACAGGACAGTACTCACATTTCCCAAGCCTCGTTCGTACAGGGGGCAGAACCACAAGCTTCAGAGGCTGTCACAGCCACACGACCACCTCGCAGACTTTGGAGTATCAACCACCCTCCCCAGGCCCCATATTGTTCCAGCGCAGTGACACAGAGGTGTGACGTGACTGGGGTGCAGCAACGCCACACGCTCCAACACCAGTACCAATGGTCTGGTCCTCTCCTCTTGCCTGAAGAGCTAGGGAGCTTCAAAAAGAGGAGTACACCACCATAGCATCGCAGGACATATTTGGCCATGGAATAGCACCTCCAGCTCAGTGAGCAGAGCCCCGGAGCTCCTGGAGCCGAAGCAACAAAGGACTTGTTTTGAACTGCCCCGATGACACGGGTGTGATTTATTTCCCCGCAGCACATCCCTCACAGACACATTTCCCTGGGCTCTGGGAAGGGACCTGCGCTCGACTCCCCAGCTCTCAGGGGCTGGGCTCCTCCTTGTCAGAGACCCAACGCCCAAGAGCCCCTTGCAGATACATTTTCATCTTTAATTCAGTACGCCTCACTAATCTGAACAATATAATTGATTTTCTATGACGCTGGACCAATCCATCACGAGATGAGCACAGCTGTCTGGCTCAGTTAAGAGGCGGCGTGAGCAGTCTTGAGATATATATGTACACATCTACATTTTCAGCTTATTCTCATTGATTCTGCATTGTCTGTACAAATGAACGATTTTGTTATATTTTTGCAACATGTCCCCAAGTTGGTCTTTGTAGCAGTTATTTTTAAAAGCCTGCTAATATTCAAGCTATTATCCAGTAAAAGCAGCAGCATAAAATTCATGAAGTATCCTTACATCTCATCTCATTCCCAATAAGAAATTAGCAGAGTAACGTAACGCACAGCCTCATTTTTGGCAAAACCATACTGAGATATTGGGAAAAAATAAGAATCCAGCATCCCAAAGTCACTTGTATGCTCTGTGCACGAGTAAGCAATAAAAACTCAAACATGGAGAGGAACGAAGAGGAGAACGCACACTGTCCGGTGTAATATTTGGCTGTCGATGCATTTCTGCAGCCCTCCTAACTTACAGACTTTCAGCAAGAAGCTGATTTACCCACATCTTCAATGAAAAAGGAAGATAACAAAGGAGGAGAAACACACAAGTCTCAGAATCTCCATGGGTGGGAACTGAAGCCCAGGGCGAGACTGTAATTCTATACAGCAGGTTAAAATGTCCAGAAAAATTTCATCTAGCTGGAAAAAATTCCCATTTTTTCCTCCATTTCATTTGTGACACAAAAATTAAGACAAATTCTCCACCTAAAATCATGGAGGCATTTTCCAAAACAACAGTCCTTTGAAAAAGGAAAAAAAACAAGGCAGAGACAAAAAGTGTATTTCTTGGCTATTTAAACCAATTCCCTGTGATATCCTGAGCCTAAATGTTTACTTGGGGGGGGGGGGGGNNAAACATATGCAGGATATTTACACCATCTTTCTTCAGCAGAAACATCCTCCTTATTCGAAGCTGGTTGTTACATGCAATATTTTTAGACATCCATGTGTGTCATCCACTTAGGAAAAAATAAGAAAAAAGTAATTAGACAGGGTGTAAACAGGAAACCTCAAAAAATTTATGCTAAAAAAAAGCTGACAGAATATCATCTCTCCTGAAGCATAGCTTAGGAATGGGAAGTCAAGAAGGGTTTGGGTCAGAAGCAAACCCGAACGTATTGCACTCCCTCCAGAGCAGATTTCACCTCCCAGAACTAGGCAAATTACAGAGACATCGCCTGGTGTAGCTGGCCATATCTGCCACTAACTCCTATTTTTAAGCCTTTTTTTGTTTTAAGAAGGTCTGGAGTCTTCACTACCAAGGAAAGCCAAAAAAGCCACGACACCCTAACAACTCTGTGGCCAGAGAGAATTACACATAAGCTGCACACAGTTGAGACAAAATTGGGAACTGTTTCTACCATCAAAATGCTTTGAGGTCTGTGTGTGCATCCCAGCTGCTCTCCTTTGGGATGGGCCATGATTCGGGCGTCAGCAGCCCACATCCATACGCTCCTGGCACAACTGCGTTGCACTGATGGGTAACTGCGACCAGCTCAGGGGCAGGACAGCTGTGCTGGGATCCTGCATCCATGTTAATATGAATTTCTGGAAGCTTTAAAACCACCATCCCTCTCCCCATCCAGTGAGGCTTCGTATCTTTAACACCATGAGTGCCAGAAGAAATCTTTTGGAAGTAGCAAACCTCCTTCCCCAGTTCTCCTCTTCCCTTCCTCTCAGGATCATAGAATGGACAGGGACACCCCCCACTAGACCAGGTCGCTCAAAGCCCCGTCCAGATAAACCCTTTTGCTCAGGCACGGGTCTTACTGGGCACCGCAGGGGCTCTGCCCAGAAAACCCCCGAGCGTGGCACCGGGGATTCGGTCCCAGCTGCACAGAACTGCGTGTGTTGCTTCCACAAGCTCCTCGCAGGGGAACCACGGGAAATTAACCTTCCCTGGCAGGTGAATGAGCTCCGGAAGATTTTTTACAGGAATAGAAAAAACTGCGCTGATGCAATCCAGTGATGAGAAAGAGAAAGGGGAACCATTTTCACTAGATAAGTGGCTGGCACACAAAACCTTAAACCTGCAGTTTTAAAAGTGAAAAATTGGGCTGCGGTGTATCCTTAGAACACAGGTTGTAAAAGTTGGCTCATTTGTTCCTGAAACAGGCACATCACGGTGGCTCAGTCAGAGCTGAAGAAAATCATAGATAACAAAACCCAAAAGAGCGGTATTCCCACGCACAAGAGGCAGTGGTCAGCTGGGACGTGCCATCCTTTTTCCATGAAGACCCAGCCTTCACAAAAGCCTGCGGAATAGGGGGGCCCCCCCAAAATCCTGCCGTCCTGTGTTTGACCAGCGACTCAGAGGCAGCAGCGCTGCTTTGCAGGTTGAGGAGCCCAGAGAACCAGCCTTGCACTTAAAAGAGAGTTTCATCTCAAAATCCCTACCTGAACTGCAGTTAACCAGCTATAAAGCATCACCAGTAATTTCCTGTAAGGGTGTTTTTTTCCCCTAACCCCTCTTCTGTAACTCATAAACCTGTAAGAGAGCTCAAAGCTTAATATTAAAAACCCCTACGCTGACCTCAGCATTTAGATGGGTTTTTTAACTTGAGTCCTGAAGGCATTTAGGATCAGATCCTCAGCTGCCTTAGATCAGCATCGCTTCATTGACTTGGTACAAGCGGCTGGCTTACGTCTGGGCCATAAACGTGCACAGCTTGATAAAAACATGAAATAAGATGCAAGAATGTATTGCAATATGGAGCTGCCCTAACTAGGCACATCTCAGGAAAATAAAAGCCTGTGCCTGTCCTTCTGGAAGGAAGGGGCCTGCCTGCAGCTGGGGGGAAGAGGGGAAAAAGTTATAATGCTTGAAATGACCTCAGAGTTTCCTGGTGTGTCTGTAGGGAGAGCAAAGCCTCATCGTGTTCCAGCACTCGGAGTTGCTCAAAGCTTTAAGGAATAAGCAGAAAAATAACAATCAGGAGTTTGGTTTTACACAGGCATTCCCATGGACGCTTTTTAAAGGACCTGCTCAGGTCTCCAGAAGTGCCCTGATGCGCACTTCTCGTCAGCCTGCCCGCGGCTGGCGGCTCTTCCCGCGTAGGGGCCTGTCATGGAGTGTCCCGCGGTGGGAGGTGCTCAGGCGGAAACACATGGATGGGGGGCTGGAAATGTTCCACCCCCCCACGGGTGAAGATGTGGGGAAGAGAAACATGCCTCCCTCCCACTGCCACATCGCACCCCACTGCGCACCTCTCCATCACCTCCTTTGCCAGCAAGGGGTGCAGCACAAAAGCCCCCATGCGAAGTCTCCTCTGCATGGTCATCCTCCCCTCAGGCTCCTGGGCTCCCCGATACCTCCCACAAAACACAAAGGGTTGGCTCTGGGTCCAGAAACCTGAGTTTCCAAAACCAATCACAAACCTCAGGTTTCCCCCTGGGCAGCCGGTGGGTTCCCTGCTGCGGCAGCACAGCCTGGCTCACGGAGGCGTAATAAACTTGCCCTGATCCCTTCCAAGGCAACCACGCAGCTTCCACCAGCTTCACAGGGGGCAGACCGTGTCTCCAGACATACTGCCTCTCCTTCCTAACCTTCAAGTCGTAAAGAAAAAAAGCCTTTGGCTGAAGTCCTGGCTCCAACACAGTCAATGAATTTTGCCGTTAACTTTAACAGGGCCAGGATTTTGCCTTAAATCATTTGTTATCTTGATATTAACCTTAACAGAAGCCAGTATCTGCTTAATGTGAAAGAGCCAGTGATGCACCGAAGCGTCTGGCCACATCTCCCAGCCCTTTGTGCTATGGCAAGGCACCCTGAAGGACCCGTCTCACCCCACCAGGGTGACTCCAAGTGCCACCCCTGTCCCTCCCAAGGGCTGTGGGCTCTGCATGCTCCCATCCCAACACCCACGGGGTATTTACCCGCAGGGTCATTCCTGACCTCAGGCTGTCCCTGTGCCTTGTCTCAGGAGCAGCCAGGCGGGGACAGACACTTCAAGACCAGACTGAATGCGACATGCACAGAAATAGTGTTTTAAGATGAGACAGGCTGGAGAAAACTGACTTAAGCGCGAGCTGGTACAAATGCCCCTTTGATGCTGCTTTCCATGGAAATGTTGGCTCTGCTGAAGTTTGGCAAAGAGTTGGAGATAAAAGACAGTGCCTGGAACAGGGGGCTGGGAGGCTCTCCGGGTCGCATGGCACCTTCCTAAAATAGCCATGTGAACTGAAGATATGATGAAAAAACTGCCTCCTGCAGAGCATCGACTGACTTTCATGTAAGCCCCACCAGCTGAGCCAGTCAAAAGGAATCTGGCAAAGCAACAGCCCAAGTGCTCTCCCTCACTGCAGGCACTGTGGCCTTTCAGGGCCAAGTGCCAACACACTTTCCATGTGATTCTCCTTTTCCCCATTTATTCTACTATTTGTCCTCACAGGGGATGGGCAAATCTAAGGGACTCTTTCACTTGCTTTGTTGATGGTTTGCTGATTTGTACAGGACAATGGCCACAGCCTCTTGCAGACGTTAGAAAGATCCCACTGAGTGGAGCGGGTTGTGGGGCTCTAAATCTCACCCTCCTCTCCCAAAATGCTGAACTGCAACGCTCAGAAGTAATGAACACACCAATAAAAAAAACCAAACAAAACCACAGTGACAAATGAAAATGCAGGGAACAGATTAATTCAGTCTTCCTCAAAGTAATAAATACACTATCCCAGCCAGGAGATAAAGCCCTTTGCCAAGAGCAAAATATAAACAGGAGAGTTGCTGCTTCTTGGACTCTACCAGGAGCGTGCAAAGTACAAAGCTGGGATGTGCTGGGATGTACTGGTTCATGGCTCTGCTGGCCCCATACTTCTCAGCTGACAAGCGGCATCCAGACCGCATTCCACCTCTCCTGACACTGCTAAGAGGCCAGGGGATCTTGCCAGCAGTGTTATCAGTAGATGCCGAGTCCCTCTGACAGAGGTTAGCCATCCTCTTGAAGGAACAGCCCCCCTGTTCCATCAGTGTGCTCCTTATAGCAAATAAAGGTGTCTCATACGCAAAACTGAAATGTTTCTCAAACAGGCCATGTCATTCCACAGGTGTTGGTGTTGCCATTCCTAGCACTTTGCAACGTATTTAAAACAACAGCAAGAAAATAATAGACAGGCAACTCCACAGCTAATCCTAAAAATCAGGAAAATTAATAGGAAACAATCAGTGCAAATCTGCCACAAATATCAAGTCAATAAAATACTTCATCCAACATCTGCTTTCCTTGGCAGAACACAGCTAATAAATTAGTGTCTGGTGGAGACATGCTTATCACCAGCAGCGCTGAGACACTGCAGTCAGGTCATTACTGCGCACGAGCCCATGGTGATGTTTTGTTCCAGTGCAATCTCCTGGGAACTCCAGGGGAAAAAAAGATCCTGTAGGATCAGAGAGCTTTCCTGACTCTACCCATGGAGTGAGTGTGGTGTCGGCCCCAGAAAAGGGCACTGTGTGGAGGCAGCAGCATCCTCTGCCCTTGAACGAGTGGTACCCACCGGGGGTCAGGGCCAGACCACCCTCCTGCGACCTGCTCTGACCTTCACTCCTCAACCAGGAGGCGGGAGGCAAATCAGTTAAGCTCCTGCTTCTTTGCTTAAGTCTCTACAACACGAGTGTCAGGAGATATTCTGCGCAGAGCTGCTGGTAACTTTTACTGTGTTTTACCCCCCCGGAAGCCATCCCTAACCCACTTCAAACAGAAATGCAGCTTTTCCTGTTATGGGAATAGTTATAGAAGACTAAAAAAGTCCCTTTAGAGAAGAGTTTCTCATCCCTAGGGACCCAGCAGCCTGCCCTTGATGCCTCTTTACCTCTCCCCAGCCCTGAAGCTCTCCCCCATCTCTTTGATGGCTGCTCCTCGCTCCCCTCCACTGCACTTCTTGCTTCTCCACCACCACCACCCGTGGTTGGGTTTTTGTGGGAAGACTCCTAAGGCAGGAGACATAGGCAGAGCAAGCCTTGATGAAATATCTGCCATCCTCTCCAAGCAGTACCAGGTCCTCAGAGGGCATCTTGCACCTCTTCCCCCTGCCCCATCGGGGTTAATTGCACCCAGCTTATCCCCCATCCTGCCCCTGCGCTGCCCCTGGACTTTTCCAACCACTCGCACACTTGGCAGCAGCCCCTCGGGAAACCCAGACACCAGCCTTTAACAGACATTAGGTAAGCAGGTGATGAAAAATAGTTAAAAAAAAAAAAGGCTATATCGTAAGTCCACATGAATTGCCTTTAACTTCTGCAACTTTAAAAAAAAAATAAATGCAAAGAGCAAGCAAATAAAACAAACAAAGCCTGAAATCCTAAGCTCTTTACAAGAAGTTGAACTAGTGGGTACTGGCTGCCCCAGGCGCTGAGCGGCGTTTCTGCGGCCAGGAGCCAGCCTGCCCAGCCACCAGCACCTTGCCAGGCACTCGGGGGGTTTGACAGATTTGGACTGCTCCGCTTTTAAAGAAAAACAAGCCCTTGGGATCAAAGGCTCTTTCTCAACAGCCGTTAAGGAGCTCCATGTGCACTGCTGCATCACCAGTGCCAACCTCTTCATGACAGGTTTGGGTTTTTTTGGGCAGGAGGGGTGGGGACCCTACTGATGAGACATTTAACAGTTACATGCTGAAAGGAGCTACTGTACCAGGCACTGACCGCCTTGTCTTGGGACTTATGAATCTGCGCTTTGTTCGATTTAACTCATATCTCAGCAGCCTATAAGGGTAACCTCTGAAAACAGGTTTTGTCTGTCATCAGACGTTACAGACCTGCTCTCCAGCTGCAAAGTTACCAGAATCGAGTTTGGATTTCGCACTTTTCTAAGGCTGCACTTACCACAAAGGCAGGAAAAAGCAGCTGTAAATGCTGGGAGTAAACAAACAGCCCCTTATCTCCCCAACAGATTGCAAAAGATGCAAAGAAATTTTTATGGACTGATCTCCAGGGCAAAGGAACGAGCAAGCAGAAAGGTTTCAGCCTGCACTTCTGAACTACCCCAAAGCAAACTCACTTTGCCCCGTGCTGCTTTCTGGCTGCCTGCTCTCCTGCACTGACCGCTCTACGTTTAGGTGGGGGCACAGCACAGCAGCACTAAACAACGTTATCTGTCCCTGCTAAGCATCAGAAATTAAAATACAGCCTCCTACCTCCAAGTCACACGCCCTGCTGGTTTAAAAGGACTGGAGAAACCCGAGAAGTACTCAACAGCGTGCATGTACTAAGCCTTTGTGTATTCTGTACATTCAAGCTGGAGGAAGAAGGGAGACACGATCCTGGACTTCTTCCGTTGCCATATAATCTCAAGGAAGTGACCTTCACATTTGTTGCTTTGATTACAGATTCAGAAACAAAAGCCTTTCCAGCATGAGTCAGGGGACACAAGAGGCCGAAATGTTATTGTTAAAAATGGAGGCGAGCTGGGAACGCATTACAATTATTTCTTTTTTCCTTTGTAATATTAACCCCTTTATTATGGAGCAAAACAAAATTTAAAAAAAAGCAGTTACCAATCCAAGAGAAAGCACAAGGCGCCAGCTGCGGGGCAGTGGGACACCTCGCCGGGGGACCACGGGTGCCTGCCACCCCCTGTGCTGCGGCAGCCGGCTGAGGACCCCCACCCCAACAGCTCTGTGTGTGCTGGGAGCTGCCATCGCCCCTCCAGCTCCTCCCCGCCCAGGGGACAGGAGGGATCTTTACACTAAAACTTGGCTCCGCACTAAAACTTCAAGCTGCCTCTACTTTCAAGCCCCGGGAGCGGGGGCTGAGCCTCGTGGCAGCAGGGAGGGTCACCCACCCACCTGAAGGTCTGTGGGTAAGTGAAGATACCCAGAGCCTGTCCTCTCCGTGTGCCTGCCCTCATTTCACACGCTCACATCCCCGCAGTCCGCTCCTGCGACAGGTACCCCCGGGTACAGTGTTTCCATGGATCTCCCCAGCTCCTTCCCAAAGCACACTTTGGGCCCGTGCCTCCGATGTGGGCTACCACACACTGGGGAGAGAACCAGGAGCGTGGACAGAGTTTACACCCCCGTGGCTATCCATCTGAATTTGTTCTGGCATCAGGATTGGTCTCCAGGGGTGCAATTTTGCTGCTGATAGAGATTTAGAAGAGAATCATCTACCTGCTGTTCCCTTCACAGGTCTGTTTTCAGTGTGCAAAACATCAAATTATACTTAAAGGACACCCAGAACCTCTCTCCGGTTTCTCCTGCTCTGGTGCATCAACCCACAAGGCTTCACAGGTACCACACAAAGGCACAAAAAACTCCTCCAAAAGAAATGGCAAACAACTACATAACACCACTTTCACTGAAAACAGGAAATGGAAGAACTGTGCACCCAAATCCAGGAGGCTGTAACCTCCAGAGCTCCAGCCTGACCTCCAGGCAGGTACACAAGAGGCACAAGATCTCAAATTCACTCAAGCACTTATTTGAAAAATCTGAAAGACAAGACTGTTCCTCCTTCACAAACCACAGCTCAGCATTATTAATCTCCTTTTACGTGACATGAGTACGGGTACCCAAGCTTTTAAATCACATCCTCTGGCTGCAGAAACTATGGTAGGAAGATTGATGTCAAGGGAACAACATGGCCCAGGACCACAGCATCCAGCGTGGGCTGGAAGATACAGGCCAGGAGGAAACATCACAAAACGCTACCAGGGCGGGGAGGAGCTCTGGACACAAGACAACCTCACCTGGGAGCAAGAACGACCTCTTCCCTTCGGCGGGATGCTCTCCTTTGGTTATTTATGCTCACTGTGCTCAAAGACGACAAACCATGAAGACTTTTCCACCCCCATCTTTATAATCCATGGATCTATTTTAACGGAAAGTTAAGTTCAACCTCTGAAATAAACAAACTTTCTTTTATCAGAATGGAAAGCAAGAACCTCAGGGTCAAACTTTGGAAAGCAACACCTGATCAGAGACACACGGTTCCCACTTCCTAGAGGTACCAAGCCCTCTTGGTCCAACTAAGCTCCCCCAAACAAGAGGCTTCACGTACCAAGCGTTTGAGGCCAACGACGAGCCGTGTGTGAAGCCAGAGCCTGACTGACACTGCTGGGAAGGGCAGCAGGGCTGCCCGCTCCTCAGGATCAAACAAATGGGTCAGCCCTGCTCCCCCCGCCTGGGGCTGCCTCCCTAAATTACCAGCAATCCAGACACCTCCAGAGGGCAACTCACCCCAGCTGCCCCAGACGCCTGGGATGCACGGAGGTGCCAAAGGTGTCTCGCCCTCCTTGTTTAACGCAGAGGAACTAGCTTTGATCAAATATCCACCTTTTAAATAGCTGCAGACAAAGAGGTGGGTTTTTTCCCAAAGTTACTTTGTAAAAGCTAACGTTCTCACCGCCATGAGACTACAAAAGCTCTCCACACAATGCTCAATATCACAGGTTTCATGAAAAAACCATAAGCTGGCCCCACATCAGGACGATGCCAAGTCAGGTCAAGCCAGCTGGTCCAGACTGCACTGGCAACCTAAGGGGCGGCAGCTGAGACAGTTTTGTCTCCAAAACACAGACTCCAAAGACCAAAAATAAGATGGAAAATAGACAGTGAGTCATTTTTCCTTAGAGAAATGACGTGAAGGTTACCTGGGTGGTGCCAAGTCCTGCCCTGCTGGGATAACCATAGGGACAGGAATAGCTGGAAGAGGGAAGAGCACAGCTCCTCGGAGATCTGAGGCCTCCAAACAAATACAGATCTGGGCTGTCTAATTCAGCTGGGATCTGGGCCACAGATGATTTTTCTACAGAAGAAAAATGAGAGTTTAAAAGAAATACAGCACACCCGTGAGAAGTTCCAGCAGTGGGACGCTGTTGGAGCAGCAGGAGTTGAGCAGGGAGAAGTCTCTGCGGCTCAGAGGCCACCAGCAGAGCTCGAGCTGGGGTTTGGGGATGGCAGTGCTGTGACTCCTCGCCAAAGGGTTCGCAACCGTACAGCGAATGCAGCACACCCCAGCCTCTCAGAACGTGGTGAACAGATGCAAATTAGAGAGGAATTACTCACTCCCACTTTCCCTATGGCTTAGCGAACACCGACCTGCACGTCTGCTGCGTGCACCTGCCCAACCAGATTCCCAGTGGGCTTCATCCACACCAACATACCTGCTCTCCCAAAGCAACTGCGGCAACCAGACATGTCCAGTCCAGCGTCAGCCAAACAACTCTACACTCGGCATGATGGGGACCTCTTTGCCGAGGGCAGTCACCTTTCTGGAGAGACTGTTCCCTTTATTTTTTTTCTTATTCATCTGCAATCTCAGTTTTCCTCTCCTATTGCACTTCTGGTGCCTCTTTTTTTCCTGTTTGTTTTCCAACACTTTCTTGCAAGTTTGTGCTCAGTTTGGAGCATTGGGAGTTTTGACATACACCTGAATGGGGTCAGAATGATTATTTTTTTATTCCCTGGTCTCTCCCCTCTGTTTCCTCACTTGCACAGGATGTACTTTTAACACTATGTAATTCTTCCACTGCCCTCTCCTGCTCTTCCCGCTTCTTCGCTCCCATCCTCCAGTCCTTTGGCATCCTCCCCCACGCACATGCCGCACGGGATACCAACAAGCACGGTCTCCTCCACGCCGTATGCCCTCTGCCCAGCCCACAACACCCTACCTAGAAACCACTGGCCCAACGAAAGGTAAAACCAGGGTGCTCAGAAAACAGCACATAATTAGCAGCGGCTACCTGTTATTAGTGCTGTGTGCAGTAACTTCTCCATCACCGCTCCCAGCTCTGCTGGCACCACACGCTCGCTCCCGACGGGGAGCAGGAAGATGAACACTGGGGCACCCAGCACCAGGACACCCATCGCCAGGACAGCCACTATTCTGCGTCAGCTGGAGAACCAGCCACAGGAGCATCCCAGTCTTAAATGTAATATTGCTCGGACTCTCAGTGATGGCTTTTAATGGCTCAAAACAGCACATTTCAGGCTATTCTCAGCATTTTGATGACACTTACACTCCCCACCTCTCCTTCCCCAACACATAGAGTTGACGTGTGTTTAAATGAATGACAGACCAATTAGCATGGAAAAGTGTACATGAGTATTTGGGGGGGGGGGGGGTATTTAAGCTAATATATTCCAGCACTGATAGCTTTATCCTCTTTGCAGTCTCTGAGAATGAACTGGCCTCCATCTGTACAGAAGATTAGTGGAATTACTAATCACTAATTATGACTCAAAGGTTTTAAGAGCAATGCAGACTGTACAAGGGTGGCCTGATTTTTAGAAAACGAGGAGACAAAGATAGCGCAGTGTTATTTAAAGCACATGGACAGTCCATCCAAGACTACAAAGAACTGCAATAACAGCACTAGCAAAAGGAGTGACAGAGCACTAAACACTCAGAAGGACAAAAAGTGGCGTATGGAAAAACCAGCATGTGCCTGAAACACTTTTAATTTGCTTTTTCATAAGCCTCTTGTCCAGTCAGAGCAGGCTGGCCAGCCTCTCCGCGCAGGATTGAAACGGAGACTTATCGAGGGAAGTTCATGCAGAAATACGTTTGTGCAGGAGCCTGGTACTGAAAAGTGGCGCCAGCAACATTTGAAATCTAACGTATTTGGTGAACTGCGTCATATTGAAAAAAAATATTTATACAGGCCAAAGCGGGTTGTGAATAGAAGGCACTGTTTGAAACTGGCACTGCAACACCCTGAAGGAAGTGAGATGAAGTCCACAGTCTGGTTGTGAAGTTCGTCTGCTAGGGAAGAGGGAGGAGTGGTAAAAAAAAAAAATCATGTTTTTGTTTGAATAAACTCTCTCAAACAGAAAACGCTATATCATGAGCTCAAATGGAAATATGTCTGGCAGAGGGCTTTGGAAAGCTGCTGTTGGAAGCGTGTAAAGCCAAGTTTAACTCCAGGCTGTCAGGAGGCGGTGCCCAGAGCCAGTCCTGCTCTCAGCTCCCTCTGAAGCAAGAGGCTCCTGGGCAGCCCCAGCCCCAGGGAAAGCCTCTGCCCCTCCTGTTCTGATGGGACAGGGGCTTCAAGCAGAACCAAAGCTCTGCAGGCGGTGTACGAGCAGTGTCACAGCCTTAGATCAGATCCCTTCAAAAACAGCTGGATAAAGCAGAGTCAAGCTTTTACAGAGCAACCAGTAATGCCCAGTTTAAATCTTTGAAGGACCACACATTCAGCATCCCCTCAAAAGGTGCTCAAGCTTCCTTTGGAAAGCCCTGACCCACAAGGATGCCCGAGATGCTTCCTCTGAGCATCGCTCCAGGGGCTGCCCGGTGCGGAGGAAGGAAAGCTCTGCCCTGACAACACAGCGCTCCCCCTTCCTGCTCACCCTCACCATTCCAGCACTGCTTTCCATCATTGTGAAAAGAGAAGGGGGAAAAAAAAAAAAAGACATATCCAATTTGTTGTCAGCATTTTTTTTTTAATTAAAACTTAAGGTGTGGTAGCAGAGGAAACATGGCTCTCGCTATCCAAACCAACTACATTAGCACGATAGGAAACAGAAGTCAACTGCTTCCTCTCTCTCCTCCACCCCAGGTACGTATGGGATGGTGACATGTACAAAGCTTGTTTATTGTGCTTCATTAGCAAAATCTTTTTCACTTCACACAGAGGAAGTGACCTTTCAGAGGTTAAAAAGCACTTTGTCCAAAAAAGCCACGTGAATTCAATTTATACTTTCACACCAGAGATTGTCAGTCAAATTACCAGAGTAACTGAACAGCTCCATCACAGAGATGCTCCCATACCTGGTTTTGTGTCCAGCAGATACTAATCACAACGTGTCATCACATCCCATAGGGAGTTTGGGGACAGTTTGCCTGGTTTCTCTTTTCCCATTTGCAGTGAGCAGACACCGACATGCACTTTAACCCTGACGCTGAGGCATTCACTTGACCAGTTTTCAGTTTACAGAGAGTTAGTTGCACAATCAAATACGACTTTGATGCAATGTTTCTTTCATGCTTAAACGCATAGGGGGTGATGAGGAATGACTGCAATGTGGGATGTGTAGGTGAAAATTGGTATTCATACCTCAGGGGAAGACGGGCACCAGAGTACGGTAGTGTTGGCATCCCCATGAAAGTCAGGCCAGTGGTGACACCTAACTGAACATGGGATAGATGTTGATCCTGAAAGCTTTTGGCTGTGCCACTGCTTATTAACCTCATTTATATAAAAAATATCACTTTGTTTTACTGCTTTATTATTAGATTTAAGGCAGGTGGTCTATGAAACCAGCTTGTGGAGAGCCCTGCCAAAAGCTTTATTTTGGAAGAACTACCAGGACACCCAGAAGAGCCATCTCTCTCCCACTGTGGGCATCGGAGGGGCTCTGGGAAGACCCCAAGGCCCGGCCAACAGGCCAGAGCACTGCACACCACATCTCCGCAACAAAATACAGCCCTCACTCCTTTCCCTCACAGGAGCTGGGTACCTTGCATGAAGGTATCTATGCTGAATTCTCACCTAGGATTTCTTCCAAGCCGTAACAGCATTAGCTTGTATTGACTTGCTGGAGTTAGAAGGAAGATCTGTGCCAGCTCTTCCATCAGCTGTCTCTGCAAGTCTCTGGTTTTTCTAGGACAGGATTTGGATGCTCTCTGCCACAGACAAGACAATGTTTCCTGGCATACAACCCAAGCGCTCACAGAGAGGATAAATCCACATATTGTACAACACTCCTCCCCTCGCATGGGTTCAGAGGTTATTTCAGAGTGAAACGGGACGCCCTGTCAGCACTTTGGCTCAAACTCCTCCAGATGAATAGGCTCTGGCAAATAGAACATCCCTTCTCTTCTGGCAGATAAGACAGATGATGGAGAGCATCCTGGAGCAGAGATCATTTTGGGGAAGCACCTGAGCTGGGGCTGAAGTCCCTGCACCAGTGCCTGGGTGAAACCAGACCAAAAAAGACCTTGGAGGTGTTTCCTACACACACACGTGCTAGAAACAAGAAGGCTAAAGGGAAGGTGACTGACAAAAGCTGCTTTGTTCTTGTTGGTTGGTTGGGTTTTTTTATACTCAAAGCTGCTAAGGCAGGCAAAGGCTTTATGCTGGCAGAGAGGATTTCAGCCTCCCCTGGGCAGGCGGCTCTGCCCGCATGAGAACCCCTGTGCCTGCCGGCTCCAGACGACACAGGCAAGAACTCCGTGTAGAAGCATGAAGGTGTCAGTGCCTTCTCCATGCTGGGACCCAACCTCAGGTCTCTCACGAGGCTAGCAAGCATTTTCTATTAAAAAAAAAACAGACCAAAAACCTCTGTCACCACAGTAACAAACTTCACAGCCCAGGGAGAAGCAATCCCACTGGCTTTCCTTTCAACACAATAATGTACCGATGGTTAAAGAGAGACCTGCTAGCAGCGTCCAACTCACCCGAAAATAGCCACTGACCCACAAAACACCATGAACCCCAAATACGTATGAAAGCAAACTGAAGCCTCCGGGCTGATCAGCAGCACAAGTGCCACCTCGCCCTCCCCTGCGTGTCCCTCACACCTAAGCTCAGTGACAAGGCTCAGACTTGATTCCTGCTTTGTTACACCATGCACAGCCCAGGGAGTCCTCAGAGAGGGCAAAAGCATGAGTTTGGTCAAGAGAGCCTTTATATACACAACCCGTGTTGTTTTTTCACACCTGGAATAAGAATATGAAGGAGTTACATGAATATGAGCATTCTTGATGAAGCCAAGGTAGGAAAAGGACTTTGCTAAGCACCTGCCCAGGTGCCAATATTGATAAGAACACAAGGCAAAACCCCAATACTTTCATCTGGCTGCACTAACGACAGGACTTCTCCCAGTAAAAATTTAAGACAAACAGCATCCCTGGCAGGTAGGAGAGTGCTGTTATATCCATTTTACAGCCAAAGAACAGGGGCACAGAGAAGGAAGACAAGTTGCCCAAGATAATGCAGGATCTATGGTAGTGATTGGACACAAAATTTCATGTCCAAAATTAGAGCCTCATCCCATGGACACCCCACACCCACCTCCTCAGAGAGACAGCCCCACGGAGAGCTCTGCACGGGGTGTTTGGCTCCTGTCACCCTCAGGGTCCCTGGAGCGTTAAGTGTAACACAGCCCGGCCGTGTGAGTACATCTCTGCACGCAGGGGTCACCAGCTACCACCTCGAGATGCTCCCATAGCTTGAAGTGTTCAAAAAATAGAAAAGAAAAATAATACTTGTTTCAACCTCTTACAGCGCTCTGATATCCAAACAGATGGGTGACATTTAATGCTGTGTGCTCAGCCCCGCACCCCCCGGACGCAGCTGGGATACCACCAGTGGTTTGAACAGCAAAGAGCCAAGACTTCAGCACAAAAAGCAAAGTGTTACACAATCCAAGGAAGAATTGCATGGCACTCTTTCATCCATCTCTCTGGAACACACCCCACGTTACCACACTAGGAAGTTCCTGACATTAAAATGTGAGAGTAACCTTGTTCCTGCCTGGTTTCATCTTCCAGGGATGGCCCCCGGAGCGCTGAGCATGGAGCAACAGGTCCCTCGCTGCGTGTCCCCAGCAGTCTGGCTGGGACAGGCTGTGGGGAGCAGGAAAGGGGCACTGCCCATCCACCCCAGCTCAAGAGCCACCTGGTAAGATGACAGAAGGACCAAATCTCTTTTCACCCATTTTCCCATTCCCACTTCAGGACACAAGCACAAGTCAGTGATGCTTTTCATAAAGGCAAGAGAGATTAATCCACAACAGCCACTAGGACGCAGTGAGTTTGGGCAGAGATAACAGTCACACTTTGTTTTGGAAAAAAAAAAAGTTTCTTTTCACTTCAAGCCAACCATCAGAGAATCACAGCAGAACGGGCTGAATGCAGCTGCTGTCAGAGCTGGTCCTTACCGAGCCGCTATCCCAAGCCTGGAGGGATGGGGATGGAGCAGGGAGCGAAGGCAGCCTGAGCTCCATGCCCTTTAGATTAACAGACTCCAGAAATAATGCCCACAGAGTACAGGTGTAGCTGGATTTTACTTACAGAGAAAGAAGGGAGCCAGAGCTCCATCCCACATTTCTTCAGGTCAGTAAAGGTGGGAAAACAGGGAGCCTGTTGCCTGTACTCCTGCATTCCCTAACTCTGCATGATCCCTGCTCCTCAGGTGACACACAAAGTGTTTACGTCCATCATCTTACAAAGTGTCAAGATGCATTTGAGCACGTGGAAGCACGTCTATCACCGTAAAGCTGTTCTCCCAACTCCTGGGCATACCTTGAAGCTCAGTAGCAACAGATCCCTTTGGGATTAAATAGGCACACATGTCCTTTTAGCATGCCCTTCCCATGGAAATTACATCCTGATGGTTCTGGAGAGCTGTTTGCTCTGAGCTGTGTCATTCTCTGTATTGCAACACACCAGGGAGGAGGGAGAAGCAGCTTTGAAATATTCAACGTAATCCAGCAAACGCACACACTGACCCTGCAGCCAGGCACACCGCACAGGGGGACACGTGGGACGAGCATACACACAGACACACAACGGTAAATAACTGCCGGCAAAAAGAGACACCAAGAAGAGCCACATCACACTAACGGCACCTGGATACCACGGTAACTGCAAGTACGGGGCAGTGTATTTTTGCCTGTGGGAAGAACAGTCTCCCAATAGTTGTTTTAAAACTCACAGCCCCCCTCTCCCCCCCAGAGAGCAATCCCTTCATGGCACTAGGTACGCTCACATTACACTCTGCCGCTGCTGAGTGACACTCACCGCAGGAAAGCCTACAGCCGGTCTCTCCCAGGGCAGCGCCGTGCCCGAGCGCCCGCTGGCAGAGCGAGCCGAGGGCTGGGCTCTGTCTCCCCAGCGAGAGGACGGTGACAGCGGCGAAAGGGGCTCCCTGCGATGCGGGGGGCAGTCGGCTGCCAAACCCGTTTTAGGCAAACCAGATGATAAAACACATTTAACAGAGAATATCTCCCCCCAAACCCTGAATTTAAGAGATGCACAGGGCTGGCTGTTTGAAAGCCAACACAAACCCGCTGGTGCCCTCGCCCCGGGGCCGAGAGCGCCGCGGCTCCGGCAGGATGCCCCTCGCCTCCCCATCCCAGCCACCCCGCCGGAGGTGTGGGCGCCCAGGCACCCACAGGTGGGCGAGCGCACGTCCGTGGGGTGGCACCACACCTTCCCAGCAAAACCCACGGCAGGTACCGGTGGGATTTTTACCTGGTAGACATCCCGGAGGCCGCACCACGCTCGCAGGGCCTGCCGGCAGGCCCGCCGCCGGGCCGCGTACCACCGCCTCAGCGCCGCCACCGTCACCGTCCAGAGGAAGCGGCTCCCGCTGAAGAGCAGATCCTCCACCCCGCACATGAACACCGAAGCCATGACTTGCTCCAAAACAAAATCCCCGTCCCGGCCGGCTCTCGCTGGCTCTCCCTCCTTCAAACGCCTGGCATGACGGCAGCCCGGCTTTATGCGGCGGGTGGAGGGCAGGGGTGTTGCACAGAGCCAGGGTCAAGCCTTCAAACAAACTCCTCTTTCACGGCGCTTCCTGGGCAGATTCCCAGGCATCTCCCGGCGCCTGCCGCCCAGCCAGTGGCTGCAGTAGCTCAGCCCTACCAGCAGCTCACACAGCAGCCTTGTCCTTCTTAGCGGCTTAGATAAATCTCCGTTAAGCTCCAGTAGCTACCACGACGTTTTCTAATTAAATTTTAACCCTTTTTGCCATATGCCCTGACAACAGCCCATTTAGAGGTGGCGGGAGGAGGAGGAAGCCGCCGGGCAGCCTTGGGTGAGCCGGGCAGGCGCTTCGCACGCAGCTCCCGCCGGACACCCGGCGCTATCTGCCTCCGACACCTCCTTATCTGCCAGCCAGGGAACAAAGCTGTCATCGTTTTCTCCCAGATGAGCCCATGCTCAAATTATACGCTAGGAATCCTATTTAAAAAAAAAAAAA
>VXBO01007135.1:1289423-1337822 GCA_013400135.1 Rhinoptilus africanus
AAAAAAAAAAAAGCACCTCCAGGAGGCAGCAAGTGGAGGAAAGGAAAGAAAAACAGAACCACCCCGATGAGAATAGTCCTGCAGAAATAGATGCTCTAACTTCTCTTCCAGCTCACAGCAGGGTGGATGCCCGCAGCGCGGAGCCGTCTCCCTGCTCCACGCCTCCCCCTTGGCTGTTGTATTGTACCGATTAAACGCTGAACACCTGCAAAATAGATGATTTTGCTGTACTCCGTAAACTAACATAACTCCATTAGCACAGCATTTGCTACATGAGAAAAAAACCCAAAGCTGCCTGTGCTAGCTGAGCTCTTAACAAACAGCCCACAGCAAATAAACACTGAAATAATAGCCCACAAGAGACTCCAGCCTTGCCTCGATAGTCAGTACAAAATTAAGCAGCACCCTGCCCTCCTGGGGCTTAAACTGTCAGTGCCAGCAAGCCGCACCTTTCATTTGTTAAACCCTTTCCTATTAAAAGCCAAGGGATGGTGGGAGCCAAAGGGCAGTTAATCTTTTTAAGACCCCTCAGAGGATTTGACATTTCCTAAGCTTTTTGGGACAGAAGCTGCGGGAAGCCCCACATGGCACCATCCACAGCTTGCTGAAGGAACTCCTCAGAGCAGAAGGAACTCCTCAAAGAGCAGATTTTTGGCCAAAACCACCAGTAAGATCAACCTCTCTGTAAAAGTACTATCCCTTGTGCAATGAAACGAAGGAAAAGGGACTAGGAACAGCTTGCAGAAAGGCTGCATGGAAGAGCTAAATCCCTTGGTGATGCCGGTACTGCTACCCCAAGGGCACCGTCTGCAAACAACCCCTCCTCCAGAGTTGCAGTAATGCTCTCTCCAGTGCTCTTCTTGGCCGGGAGACACCCTGCATGCTCATAGCACGGCACAAGCATTCACAAAACCCACTTCATTCCATATTAGTCAGCCTTCTTCATATTGCAAGACCCTGCGGTCAGGCACAGTCAAACCCAGTGTTGTAGGTGGGGTGATGTAGTTCTGTAGACAGATGACTGCCCGTTTTAGATGGGCTTTGGACCTGCATGTCTCCAAGCATCACACTTTTTCCTCTTATGTATAACAAAAGCGGCTCTGCTCCTCTTGGTGCTGCGACCTGCTGGCTATGCTGCTGACAGGGAGTTTAGTCCTCTCCAAGACTTGCTTTCACACAGGGAAAACGAGAACAACAATATTTGTAACAGCTTCTAATAATGTTTGAAAGTGAGCTGCTGCAGAGAGAGGTGCAGCTTGTTATCACTAGAGGCAAGTAAAGACTCGGGCTCTGCAATTGAAATCCAGCATCTGTGTACCTACCCCCAAGAGTTTTTCCCCCCATTTGAATGCTGTCTTAGAGCCTGTGGCCACAAGGAAGTCTCCCTCCTCCTCCACTGTTGCCCATCGTCACTGTTCTGTGCTTAGAGGACTTTTAATGTCAACACAAATGCACAAAATGGAAAAAGTTTCTCTTTTCCACCAGGAGAGAGCAGTGCCAAATATCTACAGAGAGTTACTGCAATAGCCTAAGCCAGTACCAGCGCCAGGCTTGGCAGCGGGTCATTGCCGTTCCCTCGGATAACACTGCTTTGGAGAACAACCAGCCAGGAAAACCTCCAATGGCATCTGGGCGTTATGGTCAAGTCATATCCAAATTTAAACACTGAGATAAAAAAAGAAAATCCAATTTTCAAGTCCCATTTCTAAAAGAAAAGAAAAAGAGCTTTGTAGTTAAAGAAACAGTGCAGGGAACGGCCCCATCCCGCGCCAGGAAAATCCAACCCACCCACTATGGAAAGTTTAAATGCTTCTGCTGTCTCAGTGCCTTTTTGTGTTCCTTATCACCTAATTAGACTGCAAAAATTAAGCATGAGGATTTTCTCCTTTAACACAGCACAAGAGATTTTCTTTTTTCAGTTGGTCTACAGCACATGGTGTCTTTAAATCAGAGCTTACACATTTCTCACAGTTAACTCTTAATACTTCACAAGTTACCGTATGCCCAAGCGGTGGCCTCAGAAGGCAGAGCCATGTGTCCACTCAGGCCCTCCTTCCTCACCACTCCCGACCACTCTATCCACCAGTATTTCCTTTACCTTGTGCAGACTTTACGCTCTTGTAGTAAAAATACAGCTCCACATGTAGGCTAGAGCAAGGCAAGAACCTTTTCCCCACCTTTACTTCATGGACTTCAAGTCCAGTCTCATGAATAAAAGCTCCACGCACCCTGTCATCTCTTTTGCAGATACAGCAGGTGATGAAAGAAGCAGTAAGTGCCATCTGGACTTCACCTTCCCAGTTACATGGGGCAGCAGCCACACCGTGGGCCCTTGAACTTGGGGCATCCACAGAACAAAAAAGAGCAAAGAGTTTATGATGCAAAGAGAAGCTCAATGCTATTTAGCATAACCTCAGTGTTTTAATAGGTAATTAGTTACCCATTCAAGTCAGTCTTAGTCTTTTATTGACTTCCACTTTCAGAAGCCGATTGCAAGTGGGTTAATTTGAATTACCTAAATAATATCTGGACTCTCTAGAGTCAGAATAGAGACCACAAAATTCAGCAAGGGAACGCCAGTAGGATATCCAAATGGTTTCCAGAGGCTGTAGCATCCAGATATCTATTCTATGAGGAAAGAGGGGGAAGATAGATACCTCAGAAAAGGTCTCTTTGAAGGTGTATGTACCACTTTCAAGGAAACACAAGAGACAGCTAACTGCAAATCTATTTGATGTTCAGCCACATGAGCAACAGGGCACTCATTTCTGGTAAGGGATAAGCCTCCACAACAGGAATCTAAGGAGAACATCAGTTTAAAAGAAGACAGTAGACAATGCATGGCAGATTCATGCTTCTCCTTACATTATTGATCATAGTTCCAGAATAACGAGTATTAAAAAGAGAAGAAAGGTTTGCTACCAACATAATAGGAAAAGATGATCCCAAGTGGATTCTCAGGCTTCCTTGCATGTTCTCTTCTGTGCCAAAATGAATGGAACAAGGTTGGCTGAATTGCTGCTTTTCTTTTCAAAGTAGCTCATATGAAGTTCACATGAATAGAGAATTCATCTACCTGTGAGACCACAGGACAACAGCATCAATCTTCCCTTATATCTACAAAGCAGTATTGCCCCTAGATACAACTTTTGATTAGACATATAGGAAAAAGGACCGACACACACACAGAGTCCCTAGTGGCAGGTAATAAAATTAAAGCTTTGATCATTTTTGGTCTCTGAACCTTCAACAGTAAAAGGTGAGTTATTGTGCAGATGCACAAAATGCCTAATTATACAGGCTAGCAGATGTCTGTCCTAACCGGTCCATTAAAACATTTTTAATCCATAATTTGTCCTCATATATTGACTACACATGATTGCAACCAATTTTCATAATGTTCTGTTGAGCAAGTAGTAAAGTTCAGCAAAGACCAAAAACCCACCGAGACTGCGTTCACGAGGTTATGAGAAACAGTTCTGTTCCACGGCACACATCACTGTTTTGAAATCTGCTCTTACCTCAACCCCCGGGGTTCAAACCTTCAAGCCCCGATACCCTGGGATGGTCTCACGGGAAGGATAAGCATCACTGAGGTCCATGCTTGGACCCAGAGCACTGTGGTACCACACTGTCCACCAAAACCAGCTGCAGTCCCATCTCGCCCCCCCACATCCAGTCACGGTTCTTTCTGCACTAATCGATGTGTTTAATTTTCATCAAAACTTCCCCATTTTGCTCCAGCTACAAGCCAACAGCACATGATGACACTGCTTTTAAAAACACATTCCCAAAACTGCCCAAAGGTGCTGATTTTTAGGAGTTTTCATAGGCATGAACAACAGGATTACTTGGGAATTAGGCCCTTCTCAGACAACGCTGAAGCTGCATATCTCCCTAACACTTTTTAAATTCCTGTCATGAAACAAACCTGTCAAGCTGTGAGTATTAATGCAATTAACCCCAAATAAAGATGAAGTGACTTTTCAAAAATCGTTTTTGCTACACTCTGGCCCTTAATTACCAGCCTAATAAAGATAAAGTGAAATATAGTCATCAGGCGCCCTTCTCTTTGATGTTGTAACCTCTCACTACGTAAGATGCTTAAAAAGCAGCCCTGGTGCATAGGATAAGTCTGGAATCCAACCTGTCCTGACCACGAGCTTTTGAAGCAAGATTCAGCTTCTGGTAAAGAGGTGTTTGCAAACCAATTTCATTCTTTGAGATGATTGAAAAAAAAAAAAATCACAAGATATTCTTAATTAATCTACTTTAATCCTTTATATTGGCATAAATTTTGGGGACCTCTCAGAAATAAGTCTACAGTTCCACAAAGATTTATCTACCACCATTCATGTTATCAAAGCTTAATTTAGAAAGCAAACGAAATCTGCATGAAAGGACCACGTCACCCTCTTTTGAGGTTAATAACAGCATTTGATGTAGGTATTTGGACCCCCACCCAGGTGCTACACCAGGAATTTGGATTCCCAGCTTTTGGCCACTGAACTGCACCTGAGTGGCATGACTGATGTAGCTGAAAGCCACAGCTACACCCAAAACGGTCCACAGTTGCAGAGGGAGGCCTTGGTACCTACTGCTCTCCTCTCTGGGTGAGCCACAGTCTCTAATAAGCTCCTTTAACAGCAGCTTTACATACTTCTAAATGAGGTACTACCTTTTTTCCTCCTCTCTGAGAGCTCAGGCTGTACATATCTCGCTCTACACTAATGATACAAACATAATGCCATGACGAATGAACACACTTTTAAAGACGAACAGCCGCTGTGCCAGAAACATGAATTTCCTGCAGTCTGTATCCCATAGTAAGCTAATTAGCACTTCACGTCAGAAATGAAGTGTCACTGCCTTTTAAATTTATGAATGCTCAAGCCGCTTGCAGTCTGATTCCTCACACAGCAAACTGCCCTACCCGCTGTACCTAGAACTACAAAATCAGGTCAGGTTCAAAACAAGTAGCATATGCTCCAGTTTCACAAGTCACAACTTTATCATCTTTTGCTACCATGCCATCAGAACGTGCCACCCAGGTTTAATAACACAGATCTAGTTCCTCCAGTAGCTTATGGCCGGTGCATCAGGGGTGTAATTTGGCACAGCTCCACTGGCTTCAGTGAAACCTCCCACCTCCATACACACGTAATCAGGTGAGGATGTAGTTCAAGACGCTTATATACAATTTGGCAGCAGTGAGCATGACTTCTAATGCATGTCACTATTTAACATATACCTATATACAAATTGTATTTAAATTTCTATACACACATACTTCTAAGTCAGTAGAAGTCTACAGCCCCAGAAAGTCAGTCTGTACAGAAAAGATACTTAATAATGGAAAACACCCCCCAGACTTCTGCATAAAGAAGGATGAAAAACATGAAAAAAGTTTATTTCCACCTGAGAGGACTTGTTTCTATCGCAGACATAGTGCCTGCAAGTGCTTTCAGACAAACTGCATCTTTATGCCCTTCCTCAGCAGCCTGGCTGACGGCAGGCTGGGTTCCCACAGGAAGGTCACCAGCACCGGTGTCGGCAGCTCTCCAGGCATGGAGACCTTCCCCAAGGACACTGTACTGCGGGTCAGGACATTTGTGGGATGCTGCCTTCCCTACTCCAGGATGGGGCAGGAACTTGGAGAACCACCCTGCTCTTCTCTGCTTTGTGGGAAGGGCTTCCTTTTCAGGGAAAGCTTCACCAGGAGAGGATTCACCACCGGTGACGTGAGAAATCATCCTCCACTTGGTGCTACTCCCAAGTCACATCTGGAGGAAAGGAGAGATCAAACGAGCACAGGGTGGAAACCTGGGGCATCCTCAGAGCTGCAGAGAAATTGACACCACCACCTCCTCCTTCCTCCCTCGGAGAGGGCTTTGCCCAGAGCCACTGTGAGCGGGGTGGTGACACTGCTGCTGGGGGAAGCGGCTCGCACCATGCCAGCCCCACGCTGGGCCAGGCCCTGGCGAGAGGGAGGCACCCCCGCTCTCCACCTCTGGGCCACCTCTCCAGGGAGCACCCATGGGAAGTGACGGCATGGAGGAGAGGCCACGGCTGCCTTTGGGCGCCAAGGCAGGAAAAGCAATTTCTCTCCAAGCTGCTGATTTTGCCTTCCTCCTACCCAGCCCCATAACAGGTCGCTGTCACTCACATGCGGACTCTGCCCATGCCTCCCCTCCCAGCCACCAGCCGATGGAGACTGTCCCCAAGCCTGAGAGGGGACACGGAGCCTCCACAGAAGAGGGACTAAGACCCTGCAGAACGAAGGGACAGAGCTGTCACACCACGAAAATAAATTATAGGAAGGGACAAACTCACATTTTCCTCTACATGAGACCAT
The DNA here is from genome assembly GCA_013400135.1 of Rhinoptilus africanus. Taxonomy (NCBI): domain Eukaryota; kingdom Metazoa; phylum Chordata; class Aves; order Charadriiformes; family Glareolidae; genus Rhinoptilus; species Rhinoptilus africanus. Next base: position 1,295,779 of record VXBO01007135.1, read on the forward strand.
CTCAGTGGCCTCATGCCTCTACCTCTGCCAAACTGGCTGGAGAGTAACAAAGCGCACAAAATCCTAGTTTTGGAGGCAGAGTTAAAATAGCTTCTGTGCACTGACGCACCAATTCTGACAAAACTTCCACCCCACATGCCCAAATATTCAGGTGGGTCAGTAGAGTTTCCTCCACCTCCCGCCTCGACCTGGCTGCAGCAGCTTCCCAGCAGCTCGGAGCAACACCACATGCCTCTGGCTTCTGTTTTAGTGGATGCCACTCCTCCTGTCCATCGCCTTACTGGAGCCATGAAATGCTCCGGGGTCTTATCAGAGGAGGGGCAGGTTCAAAGTCTGGAGGACCGAGGGACTGGAGTTCCAGGCAGGGTGACACATCCAGCCCTGCCAGTTTGTCCTGTGCTTCCCACAGCCCCAGCAGCAGTGGGAGAGTTTCTTGGTCACTCGGGCAGGCACTGCATTCCCTGACAGGTACCAAACCCATCCAGCTTCCCACGGGCCCTGAGGCACTGGTCCACGATGGATGCTGGCATCACCCTGCTGCTGTCCCGGCCAAAAATGGGGCAGCGTCCCCTGCATTTTGAGTCGGCAAGGAGTATTAAAGGGAGCCTGGATAAGTCAGGTAATTACATTTAGATGAAGTATTTCATGGTAGATATAAATACGTGAGGAGCGTGAAAATCCAGGGCTGCCCCAGCTTCATGATTATTTTATAGCCTCATTAATCTATGGCAAATGGGGTAGAATTACTACATAACCTAAATACTGGGTAGAGATCTACAACGCTGTAAGAGAAAGCATAAATGAGCTAGTAAAGTTTCAGCATTTCGCGTGATATATACAGCCATGAAGATAAAAATAACAACCCAAACCTATCAGTCTCCTGACAAGAATCTTTTAAAGAGTGAGAATAAGTGATGTCTAACTATTATAATTATATCCTCAGTGCATTCATTCTCTCAGCATGAGTAACCCGGGATGCTGTAGCCTCCAGAAAAATCATGACTCAGGGCAATGCTCTGCCCTTGATTAGACTTTATGGGTCACGCCTAGCCCAGGAAAGGACTTGTCCTTCCCTACGTACATGCTCAGATGACAGAGTTTAGAGCACTGCATCCTACCAAACACGAGCCGAGAGACCATCTTGGGTGCCTTTGTGCTTCTTCTCCCTACCCTCAGTTTCATACCACAAGCCCAGCAGAGCGGGATTCATTTCTGTGTGTCCATTCAGTATGCGGCACACCAGAGCACCAGTCATGATACAAGCTCTTCATCAAAACCCATATTTAAAGTAACCATGCCCCATCTCCTCTGTGCTGGTTGACAGAGGTCAGCAGGGACGAGGGCAGGAGCATGGCACAGGCTGCTGACGCTCTCCCAAGGCCACAGGACTCCCCTCATCTCCTCCGGAGCAGACCAGCAGCATCCAGCCCCACCGCTCCGGCATGCTCAAGAGAATGGTCCTGTTGCCGTTTTGATTTGGGGCTTGATGCAGCACAACCTGAGGTCATCAGGTCTTGTTCTACCTGCCATGGATGAGTCCAGTTCAGAGCCTGTCGAGGCAGAGCAGTGCATTTTTCCCAGCCAGTTTTCGCAGAGGGAGAATCGCAAACCAGTGGAAAGAGACAGCAGCAGTAAATAGAAGAGGCAAAAAGAAATTGGCACTGTAAATCTATATAATAAGTTGCCAGCACTCTCAGTGCCATGGAGCGATGTTTTCTGAGAATGCAGGTCTCCTGCACTACGCTTCTTGAGCTAGGAAGCAAAAAAACCATCATTTCACAATGTATCATCTCTTGCTACAGCAATTAGTGCCTCATTTTACTAACAAAGTACCTGCACAGTGCACATTTGTCAGCTCTGAACAAATAAATGGGGAATAACCATCTAGAATTTGAAAGGAGGTAAATCCGTATGGTTTGTTGTTGGAGCAGATGAGCTCCGGCATTAGTGTGTTATTTCCTGAAGGTGAGTCTCGGTGCCGAGTGTTTGACCATGGATGAGGAAAAGAGTCAAGCAGCTCATAGCATTTCCCCACAGAGGGACCGCGATGCTTATACAAGGCACTAGACATTGCTACAAGTAAGATGGAAAACAAGCTTTCCAAAGCACAGGAGCTGCTGGCCATTCAGAAAATAGGTGTGTATCCAACAGCATGGGGCCACAGGGCACAAGGAGCAACGGAACCGAAGGAGAAGGAGAAAGAGCAGCCATTGAAAGGGTGCTTTTATGCTCAAAAGGCTTCCAAAATAAACAAACAGCATGGCATGGGCTTGATCCAAAGCCCATTGAAATCAACGGAAAGACTCCAACTGCGCTCAAGAGGCTCGCCGCAGGGCCGGGCATGCCGCGAGAGCTCCACGTGCTGCCCCACCAACACGTCGACCCCCAGCAGGGACTCTCCACCACCTCCCACAGCTCCTTCTGCCATTGCCCAACTCTCCTCTCCTTGGCCTCAGGAGGCATTCTGCAAGCATAAGCTACTCAAAGGCATCCAAAATTATTCCTATTTAAAAACATGTATATATTTTGAAATAGGTATTTTCCCATCCCTGGGAATACAGGAACACAGACGGGTCATGAATCAATCACCCATGCAGCTAGGGCCCACAAGACTGTCTCTGCACCACAAGTCTGACCCATACCTCTGATCTGCACTTCATGAAGTGCCTTCAGGAGCCACCACACAGGTCAGTCCTCCACCAGTTGCCACCCTTGTATTTGCCCTGAAGCTTTCAGTATTTGGAGAAGAAATCGGCACTGACACTACAGAAACTGAAAGTTCCTCTTGCCAAGAAAGACGGGCCAAGTTAAGACAACTCGTATTTTACACATTCAAACTGAGCAGAGCCCCTCCAAGAACAAGAGCAAGGAGTTTCAGTCCAATTTTCCTTCCCCCTTTTTTTATAAAAAAAAGCACCAAGAGAAAGGCCTGACGCCAGCAGCAGCTGTATCAGATGCCCCTGGGGTGGGAGCGGTGACATCAGGAAAAAAACCACAAACAATGAGAAAGGAAGCAGGGAGGGAAACACGGAAGGGATGGAGGGATGGCCGGGGTGGCTGTGGCCCCAGCTGCCAAGTCAGCCTGTTCAAAGCAGGAGGAAAAGCAGGACCTCACCCCTGCAGAGAGCAGGGAGCAGGATACGGAGCCAGGCGAGGTTCCCCCACATCTCAGCCCCCCACCAGAGAGGAGTGGGGCACAGCACCGGGGTCTCGCCCGTCTCAGGTCCCCACTGGCCACCACAGCTGCGGCCAGATCCCTCAGGTAAAGCTGTGCAGCCCCTTTACCTTGGTCTAGGCAGAGGGTGAGGATGTGGGTGCAGATGGGTGGGCTACCCCCGAGCTCGGTTTGTAGCCTACTGGGGAGAACAAGAGGGGACTTCACCAAAGGGCTCTTGATAGCACAGTCTGTTAAAACTCATCTTCAGCCAAAAAAAAAAAAAGCTTTGTAATATAGTTCGGAACCAGCATTTTGTTCTGTTTAACCCCTTTAAACTTTTCCCTAGTCGCCTTGGCAGTGCAAGGAGGCCGAGCAGACACGCTGGGAGCAGGGCTTTATCCCGGCCAGGCTCCCCACAGTTTCCTCATCTCTCTTCTGGCCGTCCTGCAACAACATAAATTCCCTGATGGGGGTCAATCAGAGACCATTTGTAAGTTTAAAAGAGTTACTCCTGCTATAATGGGCACAAATGAGAATTCAGCATTTGTTAACAATTATCCTAGGCAATAACTTCAGTCTCCCCCTTGTACTTCAAATGGAAACAACACAGTAACTAAGCAGTACCTGTTGGCAGAGAAACTTTGAAAGAGATGGATAGGAGTGGCTGAAATGGCTTCCTAAAAGAAAAAATCTCATTTCTTTTTTTTTTTCCCCCCCTTTGGGATATAAAGCAGGCTTGCAAACTGCCCTTGCCATTATCAGAGCTGTGATTCAATCAACATTTCATGGTCCTAATTAACGGGTATTTGTTTTCATGGGCGTGATTTCTCATTTGCCAAGACTGCAAAATTATAATGCATTTTTCCCCATCCTCCTTGGAGAGGACATGAGAGCTTAGCCAGGGAAAGGAAGCCATTTGGAGCAGGAAGAGGATGCTTGGAAACAGAGCTGGAGTGCTCATATTAGGCCCTTTCTGTGGTCAGAGGATCAAATTGACTTTTTTTTTTTTAAATAGCTGCTATCCTCATTCGGGTTAATGGGCAAAACTGTAGCACAAAAAGCCCTTTGCTTGCCTTTTTCAGCAGGTCATGCCATCCTGCCCAGCTGCTCCTGAAGGACATTTCCCAGGACCCCTGCTCTCATTCTGCGCATGTGGTTGGAAGGGATGGGGGACATCAAGGCCAGCACCCAGTCCTCCTCTTCCTCCAGTACCACATCAGGAGGAAGGAGGACTCCCAGCTACTGCTGACCTGGCCCTGCTACACCCCATCGCATTAGCGCCTGTCCCATATTCCTGTTTCTCAAGTTCTGAAAAACCACACAAGGAACGGAGGGGCCAAACTTCCTTTTCCTTACATGCACCTGCCCCTCTCAGTGTGGGACACCGCAGGATATTGGGTGGCTCACCAGGTCCTGCCCCACCTTCAGCATCCACCAAAGATGAAGAAGTTGCTGTAGGCCGCTTGCCCTCTACATCCTAAATATAGTTTTCATCCTTAAGGGGCCAAAAAAGGATATTCGGGTACAGTGGTGATGGTGGGGGGACTGGAGGAACTGCCAGGAGACAAGCAGTAGCTTTAGGGTGGGAAAAACTCTGGGATTAGGGTCTTTTGGGGGGCACAGAAAGCAGAGCTGTAAACTGAAAGGGGCTCCAATGTACCATAGGCTGCCTGTAGAGAGAATAACATCTCTCCTTCGGGGCAGAGCTCTGCGGCAGGGACACAGATAGAGGGGACTGTCCCTCGCCTGCACAGCCCGGTTCTGCCCATCCCTGCCCATCTGCAGCATTAACTGTCCTTGGCGGGACACGGCAGCATCCGCCCCTTCCCCACAGAGGCGGCGAGCTCCCTCAGCACGCACATCACGGCACGCAACTCGGTCCCAGGAATCGCACAGAAATGGCAAGGGAAAATAAATTCAGGGATTCAAAAACAAATCTAGTGGATGCTACATTTCCAAATCCTTTGGGAGTAAGAAAAAAGTTACATATAATATCCTTTACCACCTTCTCCTCCTGATTGTGAAATCAAATAAGAAACCCCCCAAGAACGCAGCAGACACTGGAATACAATTCATGTTTGTGTATTGCTAGATTACGCGTTGGCCTTACAGCAGGTAGAATTGTGGCACAGCACCATCTGTTCCTCAATACGCTTGCTGCCAGCTACCGTAGCAGGAATTTACTCGCATATCCCTTTCGAGGTACGGCTGAGCTGATGGGCAGAATGTCTGTCACCAAAGAAAGGGGTCTATCACCTGCTGACTGCACATTTGGGATATACCCCATTTGGGATATACCCTACTGAAGGGTAGCGACAGATCATTTTTTTCTGACATACAAGATCGGCTCACAGTGGCAGCTTGAGTGAATAGCCCTTGATGATGCTACCCATCTTTAAAATACTGCGGGAGAAAGCACATTTTCCAGCTGCTTATGCCTTATGCCAGAGCACATTTATATCAGCAATTTCATTTCTAAATATTCTGGCGGTTGCTGCAAGTTTTTCCATTATGATAGATGAAGGGGAAGGAGAAAAGCAGCCAACATTTCCACATCTTTAAATTGATATTTCAAGGGACTTGTACACAAGTACACGTGAAAGTCTCAGCCGTTAATCAGGGAGCTTCCACCTTCTTGCATCTATCCCTCTCCAGCGACCTCACAGCACCAGGGAGCTCAGCACAGAGCCGGTGTGAAGATGACCATCCCCAGGGGGCTTTGGCGGCTGCTGGCCCCATCCTGCTGCTCCCTCAGCTGGCTACGGAGTTACTGCCTGCCAGATCTGTCCTTTAGCAACAGAGCAAAACCCAAACCCCTGATCTGCCCCAAATTCCTGCTCTTCTGCCTGCAGAGCACCTCACAGCAAGGCCTGCAAAGCCCACCATGGCCTGGGGCAGTGCTGGCTGCTGCCGCAGCTGCCAGCGCTTTCAGGCTGTGAGGCTCTCGGTACAGGCTCCAGTGCCCGGCCCAAGGCAGGAGAGCATCCCCACATAGCCAAGCCTCCATCCCCTCGAATACCATGGCGGGCAATGCATCCAAATGAATGCCTGACCCACCAGCCAGCCTGGCATCAGGAACTGCACCAGGAGCGGGTCTGCTGCTGGCAGCACCACGGGAAGTGAGCCCGGGAGAAGCTTCCGCAGAGCCTTTGTGCTCCCTCACTTCTGATCCGAGCTCCCAGGAGCACCTCCACCGACCGCAGGAACACCCCCCCCAACTCACAAGGCAGTAACAGCCTCCCAGGCTCAAGCAACTCAACTTCTCAACTCAAAACAAGCTTCTCTCACCTGAGACTCAGGAGACAGATACCTTCTGGAGGCGAAAGCTGCTTGCACACCTCACCCTCTGCCACAGGCCATAAAAACCTCTCTAACTCCGTATCCAGTCCCCCAAGCTCAGCTGGGGTCTTCTGCAAAGCCTCCTCCGCGGGCTGCAGCCGGTGGGAGGCTGTTGGCCACACACGGCGGTGCCCGAGCTGGTGGCTGGAGGCAGGGGAATTCCTGCAGCGCCGGGAGAAGAGACCAAGCACCTCCCAGGGCGCCCGGGACAAGAGAGCGCCTGTCAGGAGACAAAGCGATGAGCAAACTGGTTCAGCCTGTTGCTGTCTACGCTGAAGGCCAGCTCGGCACAGGAGGTGTTTAAGTCACGTGTTTGCTCCTGCCCAAGCTTGGAAAGAAAGAAAAATAAAAGTGGTTTCATAGTATTTAAGACTTTCACCTAACCATTTTCAAAGGGGATATTTGATGACCATAAGAACAAAACACAAGTTAGAACTTCAGTGACAAAGTTGTAATAGAACAAGCTCTTCCTTCTCCCAGATTTTGTTTTACATACACGCACCTCCTCTTCCACAGCCCTAATTTTACTGCTCAGACTCAGAAACCAGGGGGGTCTTGTTTCCACTTCTCTCCCCTCCAGCCTCATCTCTCGCTCAGGTTATAAGGAGTCAAGACAACCAGCATCACTTTACAAGTGACCAGCCCTCATCTCCTAACTTCCCATGGAAGGAAATGAGAGGATCCATGAATGTTTCAGGAAAGTCTCATCTAACCTAGAAATACAACCCATGACACCTTGCTTCTGCCTTCAGTATTTCAGTTCCCACGGCTGCAGGTTTCAGTAGCTGTTTTGTTGCACGTGGGCTGTGCCATACGAATGAACCGAAGCACACAGTAACCATCTGCCGTGGTTCTGTGCCGAGGGAAAGGCTGATCCGATACCAGCCCGGCTGCATTCGGCACCAGCGAGCAGAGGACCCAGCCTGCCCTCGGCTGCAGGACTCCCCCTCGACTGCTGGAAACACGCTCAGGCTTCAGGTCACCTTTCCTCATTTCCCCCAAACACGAGTTCTTAGGGAGAAACTGAAGTATTAGATGTCTCATTCTTCATCATCTCAGCCCTGTTAGTGTCTGTGCTTTGCTGTATTTCAGCCACCGTCATCTTCTAGTAGGGAACTGTTGCCGTTTGGTGAGAGATCCATCCACTTCACTGAGCATCCCTAGAGGATGTGTGTGAAGTCAGCCCCTCCAGAAGGAGCTGCTAGCTTGCCTACAGAGTCCAGAGCACTCAGGTTGGATAATGCAATGTTCAGGATTTAAAGTATCTTAAAACATCTCCATGTGAGCACAGCTCTGGCATACTATTGGACTGCTTTGCGAGGAGCAGCCTTTATCAACTCACACCTGTAGTTCTGCCTTTGCTTAATCCTCACTTCCCACTACCACGTATGGATTTCATCACTCTGCCTTTTATCCTGTCCCTTCACTGGGATACTACAGTAAAGACAGAGCATCCGTTTTCCCTTACAGAAGTCTCATGCATCCTAAAGGGGTAAGTTTTTCCAAATTTATTTTTACAGTCACAGAACAATCTCCTCGTTGTTCCAGCCTGCTGATAGCAAACTGTCTGCAGATAAAACCAGGTACGTATTGCCAAGACACTGGTGCACAGATGGGACTGCAGCACAGCTCCCTAATCATGTTTCTGGTGCCCTCCCTTTCCAGCAGCTACGACTGCTGCATGCCTTAGTTCATTCCAGATGCAAACCCAACCTTGCTTAACATCTTTTAAGTTCATCTCTGCATAATCCTTCCCTCCATTAGACTAATGAATGAAGTGTTTCCAAGGAACAGAAATATACTCGTTTCCTAATTACAGGAGTCAGGCTGAAGCAGATCCTTTAAACAAACATCCTGACTAAGCTCTTCTAACCCCGCTTACCCAATCCTTCCCCCTGCACCCCTAGGTATCCCCTACCAGCAACTCCTCACAGCAGCAGCACTTTGCTGCTGCAGGACCGGTCCTTCAACAGCCCAGGGCACTGGCGCCTCTTTCAAGCCCGCTCTCATGCAGGGAATCCATCCAGTTCACCTCCCGGGCAAATTCTGCTGTGACACCTCTCCTGCATCTACACCCCTGCTCTCCAGGGAGGGCAGCTCTAGCACGGAAACCATCCGACGCTGCTGAGATCTCCTGCCCGCTCCGGCTCTTCTCCTCGGCGGGCTGCGGCACACATTGCCTACAGCTTTGGGGACTCCCACATGTAAGACTCAAGCCTGGAGGAACTGCCCAGCACACTGCCTGGCAGCCCCCCAGGGATTTCAGTGCTGCCAACCACATCTTAAAAACTGTATTTTGAACCCTAGCGATCACATCGATGACGGTAGCTGCCACACAGGGCTTGTACCAGTTTCAACCCTCCCCACACACACACACACCACGACCAGCACAATTTACAAACAGCCAGAGAAATACAGGATAAAAAAGCCCACCCTGAAGTATCTCTGGAAACAAAGCAAAACCTTTCCCAGAGCAGGAATGGCATGATTGGCACCAAGAGAAGCCAGCTGCCTGTCCCGGGGGGAAGACAGGGTACAGCCCCAGCAAGGGCTCTCACCCCCAGGCACAGCATCCTGCAGCAGTGATATCTCCAGACGTGCACAATCTATCCCCCCCACCCCACTTAACACACACTAATTAGTCCGCAATCAGATTCCTACCAGTAAAACGGAGCCTCATCAGGTTGAGACTAAAAGGGATTACACTGATGACAAGTTTTAGGAGGCTGGGGATGGAGGGCTGGGCTCCCCGCTCCTGCAGTGATTTACTGCGGGCAGCGGCTCACCAGAGGGCAGCGGGCACACGGCTGGCCCCCGCCACCCCAACCCTCCCCAGGCAGCAATACTTAGTTAACAATATAGGATTTTCACCAAAACATCTATATTTTTCCTCCGTGACCCCAGGAGATAGAGGCAGTGAATTACTCAGCTACCTACAAATTAAAAAAACCCAGGAATTCATTAAAAAAAAACAGGCCATATTTTTGTTTTCTTACTTATCCTGACAAACATAAATCAGCGAGCCAGCAGCACCAACCGCCACAAGCACATCCCCCTGTCCCCAGGAGAGTCCCCCTCTCACACGGGGATACCCACGACCTTGCACTTGCCGAGTTCTTTCATGCCAGCCAGAAACAGGGAGATCTAACCCCATTGCTGGGAGATTTACTCCGTTTTTTAACTATTTGTTCTCTCGGTAAATTCTTACCAGGGTGTAATTGCCTTTGTATGGTAACAGTCCGTTATCCTATTAGGAAATACCATGGTAATAGGGATTTAAGGCAGACAGTGCAAGATCTCACCAGGTTTTAACAACCTCCAGTGGGACTGATTTGCTTTATCAGTAGTTAATTAGATCAAATATTCCCAACTGACCCTTTTCTGACGGTATGTTATTTATGTGAGGGACCAGCACGCTGACCCGGAGCTCCCTGGAGTCACTTCCGTGCCCTCCAAGGCCAACAGACGGTTCTGCAGGGGCCTGAACCCAGCCCAGCTCCACAGACACCCCCAGCTCACCTCGGCAGCGGCCACCCTTCCATCAGCTCCATGCTTTAACTGACCCAGTCCAGTCCTGTTATAGCTAAAAGACTTCACAAACTGATATCTAATAAAAGAAAGTTGTTCTCAGACTAGAAAGGAGCATAATTTAAAATATACAAGAAAAAAGAACACTTACTTTTTAAGAAGGCAAATCTTCTTCCTTATTTTATAAGCTGCTCTCAGCTCTTCATGGCACCATGTTCCCAGTTCCAAACTTAGACCTAAGTCAGATCCCAAATGTCTCCTTGGATCTCAGAAATGAAACACACCATTTCCAAGAAATTCCCTGTGAGAACCCAGTCCTTTCCACAGTCCACAGTCCCTCTGCAGTTGATGTTTTCCTGCTTTGTGTATTTTTAAGAGCATGTTAGCAACCTGGAATTTGTTTCTTACACATTTTTTCCAGTCTGTCCCTTAATTCACCTGAAATCACAGCAAAACAACAGGACAGAGGTCACCCTCTGTTACTGGAAAACGAGCCCGGAGCAATCGCATTATGGGAAAGCGTTCCCAGGGCAGTCACTGCTCGAGACACCTGCAGTAGCTTAGATATTTGGACAGAATGAAAAATTAGCCCTTTTCCAGGATTGCCTATTATTATTTTACCTCTCCTTGAACAAGGGTTTTCACTCATGTAGACACTTACATACAGATTAGAAATGAAAGAGAATGCTGGTTTGAATTAAAGACCATCCTGTCACTTTATAAACAATACTCACATGCTAAACCTCCCATTGGATTTTTTTATTTTATCCTCTAACTCCAGTAATTTAGCAGCGCATATTGATTTTGGGAGAATGGACAAAGCTAAGTAAGCAGGATGCAGTGGCAGCCAGGAGGAACTGCTGAGCCATACAAAGGACTAAGTACAAAATAAAAATCACTAAATCACTGAAAGATGAGTGAAAGAGTCTATGTCTTCCCCCGCTTGAATGGCAAGCTTCCCATCAGTTTAAAGAGGCCACTTAAAATTTATTCTATCAGAAGTCTAGGAGAGTCTGGGTACAAAAGGAAAACCAGCCCATGTTGTCCAGAAGCTTGAAGATTGTTTCAGTTTATTCTAAAAAAAAAATTTTAATATAAAATGTACATTTTGAGGGGTTTTTTTCCATAAAAAACACTACTCAGCAGTGACCCCAGTGCTTCCATGCCCAGTACAGGAGCACCCCCTCACCTTACTCCCTGGGGAATGACACCAGCAAGGGCTGCAATACAGTTGAGGGTCAAGGCAACATTTCAGGTGGATTTAAGTTGCACATGTTGTGGATGGGCTTCCTGGAAACCTCCCGACTCCCCAAAAATTAACTGCTGCACAGGCAAAACCTCCCCTAGCCCTGGGGTCAACGGGGACATCATCACCTGCTTCCTTTTGTAACACAGCAAAACCTGCCCATCCTCTCCTTGGAACAGGACTGTATTCTACTATCTAAAAGCCAGAAGAAAAGAGAAACAGTATAGGGGGAAGGGATTAGTGTTAGAAATTAATTACCACATAATGCCCAAACAAATGAGTTTCATCCCAGTTTATTCACTCCATCCCAGAGGGAGAATATCCTCCTTATCAGAGCAGCAGAGAAAGCGAGGACAAGCCTAATAAAAAGGCAAGCTGGGATTCTGGGAGTTATTTTTAACTAATTCTCCCTTTTTGTTCCATGTTATTTGAATTAAAGGGTTGAGATTGTAGTAAGAGACCAGTTTTGCACCAGCATTAATCTGCAGCGCCCTGCAAGGCAACAAGGGTCTTGACTCCAGTTGCTGAGCGCAATTTCTAAAGAGGCTGTTTTGATACACAGCGCAATTCGAAGTCTTTGCCACGTTACTTCAGGAGAGGAAAAACCCATGTTCCTGCAGAGAGAGCCGTGACTCCGCTGTATTTGTCATGTAGCGTTATATTCTCCAAATGATGTTTTCTAACCAGGCACAGAACAAATCCGCAGCAACGGTGAGGTTAACAAGACAACCCTTGCTTTCTTCTGTTACATGACACAACCAGAGTTAGGGTGGATTTTTGCTGGGGTTTTTTTGTTTGCCTTTTTTTTTTTTAAGGAAAAGGGGGGGGCAAGTACTGATATTACGTCTGCTCAGGATGAGCATCCTGCATCAGCCAGGGAGAAGAAAGGGATCTACAGCACAGTAACAAGAGCTCACGCACGGACTCGCTCGACACTCTTGGAAGATGCCGTCTCCCAGCTGCTCCCAGGTCATCCCAGGGTGGGAGACCTTGGCTGGTCTCACTCCCAACTGCACAACACAGAGCCCAGAGGAACATGCTGGGACCCCAGTAAGAGGACAGGTTTTTCTGTCTGATGTGAAAAGAAATCTCAGCAGCCAGTGGCCTGGGGTCATCTACACGAGAGGCGTCAGTGATGTTTCTGAGAAGGGACCACATCACCTAGAGAAAGACAAGCATCCTCTGTCCACCCCACAGAGAAGCGCAGTGTTAGAGGAGACCCCTCCTGGTGGCAGTGTCCCCGTGACAAATCCCACACCAAGGGGGGCACACAAGGGCAGCCGCTGTGCTCGGGCTGTTCAGAGCTCTTCTCCTTGTGTCTCATCATATAGATAGGAAACAAGGGGCCTGAAGTCCCAGTCTCCATCACTCGTCACGCGCCAGCCAAGAAGAGGCCACAAAAGCTCTAATACCTGCCACATCAGCAGGGAACAAGTCATGCAAAGCAACCCCTGCCCCAAAATTTAAGGCAAGGGGAGGGCAGACCCCAGCCTCGCACGCTGCAAACAGGGGCTGGGCAGGAGGAGCTCGGGGTCCTGCATTTCCAACCGCTCATCTCCTCCCAGCACAGGAAGATTTGATGTGAAGAGCCAGAACGGCTGCCCTTGGAAGCCTCCTGCCCAGGGCTGCAGCCTTGTATTTGTGAGCTGCTCCTCTCCATGCAGGCTGGGAAGTTACCAGGGTGAGGGCTGGGATGGACCCGGGCTCGGCAGAAGCAGAGCGGAAGGCTGCAGCAGCACTCCCAGCCCCCTGGGTCAGTGGCACCCAGCTCCTGAGAAGGAAAGAAAACTGGACTTGAGTAATTTTGGGTGATTTCAAGTGATTTTTTTTTTTTCCACTTGCCACTGTCTCCCCATGGCCTCTGCCTTCACATATTTTTCTATCAAGAAGCCCCATTCTAAGCAAAGCATTGCTCTTCTCTGGTACGGTTAAAAAAGCTCGCCACAAAACCAAGATTTGGATTTCGCAAAGACTTAGTAACAATGAGCTGCGCCCAAAAGCCGTGCTGCACCTCAGAGAGAGCAGGGGCCTGCTGCGGGACTGGGGATTGCGGAGACGGCAGTAGGGTCCCTCCCCGGCACACACCTCTATGTACCCCCATGGGTGTATGTGCCCCAGTCTGCAGTAGCAGGGTACCAGGCACCCCAGCTCATTACTGGGGTGAATGAAGGAAAAGGTTTTGACACAGGAGCGAGGAGGTTCAGCTGACAGCACCCTCCAAATGTAGTTTCCCACAGCAGAACAGAGATGCTCTCCTCTCCAAAAAAAGACTGCATCAGTTTCACTTCTCCATCTCTGCTCCAGCCAAATTAATCCCCAGTGCCATCCCATGGGGTTCCTGCTGCTCACAGTTTTCTTACGAGCAGGGCTGGCAAGTCTTCAGCCCCTGACAGCCTGCAGGTCCCTTCGCAGCATGCCGAGGGCTCAGCTCGGCCAGAGCCCGGTGCCAGCGCCAGAAGGACCTCACTGGAGAAAGAAGATGACACCAGGCAGCACCCTGTACCTTTGCTAGGGAGAAGCTGGAAACTTCTGTCTTCAATTTGGATTCTGATAAGCTATCATGTTTTGGGCAATAATCACTAATTCTGTAAGAGGAGACCCTGATGACAACAGGAGTGAGTCATTCCCCGTGCATACGAGCCCCCAGTTCCTTTCACTCCCCCTTCCAGGACTTGATTCAAACCAGTCCCTTCTGTTTTCAAAGCCTCTTTTAGCTTTAGCTTTAGCCTACAGCTCACAAGCTTGCTGTTTTGCCCTTTCCTTTGGGAAAGGCCACGTACCAGCTTGGGCTGTGGATTTAAGCAGCAGCTAGGAGTGGAGGTGGTTTCTGTAAGTACCAGTCTGACAGAGCACTGCACCCTGAATCACATTTCTGAGCCGCTCCAAAGTGTAGTCCTACAGAGCTGCGATCTAATTCAGCCTGGAAAAACATCTATTCCCCACCACCACCTGTTGAGGCTTATTTTCTTTTAGCAGGAACCGTTACACATAGCATGATCTAGAAGATCACAAGCAAAAATGAAAACAGACATTATAAAACACAAAATGAATATAAAGTGAAAAATATTCGTTCCAAGAGGAAACAAAAGTTCAGCTGTGGGCTCTGCTCATTTTCTGGGACATGTATGAAAAGTTTTGCACTTTTTGAAAAAAATGTCAAAAGGACAGGATTTTGGTGAAATAAACTCAGTACAGATGAAACTGAAGGGGAAAGTGGGAAGAGGAAGCAGCCCCCTCCAGCAGCACATTACTTAACCATATCGCCTACAAATGCAAATGCAGACAATCCTGTTAAACAGGCTCAAAGCTAGTCTCATAGTGCAGTTGACTGAAACTATAGGAATCTGCCCTCAAAACTTCCCTTCTAGCACTAATGTCTACACTCAGAGATCATAAAAAGCATCTAATAGATAAAATTAACACTTTCAAAAGATTGCTTTAAGTTGCCCACAGGGAATCACATAATTACTGAGTGAAAGATAAAGCTTCGTCTGGGATAAGAACATATGAAGTAGGGAGAAACGCATTATAAAGTTATCATTATTCGGGCTTCTTTCCATTTGCCTTCCAAGATTCGCATCTCCAAGATCTCCTCAGCTACCCCGAAAGCTACAAGCCTACCAAAGGGAGAGCAGCTCTTGCAATACCAGCACTCCTGGAGTTTGGAATTTAGAATGTAAGAAGAGAAAATAAAGACAAAGGGCCACAAGCTGCAAACATCACGGACATCATTCTCCATCATTCCCGGGGAGGGCTGGAGCTGCAGCATCATCCAAAAACCCCATGCACAGGCAGTAAGGGCGTATAAAAACCCCATTCCTAGGGCACACACCGACCACTAAATGACAGTGGTTAGGAGAAAAACTTCCTCTAAGGACTGGCTTGCCCACAGTTGTTCTGTATCAAGACGCGACTGTCAGCTGGCTCCTGCCCCTTAAAATTACTTCCATCTGCCTTCACCCAGACCGATAGCCAAGCTTCTGGCATAAACAATCCCCTTCCAACCAGACACCCCTCTCTCTCCACACCCCGCCGTGCATTCCCTGCTGGGAAGAGCAGTTTCCATACTGCTCTACAGCTCTGCAGTCAAGCTTCAACAGTTCTCCCTCTTTTTTTTTTTTTTTTTGCGGCACAGAAGAAGGTGGGTGCAGTTGCCTCCCAAGATAATCTTTCTTCCTGTTATGGGGAAAGAGGTTAGGGGATGGGTCCTCCCTGGGTCCTTCCAGCTTCCTTAGAGACAAAGGACATGCCCACACCAAAACTTACAGCAAAGCCACCCAGCACCTAGGAAAGTAACAGGCATTTTCCATCTAGGAGCTGCTTCCATCCCATCCATTGTCATGCCCTCAGAGGGGAGCTTTCTACAGAGGCAGATATACTGGCCTCCTGCATGTGAAAGTCGGAGTGTGTTTTCAAGCCAATGTACCAAGCTGAAATAGAAAACACTTCTTGTTTCAAAGCTGGATCATAAATGCTCTTCCATCACTACAAAGACCTTCTCACGACCCCACGCCCCTCGCACAGAGCATCTGAAGCACAGACCAGTGGCCTGACAACAGAAAAAGCAAGTTTCAGAGCTGGGAGCGGAGCTACATTTCAGCCCAGTGCCCCATCCAGAGCTACACCACCTCCTCCGAACAGCCCACTGCACCGTACTGAGGTAGCTCATAAAAAAGTAAATCCTAAAATCCTGCTTTTGCAGCTTTTTTTTTTTGTTACTGTATCCTCCAGTTGCTGTTGGAAAGAGATTTCTGATGCAGGCTCTAGGCCTATTTAACAATCCAACTAATAATTGTATTTCATTTCTCAGACTATTAGCATGTAATGGAGCAGCGGCAGCCTGGGAACAAAGCTAGTTTGTGCCATGGGGTAAGTGCATCGCCTGGAATCAGCCGGTCCCTCCAAATCCCAGAGCACATCTTCTTGGGAGCAGGAATCCCCCTCCTCTGCCCTCAGCAGGAACTGACGATTCCAGTTGCTTTTCAAAAAAAATTAAAAAGTATAAACGTGTTTCCCAGAACTTTCTCCCCTTCTGTTTTTCCCCTTTTGTACTTCTCCCAAATAACAGAAAGATGCTTAACTGAGATGTGCACACACATAAAACAAGTTAATTAATGGTCTCAGCCTAAATCAGTGAAATCAGCATGCCTTAAGCAATAATTTAGCAGTTCAACACGCTGCACTGCCAGACTTTCTCCTTCCAAGCAGTCCTTAATCCCCGTACTAACATTTACCTCCCTGCTGAGGAGCCACTTCCAAAACTCAAGCTCTCTGGGGACTCTGTTCTCAAGCTAGAAGCATCCCAGGGGTCCCACTGACCTTATGAGCTGAAGCACCAGCAGCAGGCTGCAGAGCGGGATGGACATCTGCTGAGGGCACCGAGATAAACACCAGAGCACGGAAGAGATGAGCTCTCCAATCCCACTCAGACCAACTGAAGGGCCTTGGTTTTGAGGGACCAAAGTTTCTACTGATGCAGGTTTAAAACTGAAATTTCTTCCTAGTAAAACCTATCTTGATTCCACTTCATCCAGTCATCATCTTCTCTTGCAAGGTGTATTTTATCACCTTACATGAAAGAAGAGGGTAAAGAGGGGAAGGCAGGGAAAGTGGAAAACATTTCTCAGTGCTACACAGTGGTGTTTGTCCAGCACAATCAGATTCCGATTTGCAGCAATCCCTGTACCCAAGCATCTCTTGTGCACACTGAGGCAGATCGAGGGCTGCTCTGAGGACCTGAAAGTCTGTCACGGCCAGGGTGAGCATCACTTCTGCCTGGGACAGGCTCCGTGGAGCAGAGGTGACAAGGACAGAGAGGTCTGTGAGCTGTGCACAAGTAACAAGGAGCCTCTGCACACTCCAGCCCTGGGCAGGAGCTACCGCAGGCTTCAGAGGTCATCCTTCTCCAGAGGCTGAGTCCTGCTCAGCCCACCGAGGAGTGAGCTCCTTCCCCTCTTCCACCAGACCTGGCTGATTCCTGGAGATGCAAACCCAGATGGGGCTGAAGCTAACCAGGGCTCTCCTCGCTCCTCTCCCCACACACCCACCCCCACATCTCCAGGGAGAGCAGTGTGGGCAGCACAGCCCTGCTCTCCGCCCGGCTGCAAACACAACCCATCTTTGCTGGGACACGGCCAGTTAAAGCCCCGGGTCAAGGAGGGGACATGGTGACAGCAAAACCCCAAGCCATGTAACACAGCGTTTTGGTACTCTCTGACCAGAGGAAGCCATGGAAGCAGTTCTGTACAGAAAGCTGCTCCAGCACTCACCCAGTTTTTATGCGGTTACGAGATATTTCTTTCCTTCCCCCAAGAGGATTAAAGCAACAAAGAGGGAGCACAAAGGGAGAGGTGGGAGGACTGCAGCAGCATGAGGGAGATGAGAAACCAGGGGCTTCTGCCTCTGATGTTTGGATGATCACGTCATTGCAATTACTATGTTGAGGGCTCTGCTGTGTCACTGGTAAATAAATCATCCAAGGAAATTAACTGTGCAGGGAGCTTGCACCACAAGCCACAGCAGGTAAAAATGGTAACAGAGGAGTCAAAGCATTTCAATCAGAGGAAACACTCTAAATGCTAGGAAAACATATATTTCAAATAATTTCTGTAACATATATAAAATCTGGATAGGTGCCTGAATAGGGAGGATAATAAAGACTTCAGATTCATCTACTGTTCTTTGCAAAATGAAGCCACCAATTAATCACATGTACTCCATTGGAGATACGACGAGGATGAAGAACTCAAGACTGTCTTCTATAAGGAAGAGTCTGGCACTTGGTTTTCTTGCGATACATCTCCTGATACAGCATTAAAAACTATGCAATACACTACTTACCTTCTTCATTACAAAACCCACACTTATCAACTGTTCTCCCCTTCCCCTGCCAGCACAATAACTGAGGTGAGCCGTAACACATCATGATTACACAGAGTTTCATACCACTGCATTTCACAGAGTGATCCAAAGTAAAATGCCATCCCAAGAACTTAGTGATGATCAGTTGATTCAAGTTCCCTAACACGGATGCTGCTCATTTCACAGATGAGCACACAGATCCCTACAAAGACATATACCCAAACCCCACTAAGGCTAGGAGCAGACAGGGCTTGCACCTACCCTCCTCCTCAGCCTGGGTACCCAGCGAAAACACCCCAAAGCCCACGGAGCAAACCAAGCACAGGAAACACACCCGGCACAGGCAGCACACGGGAGGGGATGGGATGGAGCAGGGGGCAAAGCACTGCTGACCCATGGACATCTGGCCATTACTTTCCCTCTCCCTGTGGCCTTCTGCTCTCCTTCAGTCTCTCCAGGCTCACAGGAGTCTAATTTCCTCTGAGCTGCTTGCTCTAAGCACCACCTTATCCCTCCCCTCCATGCGCTCCCAGCCCAGAGGTGCAGCTCCAGAAATGCTTTCTAAATGCCTGCTTTGCAATTCAGAACATCCTTAAACTCCTCCGTCAGCTCAGTATTTGACTATAATCCCCTTTGGATCTGAAGTGTTTATACAGTATTACTTGCAAGATTTAACTCAAAGATGATTAATTTGGTTCTGTGATTTTTGGCTTCATTTTTATTTCAAGGCAACAACAGAAAGCTTGGTTTTCAGTATCTTATGGACTTTGCCTTGAATCAAAGCACTCATGAACATGACAAACAGATTTATAGCCCTGAAGAGGGCTCAACTTTTTTTTCTTTTATATACAAACTAGTTCCACTTCTATCCACCCCCTCTTTTAAACCCACCTAGCGATGGTGGGATCACAAATTCCATCATCACATTCATAATAGCTGTATGGTGTTTCTTTCGGCTCAAAATCCAGCCCATTCCACCTGCAAGTATTTAAAGCCCAGAACTGGCGCAGGAGAGTAGATCAGAATGAGAACAGCAGCAGGAGTGATAGCACCCACCTACCTGAGCAAGCGCCAGCACCTGCCCCCACTCCGCAGCCCGCGGGGCAGGGGGGTGCAGAGGGAGGTGTTCGGCAGAGCACTGCACCCCATGGCGCAGGATTAGTGCAGCAGCGGCAGGGCCAGCTTATGGAAAGGCTAATACAGATGCTGCAGCGCGTCACTGGATGTCAGCCTCTGCAGCTGTTTCTCCTGGTTCCCAGTTCCCCACGTTGCTTAAAGAAAAACCAGCTAGATCCTTAGCGGACAGAAATCATTAGGACCGCATTAAGTTATCGGAGCTTCTCACACTACGTGATGCCCTAACCCATGCTACCAAACACAGGCTTCTCCAGATCCGCAAAGGCAAACAGCCCACATAGTTTTCCACTACAGAGTTTAGGGACCAGGCTTAGCCCCGGCTGCTGCAGATGTGGTGTCCATCTCCTTCAGTTGCAAAAGCATCTGCTTTACTCCAAGTAGTATTATCTCCTCAGCATTTTATGAATTAAGCACACACCAGTACATAATTTCAATCTTGATGACTATATAGAAGTGATAAATTTTGTCTCAAGCCGACTGCAGTCAATGCAGAAGGTTTTCCTCAGTC
Source organism: Rhinoptilus africanus (assembly GCA_013400135.1). Classification (NCBI taxonomy): domain Eukaryota; kingdom Metazoa; phylum Chordata; class Aves; order Charadriiformes; family Glareolidae; genus Rhinoptilus; species Rhinoptilus africanus. Next base: position 1,315,555 of record VXBO01007135.1, read on the forward strand.
TTTCCAGAGAAATTGGTTTTGTCTTTCAAAACCCTGGGTTCCTTCCCTCTATATCCCCAATACAATGAAGCAGAAACACCACTAATAGGAGGCTGTTCCAGTTTTGCCTGATAACTTTGATGTTCCTGTGCTTTCAAACAGTTAACTCACCTTCTGCAAGTTTTAATCAAAGACCAGAAAAGCTTTGTTATTTACTGGCTGAGACAAGAGGAACAGTTCCTTCTCATTTGAATTTTGCTATCTGATCAGGTTATGCTTTTCAGTCTTCAGCAGTATCAATGAAAGCAAAAGTGCTCAAACTTTGAAAGCAGCCTTCCGTTGCTTGCAGGCTGAAGCACATATTGCAGCCCCAACCTTCACCACTCCTCTGCTACTGTTTCACATAAAAATGTACACTTAAATGAAATCTAAGAGACCTCAAGCTGCCTCTCAGCAAGACCCACTGGCTAGACATCACATCTTCCCTGCAAGAACCATGTTTAAAATTGCTGCACCTTTGAGCACCTCTAATTTCCCAGACTGATGCCAGAGTAGTGATTCTTCCCACCCACATGACCCTGCATAATAGAATGCTCCTAAAATGTAATTTATCCTCAGAAAAGAGTCAAGAAAGCCTTCCCTGGAAGAAGCCTTATTGCATTCAAAGTCAACATCAGTTACATTTTCACAGCAATAGGGAAACATGGTTTCATCTTAGTAAGAGATCACAGATCGTTTTACAAACACCAACGAATCCTCACAGACCAGACTCCAACCAAATAATTACCCTTTCAAGAGTCTAAAAGGGTAAAATATACCTGACACAAGCAAAGTGAAGGCATTTCAGATTGCTGTAGGCTCTTATCCCACTAGAAGCAGTGTTGGAAGCGATGAGTGGGAAGTTGCCCGCAGATTTCTCTGGTCGTTAGCCTGATGCGTGACACACAGCGGCTCCCTCACAGCTTTACAGGGTGGCGGCGTTGCCCTGGATGTGCGTCACACACCAGCCCTGCAGCACACCTTCAGCCTCGTGCAATCGCCAGCCAGGTCTCGGGGACCAGCAGGAAAGACACAAAGCAGCCCAGCTGCAAAACACATTAAAAGCTCCAAGAACCTGGGAATGGCCTTGATCAGTCTTCCCCTAAGGGACTACTTTTGCTGCAGAAATAAAAAAAAAAGATTCATTATTGATAGCAGAACACAAGGAGGCTCACTGCAGGTAGGAAAGCCACTTTCAATTTAGTAGGTGTCTTGACATGGTGCACTATGTAAATGACATCTACACAGAGGCTTCTGTTGCCACAGTGAGAAGTTTCCCTGTTTTTAATCAGGAGCACAAGTTTTTCCATTAATTTCAACAGAATCAGGGTCTGACCTCTAGATCCTCTACAAGCCTGATGGGTGACAGCCAAGTTCACTTCTCTCCACCTGAAGTTCTCATCAAAGCTCTGTGGGCCAGGCTCCTGCATCTGGCCACTTTCCGGTTAGTGAACATGATTTGATTTTCAGCCATTAATTCTTCACACGAACTGAGCCACTGGACAGCTAGTGTCCCCAGATTCGCACTCCCATACCATTTACAGTCAGAGCCGTGAATTCGGTGCACACACTGTGACAAGCAACTGTTTTGATGTAGCACTTTGTCAAACAGTTTAGAAAATTGGACACTTATTTACCTCTCTAAGACTTGACACCAAAGTTCAAGCTGTTTATTTTCCACTAACTAGTAGGCACCAAGCCATGGCACTTCACCTAGGCTAGCTGTATCGCCTCTTGTCATTAGAGTCAGCAAGGTTTTTAATACATTCTGGAGAATTCAGATTTTTCCACACCAGCTTCTTCATCACTCAAGAGATGCAGCTTCACTTAAAAACAATCAGCTCTCCCAAAGACTGCTTGTTCTCATAGAAGTTAGTTTATATATCATTCCCTCCTTCAGATGGACCTGGGAATCCAAGCCCAAACACACTGGTTATCTGAAAGCACTAGATGATCTGAATCACTTTGAAAAGTAAAAGCTAGAATGACCATATGTGGATTTGTTTCTGGAATGGACAGGACAAGCTTGAGGGATTCCTCCTCCCTTGCAAAAAAAGAAAAGTACTATTTTCCAGGAAAAAGAACACTGAACATTTTGGGCTGTACTCTTACAGGATTATCATTAAAAAGAAACAGATCAAACGATGTGAATAAATCCAGACATCTTTAAATGAGCCCAAGAACAGGTGAAGTCAGAAATGACTCTGAACACCCTGATCACCCTGAACACAAGCCCACTAACAGCAATGGGGCTATTCAGAGTGTGCTGGGCTGATTTCGGGGTGAACCGCAATCTGGGATCCTCACTCTGTGTACATTAACTCCACCTGCAGAGCCCTGGCTACATATACCAGCACCATACATGCACAGCAGCTGAGTGTGTAAGAATTTATACCACTGGTTCAAATCTAGTCCCTCTTTTTCCACCAATTTCTTGGCTGCTGCGATGAAGCTGGGAAGTTGTGAGTCTGTTCAGACGTTGCCAGCTCAGGCTCCTGCCTGGGTGACCAGGAGCAACTGATTGTTCCCCATGGATGCCTGACCTGGTGCTGCTACACTTCTAACAACACCGCTCAATAAAGTCCTCGCAAAGGTCCTAAGTAAGGATATGGGAAAAAAGAGAGCACACGAAAGCAGGAATTAAATCACAGCTTTAATATATTGTTTTCATCTGTATGCTGCAATTAGGCTAACGCAACGAACGTGCATTGCAACATTATGCTCCCTATGACCACAGGCTTTGGGAAGGTGATGCTCTGAGCTCACATCTCCACTTTCTGTCCTGAGCAGCTCCACAGAGATCAGACCAGGTGCTCCACACAGGCACAGGGTAACTGCAGTCAGGCTCTACGCCTGCAGACAGCAGTGCTTTAAACATCCGTCCCAGTAAGAAATATGGCAGATGAATCCAAAATAGACCTTATTCTATTCCTTTACCAGAAGGGAAGGAAGAGAAGAGCTCACTCCCTGTATTGCTTTTTTGTATTACTGTCAGCAATTGTGTGGTGAAAGGAAGTACTTTTAAAAAAAACCCTTCCAAACGTCTATTTTGTGAAATTCTCATCCATCAAACAGTATTAGAGATACTCAAGGGGCTGCTGTGGCTTTACTGGGATTTAACACGGTTATTTGCCCCTCCCTCCCCCCTTTATTTCACAGTCCTGGGTGGCATTAAGCTTTGACTTTTGGTAGCTCCAAGGAGGGGCTTCTAGTTAAAACCACTCTTACTGCAGGAAATTCTGCTACATGACATTTTTTAAAAACACTTTTTTGGGGAAAAAAGTGTCAGATAACTTGCCGACTTCTGAGACATGCAGATGAAATGAGCAAAAAGTACAAATCCTGCTGATTCTCTATGTTTGACCCAGAAAAAGGCACCGTCTAAGGTTTAGGAATACAGAACAGCAAGTTGGAGAGAGGAAAGAAAAATTTTCAAAATATTAAAAATCCACAGCTACTGACAAAGAAGCAGGGGAAAAAGAACAGGCATGACAACATGACAGAGAGCAAAAAGATAGGAAATCCTTCTTATTTTAGTTTACACGGGTAACATTAAAACACACACACACACATAATTACACACAATATTTTCCCCTGGGAAACCCGAATTTATGCCTGGTCTATACAAGAAAACAGCACAGCTGTGACAGAGAACAGGCCTGTAATTAGGTCTCTGTTGTGCCATCAACAAATACGGCATTTATGAACATACATCCCCAGAGATGCGAATCCCACACACACATGGCTGAAAGCTCATACATCTCCTGCTTGCAGCCTTTCCTTCTTATTATGCATTTCATTTTGGGGTTGATTATTAGATGCCCACAAGCACCTATTAAGTAGACGGAAGAAACCCACGGCGGAGCAAATCCCAGCTCTGCTGTTAGACAGGTCCAATAAACCAGGAACAAAGAGAGGCTGCGGCAGCGCACACCGGCCATGCCCCTGCCGAGGCACCCACAGATCCAGAAGCGAGGGCTGTGCCGACCCCTGAAACAAGCGGCACCAGGACACTTGCTCCCCTTGGTGGCACGCCAAACATCACATCCCTGCTTTAGGGGGACTTCTGAAACAATTTACCATTGCTCTTGCAAAGGTACGGGGGCTGTGGTCACTGCTAGAGATAGAAGATGTATTGCAAACTCTCTTAAACGAGGGATGTTTAAGGGACAGCCCAGGCAAACCAGCCAGGGCTCCTCCAAAGGGCACCTGGGGATATAAGGCCGCTCTCCAGAGGAGAAAATGAAAGCCTACCCCTTTGCAAATCGTGGGAAGGAAGTATAACTGCCACAAGGAACTGGGATGAGGTACAGTGCAGGTGAATGTCACAGCCCTTCCAAAGCAGCTGTCCCCAGGAGCCCGTGTGGGAGCAGCAGTGGCCAGCTTTTGTTGCCCGTCACGCTGCTCGTCCATCCGGGCCAGGAGCTCATCTCCCGAACCAGAAAAAAGGGACTGGCCATGAAATGCTACAGCCTCAGCCACAGAGATCCAGAAGACAGGGTGTATGAACAAGTGAAGTACATTTCCTACAGCTGCAGCAGGCTCCTCGTTTCCTACAGCAGTAACCTACCTATCTGCCAGGGCAAAGGACCCCAATTATCAACTAATCAGAGCGCAACAAGCTTTGTTACAAACGTACTTATCCCTTAAATGAAACACCCAGCTCTGAGGTTTGTCTGACGCTTATATTCTTCGCCCTATCCTAAATGAAGGAAAGGAGCTATTAAATGATTTTTTGGACCTGCCCTACAACTCCTGAGCCCCTCTCCCCGCTTTCTCCAAACCCTTCCCTGCAGCACCATGTACACAGACGCTGCTCCTGGGCCAAGGAGACCTCTTCATATCCATGGACTTGGGGAGAACGCATCCCACAAACATGCTCATAAAACAAAACCCTTTTGGGAAAACAAGTGACCTTGTTGCCCTTCCCTGCCAGCAGCCCAAGAATCACACACAGGATATTGCTTGTGTCCCTGCCCTTGGCAGAGACCTGCCTGGAAATATACTACACCTACTTGCATTGGGTTCCCATTACACAGCTATAAACTTTCACATTATGCAAATGCACAGGAAGACATGGCAAGATAACTACTTTTGTGTATGTTTTTGCTCTTCCCTTTACAGTCAGTGGCAGCACAGCAGTAATTCAAACACGGTGATTTGGTGTTCTTTTCTGCAAGTGCCCGCACTGATTCTAAATAAGGCAGGTTTGGCCAGAAACCAGCCCTACAAAAGGGGTTTTTTGCCTTTGTTTCAGCAGTGCAGGAAGCAAAACAGCTACAAGGAGACCCAGAGACCACATGGTGATGGAGAGGGTGCAGGGGGTGAAGAGGGAAAGATTAATCTGAAAATACCTTGTGACAGTTTCCAAATCAGAGAGCCTAAAACAAAAGGGACAAGATGACATAAGAGTTAAGATTGTAAGCAACAAGAAAAACAAATGGGAACACTTCAAGCGAGCAGATCACTGCAGGAAAGCAGAGCCACCAAAGAAGCTGTGCTCCCACAGCAGCGATTGCCGTGGCCGGGAGCATCCGCAGGAGCAGCACGCACACACCAGGATAATGTGGTCATAACTCACAGAAACATCAGCAAACAGCAGCTTTCCTTCTCGCTGCAATAGCTCCTTGCATAATTTAGTAAAGACACAGACACTGGTCTATCATTTCTTCTCCCTCAAAGCAGCAATATCACTTTTTCTAGGGTTGTTCATTGTTATTCTGGAGCTGTCTTAGATTTTTTTTAACAAAGGCTCCGCAAGAATGTAGTCCTTAGCACTACACACAGTACTATGGACACATATCACAGATTAAAAAGCCACTGAATTACTGAAAAACAGAAGCAAGGAAAAAATGTAAGTAGCTACTACTGTGCAGCATTTCAAATGTGGAAATCCTCAGTCTTGAAAATTTGATTCTAAATTCCAACTGAATCTGTCAGGTTTGAATGAACTCTGGATGCAGCAGCAGCCCAGGTTCATTGGTTCAGAGCAACCCTGAAAGGCAGATAGTGAAACCTGAAACCATTTGGAGCTAAGCAGCTCGGATGAGAGCACCTTGGCATGCATCCCCACGTAACAGCACCGATGTGCCTGGAAAGCCTCGAGAATTCATACTCCATTTAACACTACTGGGCCTTTAACAATCTGCTTTCAGAAATACAGGGACACTGGAAGAAGCCTCCTTGCACACAGGGCTGAGCAACCACCAGAGCCCCCAGCACAAGTGGCTAGATCTATGAGCACTTCCAGAGAGCAGCCGTGCAGTTATTCCCGCACACACGGATGTGCAGCCCCCATGGAGCAGCTCTGCGTCCTGGCCTCGGACGCCCCAGCAGGAGGTGCTGGCCTGTTAAGAGAAACTGCATTTGAACTGAAGCAGTGAAAGACACTGGCCCAGGGTGCCCAGCGAAGCTGTGGCTGCCCCATCCCTGGAGGGGTTCAAGGCCAGGTTGGACGGGGCTTGGAGCAGCCTGGGCTGGTGGGAGGTGTCCCTGCCCAGGGCAGGGGGGGGCACTGGGGGGGCTTTAAGGTCCCTTCAACCCAAACCATTCCGTGATGGTCAGAAAGTCTGGGGCTTAATCCTGGCTCAGAGCCTATATTTGGAAGGGGGGGGGACCAAGACCACCAGTTCTGTTATTCAGACCTAGGAGCAGCTACAACTACAGAGCAGCACTGGACAAGTATCTGCCTCTCAGTTCAACTTCAACATGGGAACTCTTCCTCCTCCTCCATCTCCTCTATTTGCATTCATTTCATGCAGCACTAAAGTCATACAAAGCTCCTGCTTGACTGCACTTGGATCCGGAGAGCTGTGCCCATCACCCATGGCCGTCCTCTCCCCACGGCCAGGTAACAGGCTGCCAACACTTCTAGGAGTGGCGGGATCCATAAGCAAAAAGCAAGCCACAGCTCGCCTACCATGTATTACAGCAGGTACCTCCAAGGCCACTGAATGAGGGGTCATGTGCTGTACCTCCCGGTAACACCCCTCCTCCAGGACTCGTCATCTTCCCATTTAATTCTAGGCAAGAAGGAGAGCGGTGCAGAAAGGGCAAGCTCAAATACAGTACTCTGCCTAACATAATGGCCATGTGAGGAATCCAGGCTTACGTGCAGAGACTCTCAAAACAAGGAGCAGAAGTAGTAGTTTACGCTGCAGAGCTGTGCACGCATTTTAAGACCACATGGCTAGCTTTACGTTAGCAATTTTTCTCCTTTAAATTAATCTTTATAGACCGCATCTTGGGGGGGAAGGGGAGGTTTCTCCTTTCTGCCCAGCTGTTGTTTAAAGGCAGACCTTTCCCACTCAAAACATGCTTAATCCCAAATAACTTGCACAGCAAAGAAACCGGGAGGTGCCCAGGGCTATTTCTAGCAGTGGGGCCTCAAACCATTTTGCAGACAGGCAGCTGTTTTCTGAACTGACATCTCAAACACGCACCTCTGTATCACGCAGAAGAGCTCCCCTGCCTCCTCCTCTGCACGCACCATTTTCATCCTGCTTGTGTACACAGAGAGAAACCACACTGGGAAGATAAGAATACCCTGGCAGGAGCATTGCCTAGTTTGGTCTTTCAGTAGTTCTGTGAGCCAACAAGGACTTTGTTTGCTAAGCAATGACAGAGTGTTTAAATGGTGCTGATTAAAACCATTCAATCAAGACATCATGCCTTTAGAAATACTGGCTATGTTTAATTCATGCTACAGCTTTTTTTTCCCCCCCCTCCCTGAATTCAGCAATTCAGACCGTACTCCTCCAGCAAACTAAGCACACAGATGATAAAATTCTTGCAAATCCAAAGCATAAAGACATGACAATATTTGGCCTTTTCCAGAGTACAGTCTAAATAAATTGAAGTTTTACCAAGACTCAAAGCTACTGGGATACTTCCAGAAACAAGACAGTTTCTAACTAACTGGGAGTCGAGAAAGAAAATTTCTACTTCTGGAGATGGGATATCAAACAACCCGATTCAAGTGGATCATTTCTACAGGCTTCATTTGAGACTTTGTATTTTGTACAAAGTTTTCAACACCTTCACAGTGGCCAAGCTGAAAGGGCATTTCAACGCGAGAAGCACACAAATTTCACGGGGCACCGATACAGCAGCACAGAGCTCACAAGCAAAAGCACTGCAAACTCGCTAAGCCTCCCAGGCAACTGTGCACAGTTAACGGTACTCACTGCCTCTCATTCCAATAACCTCCTGTGGTTTTATTATCTGGGAAGAGGAGTACTTTGCTTTGGGACAGTGATTTCTAAGGAAGCAGGGTGTCTCTTGCAAGTTCTGTCCCAGAGGTAAAGCCACCCAGATCCATTCTGGGAGCACTGACAACACAGAGGGATGCTCACTTTGGGACCCCAACCCTCCCTGCCTTCGCTCCTCCAAACTTGCCCTCAAACAAGCCCACACCTCATTTTACGCAAATTACCAGATTATATGCATGAAAAAGCACTATTTAGTCCTGTGGTGGCAATCTACTCGCCCCTCCTGACCAGCAGGTAACTCCGTATTGCCGAGGGGACATGACTATCCATCTTCCGAAATAAAGAGACGAGTAGAGAAACCCTCGTTGAGCCATAGCACAGCCCTTCCCGAAGGAAAGCCCCCATTGCTAATTACTCCAGCAGCCAACAGAACGGTCTGCCAAGGCTTTTTCTTCAGGAACAACACAAATTTAGTCCTGAGATAAGTATTTAATTATCCGCTGCTTCACAATACCTCCCATATCCCATCACCCAACTCTACTTTTTAATAAGGAATCCGCAGCAACGCAAGACACCAGCCCAGTCTGATGACAGTTTGACTGAGCACTACTGGAGGCAGAAAATGGGTTCCTGTCATGCCAGCAATTAGCAGGGACAGCCCTCGCGCCGAGCCCTCACGACTGTGCAAGAGAAGCTCAACACACCGCTGGGTCTGGTACGGCCGTGCGCACCAATAACCAACAGCCAACCAGCTGACTTCCAGTGTTCTGGAAGTTGGAAGCTAAAACTGGAGGCCCCAAACTGCTTCTGACTTGGGCCAGATCCAGGAGTTTAACTGGTCAGATAAAATATTCACAGAGTACCTGGGACTCACGCAACCACGCACCTCACACCTGCACCAGAGCCTCCGACCAGCTTTGAGGTGTCTCAGGCAGACAGGGGACAGAAAAGCAAAACCAGAGCAGCGCAAAGAGCTTTTGGAAGTGTTTTGACAGCAGCAGTTACGAGCCACCACACTGTAACCTCAGCTTTCACAGGTTTCTCCAAGTCAGCTCCCTCCCTTCAGCCCACAGCAAGCATTATGTCTTTTCTTCCTTAAACCCAATATTCATTACAGGCTAGGAGCTAATTTATGGCAATTCATTAGGCTGCTGTAATTCAGGGAACAACCATTCATGCTGTAACTTTCTGAAATTAATTCTTAACAAAAATACTACCCCACCCTTGCACAAAGTTAATTAAGGATTCTTTTACCTGTTCTCAGAAGATCCCAGGGCAGATGCTGTCAGACAGGTTTGCTTTCTGTTATTACCAATTTCAGTAGCAATTCATCTCTCCTAATCCCATTCCGAATATCGGGTCACACAGACACATATTAAAATGAAATAAAGAGGTTTATTGTAACCACCCGGGCAGCAGCATTGGTTGGGATGGAGCTTGCAGAGAGGACAAGACACAACTGAGTACATGGGGATGACTTGCTCTTCCTAAAATCTGGAGGACATGCTGTTCTTCTGAAGCCCCCCTGGCCCGCCAAATATTTGCTTGAGGTTTACTTTATACGCACAGTTTCCTAGCGGAATGGCGAGCATGCAGAGCACATTCCTCTGCTAAGTATCTTCTTCAAAATTTGGGTAAATACCAGCACATTCCTGCCCAGCTCACACAAACAATTTGGATTCTAATTGCAGGAGGAGTTTGAAAGAACAGCTGACTATTGCCTTGCTGCCTGATGCCCACTAAAACTAAGCACACGACTTCAGTGATTTTGTCCTTTGCTAATCAATATTGTTAAATTCACACAGTGGACATATTTATCCCAGTAAAAGATTACTCTAAACTCTATTATTGAGACAAAAAGGGTAGCTGTAACCGTGCCAGAAGTTTCTAGCAGGTAAAAAAAAAGAGTGTCCTATATGAAGAGAACTATGCTTTACAGTAGAGAAGCCATTCCTAATGTCGTATTACTGTCATTAGCACCAAGAATTTACTACACAGTGGTAAATCTGAATTTAATTTAATTTTTCTTCCTGTCTTGCCCCACCAACCCCTTGGACATGGGTGTCAACTGGAGAGGAATTGCTTGCTTGAAATAATTACACACTGAAATGGGAAATGCAAAGCTTTCGAAACTTTCTGTGCTCCAGAAGGGCACAAAGCAGCATCGAGCAAGGTGCCGTAGCTCACCCAACACACTCGGTGGTGTCACTGGGCACATCACCGCGTCATCAGGACGTACACAGAAAAGCTGTTCCAAGCACAACAGTCACAATAAAACAGAAGACAACCAGAACAGTTGCACACACAAATCTATTCCTCGCAGCCCAGGTCGGTCACTAGGAGTGAGATACTAATGTTGACTTTACACTAACCTATGAAGGCGCAAAAAAGCCCACCCCCCTACATCATCCCGTCAGCACGGCTGCTCCAAGCTCAACCTGCTTTAAAGCCACAGTCTGCATCAAACGCCCCGTTACCTTTTCAAACCAACTTTCTGGGGCCCGGCAGAGATTTTTATCTGAAGAATTCCCTACCATACAGCAAGCCCAAAGCAGGCTGGTACCTGCTCTCTGAGCCATCGCCCCCTCGTTCACCATCTTGAACAGCTCTCCAGCCCTCAGGTTTGCACTCAAACACCCATCGCGGGGTCTCTTTGCCCTGCCCTGTGCGAACTCCCTCTTGCTTTGATGTTTATCTGCAGACCCCGTCTGTGCCGTGAAGGGAACCGCAGCCCCCAAAGCCATTTACTCAGGAGTTACCGCACCAGTTACAACAACCAGCTCACGCAGGAGAACACGGAAACAAGGAAGCATTTCAGGCAGATATTTCCAACTCCTCAGAAAGAAAAAAACCACACACACAGATTTTGCCTTGGTTTATAGTTTTCCATGATTTTTCTCCCTATGCACAAGCATCTTCTACCTTCTTTATTCTTCCACAGAAGAATATTCTTCAGAACTAACTATTCTTCAGAACTAACCTCTGAATTTAAAGTCACAAGCCTTGGGACAGCCTCTCACATCCCACAAACAAAGGAACCACGCGCAAACATGCAGGATTTCTCAGGATAAAGGAACCAGTTAGGATGAGCTCGCTCCACCTGAGCCTCTCCTTTTTTTGGGGATAGGGCACACCACGCCAACGCGACAGCCAGCATCAGGAGGGAGCCGGGGGAGCTCCGAGGGGGCATGGCGTGGGCCCAGGCAAGGGTCACCCGCCGGTGACCCCAGGGAGGGAACGTGATGTGCAGCCTCAAAATAACAACCCCTCCGGCCCCAGGCCGTGGGCATCGCCGCCGAAAGCTACGCTTGCCCCTGCTGCAGCCCCAGAGGAAGAGAGGAGGCTGCACAGGGGTGGTACGACTCAGCCGCCACAGAATTCCCAGTCAGACACCACCTCCTCCTCACAAACCTTCTGTGCTCTTCCAGAAGCCTGAGATAGGAGCTGCTTTGGGCAGAGCAGTACCCGGAGCCTTATCCGACATCTGCTCCTGCAGAACAGGAGCTTCCACTCCCACCTGCCCCAGGAGCCGCCCTGAGCCCCCTCCCCAGAGGGCTGGGAGAGTCTCCAGGGTTTGATGGCTCCAGGGTGCAGGATTGGGAAGTGCTGGGAGGGACAGCCGGAGAGAGCACCCGGCAGAGATCTCCCTCCTGGGAGGGACAGCCAGAGACAGCACCCGGCAGAGATCTCCCTCCTCTCCAGCCGGCCTCCATCCAGGACACACACTCCCGTGGCACAGCCCCAGCACTACCATCACTCCGTACCCAGGATGGTACTTTCACTCAGACCAGTTTTGCAGAGGAAGATAACAGGCACAAACAATAAACTGCCAGCAAAATCCATTTTAAGCACAGTATGATCCTGGTGAAACACCAGCAACAGCTGTTTAGTGCAAAATACGGTACACACACATGTGGTGTCTTTTATAACCACGTGCCACACTGTCCTGTATGAAGCTCCCAGGAAACAAAAATCCCCTTTTCCCCCTATTCTCTCTGGTTTGTTGTGTAAAACAATCTACTTGGCTACTTGTTTTAGCACAGTCAACAGGCTGCTGCAGGAACATCCCAGCCCATGGTGCCGCCAGTAGACACTGCATGAGGCCCACCACTGTGTCCTTCTAAAGGGAAATGGCTGGAGTTTATCCCTGCGGCTCCATCGCCTCCTCCTGAGTTCAAGGAAGCAAGTAAGACTCCTCCTGTGAGCAAGGAAACAGGATCTCAATTTTTGCAAATGCTTCATTTGCCATTTCCTTGTTATACCTGACAGTTCTGCTCAGCACCACTTTGCAGCCCGAGGCTACAAACCCACACGGACGGAGGGAAGCTTGTACCCAAAATCCAGGTGTGTGATGGCCAGGTCCCACTGCACTGCAGTTCGAGGGGTGGGGAGGACATCACAGCTGGGTCAGACCAGAGTCTTCCACCTTCCTCCTCCCCCAGGAACCTGCTATGTGCGCTGAAGACGCTCCGCCGCCCAGCAAAGCGTGCCCACTGTTGTTCGACATTAGCTGTTACTACACTGGCCCACACACCTAAGCCTCAGTCAGTCGGGCAAGTAGTTTGTAGTAAGACTTAAAAGGCTGGGTTGCAACTATAAAAGTTACTGGCGCATTAAAGAAAAACAACACTAAGTGCAGTTTCTAGCAGCTCAAAGCAGAGGTTTGAGCCTGCAACAACTACTTTTTATAATGCCCATCTCCAAAAGAGCGGTAATGTAGGAGCCGCGCCATTAAACTCAGGCAACCGAGACTCCCTGCAGCCTCCCACGGTGCTCCCCATCCCGGGCAGTGGCGTCTCTCCCTGCAGTTTTCACAGTTCAGGTCTCAGCTGAGAAAACAGACCCCATCTCCCAGGCCTATTTTCATGCTTTGGCACAAGTAAGGGAAAGGAATAACACAACAGCTTTCTTTACTGAGACAAAGAAACAGGCACAGAAGCAGTAAATACGCTCCCCCCTGCCTTCAGCCAGGCTGCACACCTCAGCACAGCCATGGGCTGGGACTGGGCATCTCAGATTAAGGTTCCACTTACCTGGGACCCACTGGGTGAAGCTTTCTAAGGAAAAGCTGCCAGGCAGTTCATTCCCTGCAGTGTTGCCACACTCGCTGCTCCCCACCGCGCTCATGTAACACCATTCGCTTTTGTTTCTCCTCTGGCTGCTCTTCCCAGCTCAGTCCCACCCATGGCTAGCTGTTCTTACTTGACAACTTTTTTTTTCTCCCCCCACATTTTATTTTAGGAGGACAGGACTGCAGAACACCACTAGTATGTGAAAACAAAACCAAACAAGTACAACTTTGCAGAGGAAGCGCCAGACACACAGTCTACCACACGGCAAAACCCGCCACCCTCTACTTACACAGCAGAGCTGGAGTCAGCAACTGTTAAAGCAAACCGGGAGGCTTATTCCTGATGCCACTAAAATCCCACGCAGCTATGGTTTAGTCGAAAGCAAAGATGACACACTCAAACCTAGTTAAATAAACATACCGTATCTCAGCTGCTGCGCAGCCCAGGCTCCATTCAAGGACTACGGGGGAGTCTGAAGCAGGGGAAGGGATTGCTCCCACAGGGAGAAGAGAGGTGCAGCTTGTCCCAACAAGCATATGACGCGGTGACAGGGTGTAACTTCTGAAAGATGAGATGTTAATGCATTGCTAATAACCGTTTCTGCCATTAAGCAACAAAGCTAGTCATGCTGGGTTAAAAAGAAAAAAAAAAAGCAATTCAGGCTGAGAATGAGTAGGTTAAAATTATTCTACCAACAGCACCTCCCCAGTGCTCAAAGTAGAAGGAACCAAGTTAGCAGCCAAGGTAGCTCAAGGCAGCAAGATACCTTCAGCGTACTCCAAAACAGGGTTAAAGATGGAGCTTACTTTAGCCTGGCTGAATAGTTTTTCCCAAAGATTTCTTGAAATACCTTTATCATGAAACTTGTTTAACAATAAATTGAGATCTGATACACCACTCACATGGCAGGACCTTTTCCTTTTTTCCTCCCAGGTTTCTTCTTCCGGATTGATTTTTCGCATGCCGATGTAGGTTATACAGACACATGCTGGAGACCCTTCCTCTCCCTTCTACACCCACCACGTACTTACACGTCTTGGACCCACGACCCCCCTTGACCAGGGGTGGACAAGCAAGAAACCCCCATTCCTAAAGACCGTTAAAACAGGTAGTGCAGTGCATCCCAACAAATCTTCCTGCAAGTCCGTAGTACTGAAGCAGTGATCACTAATGCTTTTAAAGACAAGCAAGGTTTGCAAGGGATAACTAGGATCTTTTATCATACCCGTAACCCCCAGTATGCACGCATACACCCCTATTTCCCTCCTCACACATGCTGTCAGGCCAATTTGAGAAAGCCCATGGTTTTCCTCTCCTTCCCCCAGTGATAATCAATTCATTGAAGTGACAGACATAGGAAGCCTTGACACTAGTGTGTTTATCAGGTTCACAACAGCTATACAAGTTCGCTGGTGTCCCCTGGATGTCCCAAGCTAAGGAGGACACATTTATTAGATTTCAACTTTAATTCACCTTCTGTTTCATGGAAGCCTGTCATTAGGTGACTCCTCTCTTGTTCCCAGCAGGTGCTCACATCCAACCCCTACGTGATTTACTTGTAAGTGCAACAAAAGCTAAAACATGGAAAAGGAGTTAAGCTATTGCCAAGAGAGGCAGGCTCACACGGTCAGCATTAGGAAATACTGACAGATAAGCACATAACCACTTGCTCAGTGCCAGATAATGCATCAGCCCTGAGGCTGCCAAACAGACACCTCCTGGAGCTTCCTATTTCTGCCTCCCATGTAAGTGAAATCAGGTGGGGCTGGAGAAGCGATTAGGAAAGGTCCCTTCTCCAAACTTTCTCCTCCCTGCAAGAACACAGACTATTAAACCAATTAGAGATGGAACAGATTTTTCAAGATGATTGAGAAAACAGCAGAGTTAGAAAAATTTCAGTTATCTAGATAAAAAAAATATATTCATTTCGGAAGACAGAAGGACAAACCAAGTCCAGGCATTCAGAATCTCTAACACAGTAGCTCCATGATATATGCACATCTTTCCAACCCACTAACAAGGATGCTTACAATAAATGCCAGTTGTATTTTAGTTGCTAAAACATTAGGTTCTGTCAACTCTCTGCTAAGCTTTTTTGACACTGGAGGAGGAACAAGTGATTTGAAACACTTATTCTATTTTATTGTAAAATTGAGTTATATGGTGGAGATTAGAAAGACTCCTACTGCAGCACATCCTTTGACATTTCCCACCCCTCACCTTTCTGCTCCATATGCAGCTCTCATATGTGGTGCAGTCATTTCACTGAAAGAGCATGATTAAAATTTTGGTCATTTAAAAATTTGCTTTTAGCCAGGGCTTGCTCTCAGGCAGCATCCCTGCACAGACAGACATTTCCTTCGTATTATGCACAAGAGGGAACTCAGTGTCAGAGTTAAATATGCTTAAATTGCTGGATCTTCAATCCGGGGGGGTTTGTAGTTTGTTTTCTAAACTGGGAACAGAAGCCTAAACTAAAATAGCGCAAGGAGAAAATGTCAGAAGAAAGCAAGAAGGAGAAAACCCCAAATGACTAGACATCTGCAGCTGTGTCTATGCACTGGGGACACTTTGGAGATGCTTCCTGAGCTCCAGACGCACATTTTCCATCATCATCACCTTCAGGGACAAACAGCATGACAGACCATGTCAAGGGTTAATCTTACACACACACCCTTTTTTATTTTAAATCTTTTGAGAGTTAAGACATTTTACCTTTTATAGGAACTGCTTTCTTTACTGGTTTGATTCAGTCCCAGCTCTCGCACAACTGCTACCGAACACGTGTACATCTGCTTTCCATAACATCCAAGCAGGACTGTCAAGATAGATGCAGCAACTGTGTTCATGTAACCTATACATTTAACACTGCAACGCCTCTAGAGGTATTATGTCACATAAAATACATCAATATATTATGATCTCATCCCAAGGCTAGATTACGGATGGCAGCTACCTTCTGTGCAGTGCCCAGCCCAGAACAATGACCCTGCCTAGCTGCTCTCCTCCTCTTCCTCCTCGTTTTCCATAATCCCATCCCCATTACCAACCTGGGCTTGCTTCCTGCTCTAAAGCAACCCTACAGCTTCCTACTCCATCTCTCATCCTCCACCTCTCCCTTACAGAAGCCTTAAATCAAAGAAGTGAGCACATCAAGCATTGCCCTATGAAACTCCTCCACCAGGTGTGACTAAAAGCAGCTGCCTGGGCTGTGTTCTCAGGGCCAGGGCAGGCTGACTCAAGTGAAAACACTCTCCAAAATACCCACTGATTATTTTTACTAGTTTCAGACTTGTTTCTGAACTAGAGAAAACGGTCTCCGCCCCAAGATGCTTCTGATGTCTCACCAAGTTCTTCTAGGACTTGTTGGAAAAGGAAGAGGATGCACAACTTTTGCTGATGCTGTTTAACCTACTATTTAAAAAAAAAACCTGAAGTATTCAGGAGTCTGTTTCCTAATCTTATGCGTCACTTCACAGAGCAAGGGGGATAATCAGCTGGATCATTTATGAATAAAGCTGGAACCCCTGGGAAATTGTATTTCAGTAAAACTCTGCAATTCCATATCTCTAAAAGCACATAAATACAGTATTTCCAAGGAGATGCTTAATTCAAACTCCAGACAAAACACTGTCTTTAAGATTCCCATTAACTTCAGAGGGTCAAGAGCTCATCATCAATGCTGCATCTTTTGTCGCTTGATTTTCTATAACATTTTTCAGAATTCAAAGCCTTGAAAGTGGCCTCTTTCTTGAGAAGTTTTTGGGGAGAGAATAATTCTGAGATCTTATTTTAACAGCATACAGCAATAATAATCAAGAACTTGTGGAAAAATGTGTCTGTATTTTCGCTTTGTTTCTGCTTTCAAGTAAAAGGGTATTGTTTTCAATGCAACACAAGATAAATGGATTTTGTTTCTAAACCCACCTCTCCCCTACATTGGGATCTGAGGAAAAAAAATAAAGGATTAATTGTATGAAAGGGATTTATATATGGGGAGATTAACCAGTCTGTGGAACTCTCTCTCAAAGGAACTAAAGATAGCTCAAACATTAGCATGGGAAAAACTGTAGGGCTACTTTTTTCTTTTAAACACATATCAGAAAGGGTTTTGGACACCTGTCTCCCACTGCGAAGGCTTGGCCACACAGCGGAGTGCGACCAGGCTGCGACGATCTGAACTGATCAACTGCTGATCAATAACTGATCACTTTCTCTAAGACCAACAAGCAGTGGCTGAAACGATTCCTGTGGTGCAGTAACTAGATCATATGATCTCAAAGACATACCTAAAGGGTTTGGAAAAACTTTGTCTTTGAACTAGAGGAGCGTAGCAGTGTTTCGTTCCTCTGCCAGGACAGGACTGAAGGACCCCTGTGGATTGGGACTTCAGACATTTGAGTTCTGGGGCGTCTTGGCAAACATCCTTGGACAAGGGTTTTTATAAAAGTTGGTTAAAACTGACAGATACCCCCAATAGAACTGCATTTCTTCTCCCCCTTCAGCATCTCCCTTCCCTTGCACTGAAGTTTTGACAACTGCTGAAAATATGAAGCTCTTGTCAGCTTTACGTACAGCTGACCTCCTAGGAGTTCAGTCTCTGTTAAACAAAGAGGCCATCACAGAAAAGTATATCCTATCCCGACTTCGCCCTGTAAACAGACTGCACGGAAAACAAAGGACTGAAATTACAGTTCACATGTGTTCAATGTGCAGCCTATGTTTTCCAGAAATTACTACAATTCTGAAGGAACTACAATTTGATTGTTTGTTGTGTTGTTTTAAATAGCAAAAGAAAACAAAAATCCCTTCTTCCTATAACCTACACCATTTAACCACAGAACTGTTAACCATTGCTGAAAGCACTGATGCATCACAACTGGGGGCAAGAGGAAGGCTTAATGCTTTGAAATGGCTGCAACCAAACAATAGCAGCTTTGCCTGTGGCTTTTCACCGTTATGTCGGATGCAAACTGCTCCGCCTGTTAAAAAATAGATATACATGCTCTAAGCCGGCCAGGGAATTGTTCTTACAACTAAACATTGTCATACAATACCGCTGGTGATGTACACAAGATAAGGACCTAGCTCATTTATCAGTGATGCCCAGCGACCTACTTACTGCACTCGACTCTTGACTTAATCATATTCTCAGCAAATAGTTTTACGTATTGACCAATCCTGCAGCATATGGCGTGTGCTGGTTTATCATCTGAAGCCTGATTACAAAGACGGAGGTGCCAAGCTCACGCCTCCTGTCAATCGGTCCTTCCTGCGATGACGCAGTTTTCTGAAAAGCTTGATCTTTCTTTATCTCTCATGTGGTTGCGTATGCTCTACAGCTGTCCTCGGCTGCTCGGAAACCCTTAAAACAAAATACGGCTGCTTTCTGAAAACTGTTGTCTGCAGGCAACTCTTCACATTTGCTCCGCAATCAATTTCCATGTTAAGCACAAAACCCATTTCACTGTAGTACTCCAGTTAGAAAAAAACCACCACAGAACATGAGTCAAAACCTAGCATTAGCCCCTTGGAGAATTCAGTATTTTATTTTATTTTTCAGATTTCGGAATATAATCCAAGAGGAAAAGCCTGAAATGTGCTTTAATCACAAGGTCTCGTAGCACATGAACTCAGGAAGAGCTGTAACTTTTATTGCACTCAATGAACACACAATGTCCTTCCTTCCCCATACCATTCTTGGGGAGGATGACCCAGAGCATCTCCAAAGTCGGCTCCTCTCCCAGCGTGCTGCTTCCCTGGGCTGGTTGTCCCACCAAGCTCAGAGCCACAGAAGGGCAGAGCCTGACGCTGCCAGCCCATGTCTGCTCCCGAGCTGAACCTGTCACTCAACCAGCACGGAGGGAATGACACCAGCATCCCTGTGTAACAACTTGAGCTGGAAGGATCCTCCCACCCTCCCATGGCCCTGGGGTGGCTCCAGTCACTAGCTCAATTATATTCCCAGTAGAAATGGAAATCTACACAGCAGAGTTAAAGACCAAAAATTGGTGGCCTGAGCATCTTCTCATTTATCCGAGTGTGAAGTCAGGCATTTCCAATTAGATGAGTACAGTCAGCTTATGAAGTAGTCAGCCATCCTCCCCCTTTCACTACTCCGGATTTTAAAGCTAGTCACAGGCTTCCAGGAATAGTGCCACCCTGGCCGGGACACTGCCTGGCAACTTCAGGACCTAGAAATCATCTTACACTGCATTAGAGCTCCTCCTCTACTGATCGTCCTGGCTAACTTGTACAACACCACATCCAAATACAAGGCTTCTATTAACCCTGGGATTTTACAGCTCTGGGTAACAGCCCGGGCACACTGCAGGCTGTGGCTCAGTGATCACCAGCATCACTTCACGGCACTGAGACCCAGAAGACACAGGGGTGCCAGGTCTCAGCATCCCAGGGAGGGAGGAAAAAGCAAACAAAAGACATTATAGCCAATTTGTATGGAAAATCAATTAAGTTCAGACATCTCATTAGCCTTTCAACCTGTTTATCCCCCAGCTTTAGTTTATACTACCACTTGCAAATTAATTTGACACATTGGACCACCATTTGCCTGGGAAGGTGTAACAGGCACGAACAGAATCCTTGGATCCCAGAATACTCCATTTATCCAGGTCGTTCCCTCTCTCCCCCGCCTTTCAATGGATGCTAAGGAGCACTGGAGGAAGAAAATAGGATACAGAAAATACACAAGAGCCCTTTGAAAATTATGTAAGCCCCGCAGTGGGCCTCCTTTTTACCTTCTTCTGCTTTAATTACGAGAATCTGAGGGTCGACTTGCCTACACCAATGCCCATCCACGGACACATCAGCCGAGTCCCACAGCGGTGACAGAGCCAGGCTCACAGGAGTCTTTTCATGCCACACTTCACTTTCACGCATTCACAAGACTGAACTTAACATGCACTGAAAGTAAGTTATAGGTGGCAGTGGTGGGGGTGTTTTTAATGTTATAGCACAAAGCCTAGGAAAGAGCCCTGATGTCCGCAGCGGAGATGCATTCACAGCCTTTGCACTGGGGAACTACAGAGCAATTTCTCTCACTAGCCAGAAAACGCTCTAGCCTCAGTGAATACAAACCCGGCACCCTCACAGTAAACCACAGAAAAACGGTCACCTGCACGTTAGACCACAGGAATTCATTCCCTTCTGTCAGGTTTTCAAAAATTAGGGGATTACAGGGCTTGTTAACACACTGAAAGGTTTCTGTATGATCCCCGCCTTTTGGCTAGGATGATGTGTATTTCTAATGGACTGAAGTGCAGGTTCTTAGCAGGGGTTTTGATGTGTTTAATACAATAGAATCAAAAAAGTTCTGAATCCAACATAGCTGCACCCATGCAAGTCTAAGGAAATCAGCAAGATGAATCTCTATATAAAATAGACTAAACCTTGACATCCAGGCAGTTGCAGGCAATATAAATCTTTCCAAGGCAAGCATTGCTAACTTCAGCAGAATAAGCTCTTAAAAGAAAAAAAAGACAAGGAGAAAAGAACAGCTTCAAGAAAATAATTTTTAAAAAGCGAAGATCCCCAGTGAAACAGGTATGTTTTTCTAAGTGTATGCTCCTGCCTCTGTATGAAATAGGCATAAGTAAAGCCTTGTCTTGTCATAAGCGAAGCCTGCAGTCACGGCTCTCCAGCCAGTGCCCCTGCAGCTGCTCAAAGACTTCCCAAGTTATAGCCAAGTAAAAATTGATTAAAGACTTGACTATTTCACTGCGGCTATTGGGAATCCTGCAAAAGTTACAAGAATGAGCTCAGCTGCTCTTTGCTTCCCATTAGGCAAAACTCTAAATAAAGCAGAGCTTAAAGAACACAATCCCCTCAAGGAGAAGCCAACAAGTCCCCCAGACAGCAGCTATGCACTGCCCTCTGTTCCAGCAGAGACACGGAAACACTTTCAAATGGATCTAAGACCGAAAACCAATGCGCTGCAGAAGATGGGGACTGGACCCTTTTGGAGACATCAGTCTAAGCAGCTCCTAACCTGGCCTCTCCCTAGATCTGGTCCCCCAGCCACTACTGGCACGCTGAAACTTTTTTCTAGGAGCAGCACGTTCAACATCCAACAAAGCTATGTTCCTTTAGCCAAGGACCACCTAATCCCATGTATAAAAGAACCCCAAAGGGAGCAGTGAGGTCAAAGGTAAAGCATTACGTTATTTTACATCATACCAATGGCTGGATTTGACAGCCCAGTCTACAAGCACACAGTGCTTAGTATAATTTAAACTTATATAGAGCCATACTTAGGCAACCAGAAATCTCATCCTTACTATGCAGCAGGTTCTAAGTGAAGTCTATTTCAATTCAGTTCAAACCCACGTAAGGGCAGTTTGAGTCAAATTGAAACGCGGCTGTTACACTCAGGAAAAAGGAGAATCTTCTCAAAACAGGTAGCCAGGACTTAAAAAAACTAGGTACGGGAGAAGGGAAACGAGTGTCAGGGCATCATGTCCGCAGAGGACCCGCGGCTAAGGAGGGGTGGAGGAAGAGAGAGGCGAGAGGAAACACAGGGAGAACAATACCGGGAAAGGGGCTATTCTCGGCCAGAGGGAGGATGCGGGGCCAAGCCGGGGAGGCAAACAAGGGTAACAAAGGCCCTGGGCTCCCCCGGGGGGGCCCTGTCCCGGCAGGGATGTCCGTCCCTCCGTCCGTCCAAGCGCGGCTGGTCACGGCCCTGGCGGAGCGGGGCTGCGGCTGAGCCCGGCGCGGCTCCTGCCCGGGGGGGGCGGGATGAGAGCGGCGGCGGGGCCCCACCGGGCTGGGGTGGGAGCACCCCTCCGACCCCCCGCCCGCGGCACGCACTGTCTGCCAGCCGCCGGGCTGCTGCCATCGCCCGGCCCGAGAGCGGCGACCCTCGGCCCCTCGCTGGGAATGTGGCGCCCCACTCCCACAGCCTCCAGCTCTGCTTCCCTGAGCGCTCCTCGCCCCGCCGGGCACCCAA
>VXBO01007135.1:1337858-1387176 GCA_013400135.1 Rhinoptilus africanus
AAGCGCCGCAGCCGCCTCCCTGCGCGGGGGGGGGGCAACGCCACGGGCGAGTTGGAGCATCCTCATCCTCCTCCTCCTCAACTTCAGCCACAGCCGGGGCAGCGGAGGGACGGGTCCAGCCCCGCTCCCCCCAGAGGAGCGCGGTCAGCGCTTCCCCGGCTCGGTGTCCCCGGAGCCGCCGCGGGTCCCCCCCCGCAGCCCACGGTACCGGCACACGACACGTGTCATCGCCTCTCGGGCGATACACGGAGATTTCTACGGGGCAGCGGGAAGCGGGGCTGGATTGGCCCACATCCAGCTACCTCTGCTCATAGTGGCCCTTTGTCATCCTCGAAAGGTGAAGCGGAACAATAAAAATGAGTTGGCGAATATCCACGCTGGTGTGTTACAAATGCAGGCTGCTAATTGCCATATGGGAATGGGCTGTCTGAAGTACAGGGATGAGCAGCAGCCTGGCTATTGTCTGGGGGTTGTCGGATAAACTGGAGGTGCCGGCGAAGGGTGGCAGGATCCAGGCTGGCCGCGTGAAATGAGCAGCACCAAAGCAAGTCCTGTGTATTCCACAAAACAAATCACTGCAGCTAAACAGCAATTGTGCCGCGAGGAAATTCAGTCTAGTACTTTGCCATGAAGAAATATGCTGCTGTTTTTCCAGAAATCTCACAAATCCTTGTTAGTTCACTTAACCAAAATTAATATGATCACGAGATCTTCCTAGGTAAATAGGACTTATTTTTCCCATAAAATTCTCCTATCAAATAGTGGTCCCAGAAATGACAGATCTTCGTATTTATCACTTCTACAGTAGCAAACTACCTGGAGCTTTTCTTAAAGCAGAGGAGTAAGCACAGTTTGATTTGCTTACAGATTTTGCATACACCTCCAGCTACGCTCATGCAGGATGCCTTGGCTACACTGCACCCACAACATTTTAGCAGTGATCTATTCATGCTCTCCTAGCCCTTACTGCACCAGGCAGGCTAATAGTTTTCATCCAACTCAACTCCTGCCTCTCCTCTCTCATTCCAGCTTACACCTGAGGGCCTCCATTTTGGGGTTTTGCCACCATCTGACTTCCCTGACTTTTTTTTGTTTTCCTTCCTTCTCATCCTCTGGGGTTGTAGTCAGGGGGCTGAGAAGCTCCCAGATGTGTTTCCTGTTGCCAGGAAGGTGGCCACATTTGCCTCTCCTGCTCCAGGTTGCCACAAGTCACAAGCAATGCAATAACTCCAGGTCACCGGTTTTGCACATCACCATCCAAAACTCCCTCCTGTACACCCTGCACCTTACAGATCCTTTGTGCCTGCCTTACCCACAGGACCTCACAAGTTTCCTGCACAGTCACACAACAGGGAGTTCATCTGCTCCCTGGAAATACCAAGCGGGTGATTTTAGCTACTTCTACATGTACCACTACACCAGTAGTCTCATCCCTGCCCAACTTCCAGCTATCATCAGCTGCCACCCCCCAGCAGGCTCTGTACTGCGGGAGATGAACAGCCAGCAGGCAATTTCCCTAGAAAGATTGTTCCATATCACAAGAAATTCTAACACTACCTGTTATTTCAACCGTTAAAATTCACCATGCCCTCCTTCCCGCATGTAGTACTTCATTAGGGGAAATTACACTGACAGATATTTTGATGTGATGTATGCATCCATTTGCCTTCCACAAATAATCCTAAATCAAAGTCTAGAGACAGAGGAGTGAGTTTCCTGTGAACAAGAAAGGTCAGACAATATTTATAGTAGCTGGAGAAAAAAAAATGCTCTTTATCTGGTTTATAACTGCATTGTAATAAAATCAAAAGCTTGCAGAAAATAGTGCAGGTGCGCCTGAACAATGTATGTACAGAACATGAGTGATGGCAGCGCACGACAGCAGAGAGGACCTTCTGATGTGATTGATGAAGGGACGCAGGGCAAAATTCTTCGGCTGAGTAGCCTGTGCTGGCTTTGCACTTGACCCTGTAACACCAACCTGCATCAGTCCCCATTGTGGGAGGTGTCTGACAAACGCAGGCGGCCTCTGGCCCTCGGGAGCAGAGAGACCAGACAAATGAAGCACAGGGTGAGGAACCCGAAGATGTGGTTCGCCTGGGGCCCCATCGCAAGCCACAGAGAATTTATACCGCTTTCAACCAAGCTGGCTCAGCCTATGTGTGTCATTAAGATGTCTCAGGTTTGGTGGGAAATCCCACTTTTAGTCCATGATGGGGAGCAGAAGTTAGAATTGGACTTAACGATAAAGTCCTTTTTGCCTTCTTTGGCCAACAGCTATTTACACAATCCAAGACTCCAGAGATTAAATGCATTGCAGCACCATTAGTCAACATGCCTATTTCCTGAAGGTTTGGCAGTCTAAAAAAAAAAAAACAAAACAAACCCTGCATTCCTAGCCCTGAAACGTTATTTTTTGGATATCAACTTACATAAATAGCTACAGCCTATGGATCCAAGAGTCAGACTGGGTTACTGGTCTCTCGGGAACAGTGGCTGAACTGATGCTACTTTCCTTATGTGAGAGAGAGACCCAGCACTGTCCATAGCCCTTCACAAAATCCCTTTGTAGCAAGGGAGGAGTATTAATGTTTAAAAGGGTACTTTGCCTCTCTGCTGAGCGCTGCCACTGATGTTAATCTGTACAAGCTGCCAGAGCTGGTGTCATTTATTATTTAGGATGAGCAGTGCAATGCCAGGCTAAATGGACTTCTACACTAACCCATTGCAGCATCCTTCTGGGAGACCCCAGTAAAGAGACACTGTTTATGTAGTTTGGCACTGACACATAGAAATCCTAAAATGAGCACCAGTTGAGTGATGGCGAGGCACGGAATTGCTGTATTCCCTGTCCTCTGCACAGCCAGCCTTCTCCCAGTTGTGCCAGCAGCAGCTACCCAGTGTTTTGGGGGCTTTGCAGGAAGAGTTGCTGTTTAGGCTGATGCTGAAAAATTCTCTTTCAGGTTCTTCTGGAGGTGGAAAAAGATTACTCCTCCAGCAATAAACCACTTCCCATGACTGGAGGTTCCTTCCTTGCAGCCCAACTGGAGAACCAGAATACACTCTCATGCAAAGTGAGACAGCTTAGCTCAAAATGCTTTTGTTGCTGACTTCAGTTAAACTGGCTGGTTTTGTTGTAAAGCCGAGACCAGCACACACAGTGAAGCTGTGCACCTGCAGTGGAGCACAGACCTCCAGAGGAGAATGGCAGCAAACAGCTTGGAAGTGATCCATATTAATTTCACAAGCAGGTGGTGGAGTTTCAAATATGTGCATAAACCTTTACGGTATGGGCACGCAGTATGTTAGAAACAATCCAAGGTGGACTACAGTCAACTCCAAATTCCCACAGCCACCTCACATAAGCTCCAGGAATGCATAAGCCACCTGTTGTGTTCCAAGTTCAAACCAGAACGTGCAGAATCTAAAAGCTGCTCAATCTGGGAAAAAAAATCAATTTGGATGCTCCCATCTAAAGTGATTTCCAGTTACAAGGGTTCCCCCCCTCCGCCTTTCAGAACAGATCTGCTGAGCCAGGTAGAAAAGTCTTTACTGTACATATTCCTTCTGTGCTTGTGCAAACTGGTTTCCTACATTTCTGCCATGGAGAGAACTGGAGCCTCCAGGACAGGCACAAGCTGCTCCTCAGGCAGCTGTTCAAGGCTCAGGGACAACCTGGTCGCTCTCCTGAGCACAACTCTCCTCCGTAAGAAAAGGAAGTTGAAGCCGCACCACATCCCATCCCACCCCCCCATCCCCCTTCCTGCTTTCCTCCCTCCTTCCTTTGCTTCTCCAAAATACCCTGAGGTCTGTTCCTCATCAAGCCCTTTTGCAGGCGGTGTCTGTTTGTGTGGTTTGATATTGCTGGTGTGGTTTAAATGAAGAAGTGGAAGACAAGGGGTTGCTGGCTTTTCTCTGTCTGTTTTAAGATTCATATCATCAAATAGTCAACTTGTGTATTTTTAGAAAAGGAAATGAGGTAAATAAAATGCAGAAAGATGGAGTAAAATGATGTAATTTACCTTGACTGCCAAAATACACAAATTGTTGCTATAAAAATACACCAGCAGACCTGAGCCCTGAGAAACTCTTTACAAAGCCAACTTCTAGATGCCAGGGTTCAAATCCAAGGTCCAAATTGAGCAGAGACACTCAGATATGCTTGATCTCAGCTTTCCGTGGGGCTCCTGGGACACCCCTGGGGCACCAGTGCACTCCCGATGCCAGCAGCCTGTTTCAGCTGGACGGGGCTGAAAGTGTCTCCCTCCACCTCCGCACCATTACAGGAGTTGTGTTTGCAGGCCCAGGTCCTTGTGTATCATCCAAAATAATTAACCACATTTTCCTGATTGGCTTGTTTCAAGCTGGTTCCCTTAACACCAGTTCCCAGCGAGAGGGGGTGGGATGCATTCGGCATTGGCAACCACATCCAGGAGAAGCCTTCCTCTATTGGCAGTCCCTTTCTTACCCTTACCTGACAAAGGGTCTTTCTTGCCTTATTTATGGCTGAAATGAAAACTGCGATATGCATATTCTCTAACAGATGTTGGATTATCCCTGGGAATAAGGATTTTGTTGGTTATTAAGATAACAATTCTTGTTACCCTGTCCAGTTTCAATAATTCCCCTTATTATTTACCCCAACAAAGAAGGGCTTTCAACATATTGTTTAAAAGGCTAAAGCTACAGCATTTCTGTAACAGCACCTTGGCTTGTTCAGAGGGACCCGAACTGCTTTACAAAGGAAGTTGTTACTATCCTTAGTTTACAGATGGGAAAGCTGGGAGATGAGAAACAGCACTGTCCAGTCTTAACATACCAGCAGAGAAGTCACTAAAATGTAAGTCTTCAAAGTGCCCAGCCTCAAACGGAAGTGAAACAGATTGAATTCTTGGTTTTTACTAAACAATGTGCCCATACACAACTTAAAGTTGTTCCTGCCTATAGCTATGCTTTAAAAAGCTCATTGATCAAACTTGCAGGTTTTAAAGTTATTTCTGAGTTGCCCCTTGCCTTAAGTTTAGATACATTGATGCCATTCTAAAGCACTGAGCTATATCAATACAGCCTCACTTAAACATGGGCAAAAGATTAGGGTTGCTAATTATGTCCATCGGTAAATAATCTCCTAAATACTGTTGCACAATCTTCAGTTTTCATTTAAATGTGGTTCTGTTAGCAGATACTATTCTGAATTACTACAAGGCGATTAGAAGTGGTAATGACTTTAGCCACCATTAGTCTTGATAATTTGCTCTTTCCTACATGTACGAGTGATGCTTATACCCAGGTCCCACTGCTGGTTTTAGTCTCGCCAGATTAGGGAAAGAATTAGCAATAAACCCCAACTTTTCTGTCCTTCATTCAGGCTGACTTTGATGCTCAAGGTTGAGGGACTAGAATAAAACAAACCTGGGCTTTACCCATGGCATCTCCCTGCACACCCGTTCTTTGGGCTTGCAGTGATCTGTTCCATCTACCCAAATCACCCATTTGTATTGCAGATGAGATACTGGCTCCTACCCACAGACAGGACACAATGGCTGAGCTCAGAGACTGCAGATAAAAATCTACAGAAGAAGCTGAACAGTTTTTCAAATTTTTGGTTTCCAGGCCCTTAATGTTTCTAGTTCGTAGATAAGAGGCAGCTCTGTTCTGCAGGCTAAAAACAGGACAAGGAACACACCCCCAGGTCCTACACACACTCTCACAGACCTTCCCCTTATCTATGCTCAATAATAACCAGAGAAAACAAGCTGCAGGCATAAGTGTTACTCCATTTATCACCAAAACTGTTCTCAGAGAAGGGATGGTTATTTTGATGGCTGATAGCACAATCTACTGGGCTTTCCTTGCATTTCTCCTGCTTCATTATGCACTGATCCTATTATTGTTTCCCTAGAATTAAAGGCAGATTACAAAGTGCAGAGTGGCTCCTCACAGTCATTCCGTCCGACCACTTTGCACTCCACAGGTCACAGCATTTCACCCAGCAATTGCTGTAGGTCCCCTCACCGCTGTAGAGCAAGAACGGAGGACACACACTCTTATCTCTGCAGCACCACTAATGCCAGAGGGNTGCTGCAGAGCAAGAACCTGTCTTTAGAGAGGACACACACCCTTATCTCTGCAGCACCACTAATGCCAGAGGGGATTTTGCTTCTGAGCATTTCGCAGCATCCCTATATACTTATATCTAATCAGAAATCGTAAAAAGTTTTTATGTTCATATTCCTGATAGATTTGAAATATTCATTAATTTTTAAAGATACACTTATAAAACAATTTCCCAATTTGTTCCTGGAGCCATATTAACCCCTAAAGATTCAAGTTGTGTCCCTCATATTTCAAAACATTACCCAAATAATTTAAAGTTCAGCCTTCTTGTGCCAAGGGGACTTACAGACCTTGCCATGTATTAACAAAGACACTACTCTCTCATACTCTCTCACACCAGGAGATTCAAAATTACAAAGACAAGTATTAGTAACATCCCTTATTTTTTATGAATTGTTTTCTTTTTTTTAATAGATGAGATAGATGAGGATCAGAAAGGGGAACAGGTTGATGAGCAAGAAAGCCACACTCCTGAGTCCCAGTCCTCCTCAGTCTTTGATAAACTATGTATTTTGAACTCTAGCCGAGACCCAAACCTCTGTCACACTCAATATGGACTACTCCAATACATGCGGCTAATAAAATAAGGCTCCAGAGGGTCTCCCTCATCATCCCCGAAGCACTGGTTTGCTGGAGACGCGTCACTCCTAGTCAGGCAGGGCGAGCTGCGAGGGGAGGCACTGCAGGTACCCAACTTACTGGCTGTAACCACAGCACTTCTGGGCCGCAGAGGAAAGATCGCTTGCAATATACCGTGTTTAAGCTTCCATCCTACCATAGAATAAATGCTTTTAGAGCTTCACCTGCTAGTTTCTCTTTCCACAGAAAGTTTCACGGTGTGCCCAAGCCTGTTCTTCACCCCTTTGCTGTCCTGTGATTTTCTTTGCTCACTAGGGAAGGGCTGTGAGACTTCTTTTCTGATGCATCATGAAGAGAATGGCTTTACACTTATTTCAGTTCTATATCAGGGCCCGAGCTTGAGGCTACTTCGCTTCTATCTCCAGGCACATTTGACAGCCATAAACCAGAAGCACAGCTCTCTGCTGGCTGTCAGGCATATGGTGATGGCTACATGGGGGTTTGATGTGAGGGCTTTTTGTTTTGCCTTTCCACCAGCCAGTCTAGGAAGATGCACTAAGATAGAAAACAGCATAACAGTAGAGGCATTTACCCAGCTAAAAATACCACAAGAGGGTCAACGGACATAATTCTGACAAACAGAGTCCTGCTTGTTGGATCCTGTTCATTTGATCATAAGAGCCGAAACTGCTCTGAAGGGTACATTCCAGCTTTGTTACGCTGGTGTCAAGGGGGAACAGTGACATTTAGCCCATGAGATTTGCTTTGTCTCTTCAGCAATGCAACCTAGACCAGACTCTAACCCTGACCCGTCCGAAACGAACTTGTTGACCTTCCATTAGTGCTCTCAGCCTCCAGAGCGCTCCTCACAGGTACTCTGAAACGGCTTCTGCCGAGTGAGTCAACCACGCAGTTACACTCCGGGAGAGTCTGGGCCTCTCCATATACCAAGGGACAGAGCCTACAAGCACGTTCGTCATGAAACTCATCTGTGATTTAAAGGATAATGCCCTATAACTCCATGAAGGTAAAGTCACACATTAAGCGTTCTCAAAAAAAACCCACAGTAAGAGTGACCATGGCAAAAGCTCATTATCTAAGCCACGTTTTAGCAGCATGCTTTCCCTGTGACTGAAACCCTCTGTGCAAGCCACACAACATCAATGAAAAAACATCAGCAGGAAGCTCACCAGAGCCATGAGTTACGCTGAACTCCATGGTGCCTCCAGACATTGCATCAGCAACACATCCCCAAAACCTCACTTCAACAGCACAGTCGATGCAAAAATGCCCAGTAGAGTTTAAAGAACAAGTTAAGGAAGTGTTTTCTGTGGAAAGATTCGTTATAGCTGATCTTACCTTTGGCAAAGAGACCATCAGGCAGCAGAGAGGGACAGGAGATCCCTCAGGGACACGGAGCAGAGCATGGCACCACAGCAGAGTAGGGCTCAGCCCTTTGGTATCTCAGCAAAGTGGGCCCTCAGCTAGCGACCAGCTTCAGGTGAGAGTCCAGATCATGAAACAAATTCATGGAAGAGACAAGTCCATGGTTAAGGAAGGAATTCAGACTCTGTGGTGGGCCCCACAGTCAGGCAGAGGAAGGAGCTGGGAACCAACACTGCCCCAATGTGCCTCAGCTGAGTTTAAATGGGCTCCTGTGCCCATGGTAATGAGTGAAGGCACCAGATGGGACTGCTCAGGGCTATTAAGGCTAATTAGTGCACTCAGGGTCCTGTCAGAGACCTTTTCAAAGCAATTCTGGACAATTTCATACAGTGATTTTAAAGCTGGTTCCACAGTCAGAATAGACTCCACTTTCTGCAGATACTCGTCTGCATTACATGCGAGTGTAGGCATCTCCACTTCCAGAAGGTTTACAGGTCAGAAAAGTGTGTGGCAAGGGGGACTGAGATACTACAGAAGGTGTCTGTGTATGAGAAAGGTGGGGGGACAGTAGGGCACATCAAGAAAAACCCCCTAAAGCCAGCTGTGATTTTTAGCATCTGAGTGCAGGGCAGTGTGACTGCTTCACAGAGGCAGGAGGCATTGCAATGAGACTACTTGAACGATAATATGCCTCATTTTATTCTCTTCTTACACTTCAGAATATGGTTTAAAACCAGAAGAAAGGTTTTGGGGTTTTTTTTCTGGACCATGCAGGTTAGCATGGAAGGCTGGATTCGATAGATTTTTATGTCTGCAAGAGGAGCAGCAGGTACATCTGTTCATACTTTATAAACAAACAAACAAACAAGATCTCTGATTAGACCACAATATGATGGAGCTTCCAGACATTATCCACCTGCCTCATTAAACTCAAGTTACCTGGGCTCCTACACATGCTTTTGAAAATCCCACCCTGTTCATTTAGAAAAGACTATCTCTCTGCTACCAGTAGAAAAACTCGTCTGTGAAGGCACTGAAAGTGTACAGCATCTCACAGCAGCGAGCCTTTAATTACCACATGGTAATCACCACCGTGATTACATTGTCATCAGGTCCTTGCTGGTTTCCCTCTAACCTCCTTTATCTGTACCAAACTAGTGGGGAACCTAGATCAAAAGGATAAAAGTGAGGTGGCAACCCACTGCCCTTCATTTCAGGGGTACAGTTGTGTAAAAGGGTATTAAATCAGCTTTATTTCTTAGGCATACTTAACATGTTACAGCTTAGAAGAAGACAATTTCACGGGAAAGGATTAGAATAGTTTGGGTCGCGTTTAATGAGTGCCATCTTAGATCTACGTTTTCTGCTTTCTTAAACCGTAAAGGGTTCCTGATTCCAGTGTTCTTCACCCGTATACATCTACTCAGGTTGCTGGCTATACCTTGCAACCTGTATGCCACTTTACTGCTGTTTTCTGTTAATAATCGTACACTTGCCAGATATGGAAATTGTTATGTCTTAATCTTAACTGCAAGTTGATTCGTATTCACCAAAGCATGAGGATAATCCACAAGAGCCTATGCTTAAAAATTACTGCTGAAGTCAGCGCAGCCAATGCAGATGGCTGTACAGCACGGATAATCTCCGTGTGGGTTTCATCCGTTGCTACAACAGCCCGGTTACAGAGCACCCACTCCCATAGGAATCAACAGGCCCCAGGAGGCGAAGAGGAGTGTAAATAAATAAATAAGCAAGCAAATAAACAAACAAACACAATACATTGGATACCCTGCCTGCCCGCAGATTAAGTCAAGAAGGAGTATTAAGTTGTTTGGGTTCCCATTTAAACAATAAATAAATTGAATCTCCCAGTCAATCTGCTTAATGTCTGATTGACAATAAGCAGATAAGTAGTGATTTAACCTTATGGGGTAGATTTCTTCCTATGATGTGGAGGTCGTGTCATCCTTGGAAGATGACAAGTGAATTTTTAAATTTCCTGCCTTGCCAAAGGCCAGCAATGGAAGGTGAAAGTGCTCCTTGTTTTTCTCTTTCAGATGCTCCCGGAGCATTCTGATAGGGGCCATCAGTGTGAAAACAATGCTGTCCAATGGCACAATGCTGCTGTAAAAATTCCATGCTGGGAAAAGGTGTCCTCATTTAAGGCAGTACAAAAAGGTTTAATGTGGGACCTATTCCGCTGGTCCTTCAGTGTTTTCCATTCCCGGCAGCCATTCTTTACAGGTCCTGGAACTGCGCATCCACACCAGCCCCAGCAGCGCCAGCAGCACCCAACATGCAAAACGACCAAGCGCCACAACAGCCCCCGAGGTTTGCTGCAGCGGATTTTATTGCGTTGATTTATCTCTCCGTTTCTGTCAGACTTACGGAGCTTAAATTGCCTTGCACAGTCGAGCTTCCGCAGCCGCTTACCAGATTCTGCAAGAGGTGATTTTTCACGTTGCGTTCAGATGTCAGCGTGCGTCCCCTGCACCCGCGCCCGCCCGGCCTTAACCCCCACGCTCCCGGGGCAAGCCCACTCCCATTCCTTACAGGACCGGGCATCTCTTCCACCACCCACTTACCCACCGGGCAAGATGGACACATGCAGATCCCTTTCCTCATCAGTTTTTCCCTCTTTCCTCTCCTCTCCTTCCTGAAATGCATAAATATTAAGCCTGAAGTAGAAAGTTTGAAAATGGTTATTATGGCCTTTGAGCATTTTGTTTCCTAATTTTGTTACAGAAAGGGTGGGGGTTTTTTTCATTGCTGTTGACAGCTCTANTCTTTGAGCATTTTGTTTCCTGGGGCACAATTTCCTAATTTTGTTACAGAAAAGGTGGGGTTCTTTTCATTGCTGTTGACAGCTCTATCCACAACATCAAACCACCTCAAATATATTGTTCAGTAACATTTTCTGTTGTTGACGGCTGATGGTCCACAATGACAGTATAAAGAGACCAGCACATTCCAGTCCAATCCATTCACTGACTTAAACCGCCCTTGGCAGCGATGCTCGCTGGCCAGGCACCCTCCGTACCTGCCGAGACAACTGCCAGGAAGGGACAGTTGTCCCATCCAGACCGTCTAATCAGACCCAAGCTGGTTAGTATTTCCATGCTTTCCACAGTTTGATCCAAACGAGTCGGACGAAAGCCGCTGATGTCCCTGCCTGTGTGGGAACTTGCTGTCTCTGAGCTGCAGCATCTCCAGCCCCATTGCCCTGCACTGACATTGGCACCGTCCCGGTGGCAGCGGGCTGAATCTGGTGGCACAGGAACACTGAAGACATGGGAGTTACGCTGCCTCACAGCAGAGGAGCATCTGCCTGTTTCTCCCACACCTCCTTGGAAAGCGTTCCTGCAGGAATCCCCAGTGTGGCCCCAGTTGCGCTGCCGTCTTTCCTCTCCTCCACACCTCAAGGTGATTAGGAGCCCTCCTGCCCTCACTGTCCCTTAAGCTTTGCTGATGTCATTTAAACACTCTTCCACTTCCAGCCTGCTTTCCTGGCTCAACTGCCGCTTTCCATCTTATCTTAAATCCTTTTAATTCCAATGTTATTCCCTCACTCTCTCCTTCTGTAATTCATTTGGCGTAAAGCTGCAGTGAGGTGGCTCCCTGCTCTCCCTTCCCAGCTCCCTGTGCAGATAGTAAAGACGTTTTTACATCCTCACGTTTATTGCCAGGGAACATCTCCGCTCCATTGCCGGGCCACCTCCTGCAGCCTCCCCCGTCGCCCCACCACAGGCGTGCCCAGGCTGCCTGTGGATCAGCTCCTGAGGGGCTGCAGCTTATAACACAGAGCTTTGGGGTAAGGCAGCATCATTTAGTTTGTCTCAAAAGTGGTGATTTAGGAGCTGATGAGAAACACTTCTTCTCCCTGCACCACACCGAGAAGCGGGATGCTGGGGTGTGCTGTCATTTCTCATCCCAGGGATCCCTGAGAATCCTGCCTGTGCCATCTCCCACGGGGCAGGGATTGCCTCTGCAATTCCCAGCAAAAACAGCACGCGTTTGGATCACAGAGTTTCGAAACCTCGTGCACTCTGTAAATGACAACTAAACGCTCCGGCCTACACTGGCGAGGATGCAGAGGCACTAAACGACACAACACAGGGAGCTGCGGGGAGCCCTCGTGCCTGGAACACTGCTCTGCTTTAGGGAGCAGGGAAGGGAATCCTGGGGAGAGGGCAAAGGAAAAGCTGTTGTAAAAGGAGATATTTTAAGCCCAACAGAAAGAGAAGTCTTACTGCTAAAAGAAAGAACCATTTGGACCAGAACTGCCTAATTTGGAGAAGGGCAGGAGTGTACGTAACTACAGCATCACACTGGTTTCCTATTGAAGAGCCCCAGGCAGTGCTTCCCCCATGGCATTTGTCAGGGCTTTTCCAGCAAGAACACTGTTAGCCATCAAATCTTGGTTGCTTTCATGCCAAACATTTTTTTTAAGTCCTTGAAAATCTTCTTTTGCCTATCTCCTTTCCCCTCTCTGAAACGCAATGGCCCAACTCCGCCAAGTGAGTGCAATGGCCCGACTCCGCGACGGAGCGTGCAACAGGCAGCAGAGGCGCGGGAGCTGGGGTGGCATCTGTGTGCAGGGACAGTCCTCTCCGGCCACCGCCACCAGCTAGTCCATCACACGCGAGCATCTGAGCATCTGCTGGCGTGAAGGCAGAGAATGCCACAACCTCCCGCGCCCGGTGGCATTTCTGTATCAATGACAGAAGGAGAGGAGGCTGAGCAAAGTAAAAAAAACCCCATAGCCATGAATATTCATGTGAATATATCAGCAGGCTTGGTGTGAGTTTGCATGTCCTTTGTGTTCGCTTCTGGTTGAATGCACCAGCAGATGAGTTTCTGACGGACACCGGAGAAAGAGTACGCTCTGATGGGAACTCCAGGTTTGTTGTTGTTAGTTATTGCTCGTGTCACCATTGCCCCCAGGAGTTACGTCCATGAGCCAAATGAGCCTGGTGCCCAGACACGACCTCTGCCCGAGGAGCTGGTCTGCTCACGGGAGAGAGGAGAAGCCGCAGGGGGAACCCCAAGGAAGAGGAGACTCTGTGCTGGCAGCGGTGGCCGGAGACATCACCATCTTCATAGCACACTGGTGATTCGATTCGGTCCTTCTGAGTTTTGGCAGGCAAGGAGGGCTTGGGCAGGTGACCTCGGAGCTGGGGAGGAAGCTGGCCGGAGGAGCAAAGCCGTCAGTGACGGCTGCTTTCGGAGCTGGTGGAGCCTGTGTTGACTTTGGGATGCTGGGGCGGTGGCCGGGGCTGTGTCACCGGCCCACCTGCAGCAGAGACTGGCGGCGTGTTGTGCCCAGCCAGAGGGGCGCAGGTCTGCTCCCGCAATGTCTGCCCCCGCAGAAGGGCTCGAAATCTGCATTTCAAATGTCGAATTTCTGCAGTGACTCGGTCACCAGGAAATTACCGAGCAAGAAACATTTGTGAAAATCATTTGGTAACGTTTTAACAGTCACTGTACCATTTGGGTAAGAACTCAACCTGTTCTCAGGCAATTTGCAGGTGGAAAGGGGGGGATAAATTATTCCCTGTGATTTTTTTTGACCCACCTATTTCACAGCTCTTTTGCTGAAATTCCAAGCCCCTTACTTTTGTTTTACATCCCAACAAAAGAAATATGATTCAGACTTAATGCAGCTAGGAATTGTGTCCTGTGATGAACCTCTTTTACTGAAAATTATGTGATGTGTCTTCAATTACGGAGTCTTTGGTGAATGAAGAACTTTTGCTTCCCCGTAACTGCAAACGTCAGGAGGAGAGTTTACCCTGGATGTTGTACTTTGAAGTTTAGCAAACCAGGGATAAGTTTCCTATTTTGCAATAACAACAACAAAAATATTTCTGTAAAATTTCAATTATTTAGAATGTCTTGAAAGCAGCAAAGCAACAACAAAGAGCAGGACACAAGTGCGGAAATTTCTGTCAGAGAGACAGGTTCCCTTGGACGGCCGAGGGCATGATTTGTGTCCAGCTGAAAAAAGCACATTGAGAGGCATCACGAAAGCTCTCGACTCACATGCTTGAGGAGCTGAAATTGCCCCTTTCTCCCCCCTTTTCTCCCCACCCTCCCTCTCCACTGTACTTCATACGTGTTTAATTTCAAAGGTCCTCTGGGGTCTGGCCTCTGGCACCGTGACTAAAATGAAATGTTCTGGCTGGGAGCTGGGGAGGGGGAGACAGGGAAGGGATGGGGAACAAAGCCCATGGGCTGTGCCGCCGGGGAGAGGCTCCCAGGCTGTCACTGCTCCAGCGTGACCGATTGCAGACAGCTAATTAACAGTAGACGCAAATAATTAACATCTGTGAAGCCAGACAGCTTTGCCTGGGGACCTCTAAGAAGCAAACACGGTCTGTGGGTGCATGACAAATGCTCATTTCAAATGATCGAATGTTCTTGGAGGTCAGAGTTGCTCCTACCAGGGTGCTCGTGACGGGCAGCACCAGAAAAAGCCGGCGAGATTTTTTTAGCATGGGTGTGTAGACACCAGAGCTGTTACAGGTGGCACAAACTGGTGCTACCCTCTTCATTTCTCTCTCTTAGGTCACCTTATGGGTTTAGGTGGCAGAAATTCCTTCCCCGCTGCAAACAGTAAGTGGATTTTGCTCATGGCAATGGGAAACTGAGGGAAAACCTGTGATTGCTTCCCAAAAGCCAGGCATGGGCTATCAGTGGCCACTTCAGCATATTGGTGACCTCTGCTCTCTGCACCCCCAGCTGCCTCCGCAGACGGGGCAGTCAGCGCTTATGACTTTTATGGTGTAATGCTTCAGCTAGAAATTTAAATAAATTACAGGCCTGTACCAGAGAAATTTTCTAGGTTTGATGTTAGATAACGTGAAGTTAGGTCCTTAAAGCTTTATTCATCAAAATGGGTACACACTCTGTCCCTGGGAGGGCACCTGGCAGACTCGAAAGGTCAGAGATATGGATTCGGCACTCCATTGAACTGTTCAGTCTAAACTCTGAGTGTGGGGGGGTGTTTTTCCCCTCACTCTCCAGCAAGCAGAACAGGACGGTGATGAAGCCGAGTTTTCTGCCTGGTCAACCCAGCACGACTAACGAGGACGTGTCGTCAGAGCGATTTACCCAGAGCCGAACAAGCCAAGAGCCTCCTGGTCGCAAGCGCGGGTCCTGGGCGGGCAGAGCGGCTGCTGGGGGCGAGGGGAGGCACAAGACCTTTATGTGAGCAGTACGGAGCCTCCTCAGACACCAGCGTCCTCAAATCCTTTGCCTCCCCTCTGCTGTAAGAAACAGAGGTGGCTTCTCAATGCTTCATTTCAGCTATGGAAGGGAATGTTCCCTTTAAAATTCCCCCTGGATGGACTGAAAATCCATAGTTTTCCTCCAGAAGTGTTTTACCTCCATATATTCATTTATCTAATAGCCAGGGGCAGCCACAGCTCGGGATGGGACTAGACATGCAAAGTGCAGAGCATACAGCCTGGGCTGCTCAGCCCCAGGGGCTGATAGAGAAGACCCTCAATCATAACCCCACTGTGGCACCGTTGCAGTACAAATTGCTCTTTGCAGGCTCCATGACCATGTAATGCAGAAAAGTTCGCTTTCATCAGTTTGCAAATGGCTTATAAGACTAGACAAATAGATATGCTTTTCTCTCACACGCTGAATACTTGGAATATTTGCATATTTAGGTAATGACAGTATTTTTTTTATGCTGTAGCTTTGCTTGTGGTCATAAATCCCTAATGCACTTCAAGGCTTTTGTGTCCCCCAAAATGTGATGTGCTTCAGTTTTTCCAAGTTATGAGCAGGCATCTGCAATTCATTAACCAACCCGGCCAGCATATTTTCCATTTCACCATCACTATCTTTGTATGACCTTTTTGGTCTGATGACTCAAACGTATTTAATAAATTATTAACGGAGATTACATTATTGAGAGAGGAGCGGTGTAATTAGTTGAAAAAGTGCTCAGAATTGGGGTTGTTGGGATCTGCTGAAATTGGGGAGGGAAAATTGTCAGGAAAACTCCATAGAAGGAAAGGGAAGGGCACAGAAAATTCAAATCCAGCATATTTTCAGATAAAAAATGAGTCTCAGATGGTTGCAGTTCATAACTTTGTGGATTTTAGCTGTTAGATGCTCTAAGGACACAAATCTCCATCCCTCTCTCTGGCCCTGTGTGGGAAATACAAGGTTTGAGAGGGAACGGGGTCTCCCCTGGCCACTGAAGAGCTGCTGGGAGCGTGGCCAGCAAAAGGCAGAGTGGGCCATTATTTTAATTTGTAATGGTTACTCTATTCCTCCATTCTGACTGATTAATTCATGGTTTTCTTGCGAGGGCCTTGAAGATGCTCCGAGGGCTGGAGCCCCTCTGCTGTGGGGACAGGCTGAGAGAGCTGGGGGGGTTCAGCCTGGAGAAGAGAAGGCTCCGGGGAGACCTTCCAGCCCCTTCCAGGCCCTCAGGGGGAGCCAGGAAAGCCGGGGAGGTACTCTGGATCAGGGAGGGGAGCCGTGGGATGAGGGGGAGCAGGTTTACACTGAAAGAGGAGAGATTTAGATGAGATCTGAGGAAGAGATTCTTTGCTGTGAGGGGGGTGAGCCCCTGGCCCAGGCTGCCCGGAGAAGCTGTGGCTGCCCCATCCCTGGAGGGGTTCAAGGCCAGGTCTAGTGGGAGGTTTGGAACTGGGTGATCTGTAACCCAAACCGTTCTGTAATTCTGTGAGAGTGGTGGGCTCCTGGCCCTCAGCTGGGTGCTGTGAAGATGCTCTGTGCCCATGGGTGCCCAGGTTGGTGTTTGGCAGAGGGACAAGGCGGTGGGGCTGAGGGACACGTAACCCAGTTTGGGATTAGCTGGTCCAGAAAGGACCTGTTGCCTCTGCACTGGTGTCTTCCGAGCTATCTCAGCAGCACTGATTTTCCCTACTGTGTTTTTCATATGCTTTCCCTCGTTCAGCTTTAAACTCACAGCCTTGTTCGGCCCATGCAGCTTTAGATTGTTCTGCTCTTCTAAATCTAACCAGTGAGATGTAAGTCTTAAAGTAATAAACATTATTAGTGTTCTGATAAATGATAGCAGTGTAGCAGAAAAAGCCATCCATTCTAATTCACAGAAGGTCTCGGCTTCAATCATATCTTATTACTTTCAGAGTATTCAATCTTCATCTCAGATCATTCAGTGGCAGTTTAATCAATACATCAAAATCGGGCACAATTCCTTCTGCCTACTGAATAGCTTGCATCTGGAGTGGTTTCCGGGTTGTATTCTGGAATCAGGCAAATAATTAAATCAAAGACTTAGCAATAGAAACACTCCTGGAAGAACCTCATTATTTTCCTTATGATTTGTCTACATTTCCTGGCCTCAGTTTGTACATGACACTGAACTTTAAATTATCTCTCAGATCTTTCCAGGCATTAATTCTGAGAGCACCGCTGAGGCCCAGGGAGCATTACAGCTATTTCTCAGAGCAGGTAACAGGGGTTAGCGATGTCCAACTTGGTCACTATTTTTTGTTTCACTGTGTTGAGACTGTAGAATCTTACCTGAAATTCAGGTCTTGGCCCTTTGCTTATTCAATATCTGAAATCAATGGGCTATTTTGAAAAAAATATGGCCTTAAAGACATGTCTAAGTCCCAATTCTAAGGTGTAAATGACCTTGGACTCCAGAAGTATTTTCCTTTTGTATGAAAGCAATCTAATGCTGCCTTTCCATCTGGCACTATTCAGGAATGTTTTCTCAAATTCAAATATCTTCACATTGGAGATAAATTCAAAAAATTAGTTTCTCTTTCTTCTTCATCTTTTTTCTCACTTACCTCTTTATTTTAATCCCCTGCTGCCACACTGCAGATTGGGAACCCTGTTCTATAAGGGTCCAAATGAATGTAATCCGTCATGGGAAATAGTTGTTTGTGAGGAAGGGCTTTTCTTCATTTATTCTCCCTTCAAATATAATAGTGCATTGTCCTGGTGCCATCTCCTTGTAGCTGTTTTGAGAACTCCCCAAGAGCAGGCTGCACTGCGTAAGGAAGGGGACGCAGCTACAGGCTGCAGGGAATGGTTCCCAGCTGGCAGGTGCCTCGGCGCAGAATCACCCAAAGCCTCTTACCCCACATCTTCCCTCCAGGTGAAAACGTGGTGAGATACACACGCAATCGCAGTCACTGGGAGTGTTCAACCTCGTATGAATCGGATGTGTGGTGAAATAACCCTGGTCCAATTTCCTTGGGGAATTTAAAAGCATTGCTCAGTGTGAGCTCGCTGTTAGGCAGCCAGCAGAAAGATCCCTTCACTTCCCAGACCACCATTCACTGTGATAATGGCTCATTTAGATTATATATATGCCCGAAAGAGCCATTTTCTGATAGAGTGATTTAATAGTCAAAGTAGCAGCTCGCCAAGGAAGTGATATGTCACGATGAGTTATGTGGTATCTCCGTACCTGTCCCAGGAACACATCCTTCGACACTCTGTGAATCACTTACAGAACGGTGATCCATCCTATGGTTTAAAGCAGGGGCGAACAAGCAACATATATTAATTAGTCTTTCACTAGGACTTCATGAAACTGTCACTGACTTAATGAAATTGCCATCTCTTCACTGACTTCAAAGAGAGATGGGCTGGGGCCAGCCGTCAAGTTACCATCAAATTACAATAATCCCATTCTTCTTCTTATCAGATTTCCTCGGGTGTTTTTAAAGGTGGTGGAGAACACAAGCACCTGAATTCTTCTGAGATCAGGTCACTGGCTTGAAGTCATTTTCTTCTGCACTTTGTGCATTTTAGTTTTCACCCTCAAGGAACATCCCAACAGAGAGCACTGGCATGTTCGGGGTTTTTTTTTGCAATGTGTTACATTTTTTTAACATATCAGAATATGCCGTGTAAGAAAGCTTAGCAATAACCCTTGCGTGTGATACACAGGTTGACCTCCAGCTGTGATGGCACGTCCCATATTAAAATTGTTTTCTGCTCTGACATATTACATAGAGCAAGACGCTGCCCATCTCAGAAGGCACCGACAGCGCTGTAATGTGCTTAAATTGTTTTACGAGAAGGCTGCTGGGGCAGGGGGTGCTGCTGTTGGTATGTTTGTTCTGCTTTTGACAGTGCAGTAGGGAACAAGGTGTGCGTTAGGCTATTGCCTGAGGTTCCCTCACTGCGATCGATGCGCTCTCAGGCAGCATCAGACGGTGGTGGCGGAGCCTGTGGCAGCTGCGCGGTTCAGAGGCCGGAGCTAAGTCGGCAAAAGTTCTGCCGAAAAAGTTCTGTCAAAACCGGGTGCTTTACTAAAAACAGAAGAACTTCTTCCTTTGGCAGCAAATTAAGGGCTTCTAAAATAAAAACCAGACCATCTTCCCCAATATTTATGCCAAAAGTCGAAGTATTTGATTCCAAAACGCAGCGATACGCTTGACGTGGCCAGAGCACCTCATAGAATCATAGAAGGTGTTGGGTTGGAAGGGACATGGCTTCACTCCCCCACGATCCGGGTGTGCTCACCAGGCTCCCCGCAGCTGCATTTTCACAGCAGCTTCATCTTCTTTTAGATAAAACTGTTTTCACTTTTTGTTTCAAAATACCATTTCCCACTGATCTCCACTTTCTCCATGGAAAGCCTGTGGACTCCTTCCCAATGCTGATTCTTTCTTGACAGTGGGATGCCATTAATCCAGATATACAAAGGTTACATCCCTCATCCTTTGGCCTCAAAAGGATGCTTTTAGCAGGATATTTTATTCTCTGGTTTGTAAAGTCCATCCCGGGGTCAAATCACGAGCTGCGTGTACCTGGCAGAGTGTTGGATCTGAAGCGCGTTGGGATGCAGGATCAAGCCCTTCTTATGGGCTGGAGAAAGAAAGCGGTAGCAGCAAACGCGAATGACCTGGCTGTGCATCTCATGGCTTTCAGTAGGACCAGGGTGGTCACAACTCCACATTTTTCTCGAGAAGCGGACTAAGTGCATCCACACACCCAGCAAACCTCACCAGCGGCACCGCTCCGCACCCGCTGAGAGCAGAGGAGTAATTAATGGAAACGCCATTTGGGGGTTACAAGAT
Organism: Rhinoptilus africanus; assembly: GCA_013400135.1. Taxonomy (NCBI): domain Eukaryota; kingdom Metazoa; phylum Chordata; class Aves; order Charadriiformes; family Glareolidae; genus Rhinoptilus; species Rhinoptilus africanus. Next base: position 1,357,997 of record VXBO01007135.1, read on the forward strand.
TATTTTTAACCTTGTCAGAGGAGACTAACAAAATAGAAAGGATCATAAAGAAGAGCTGTAAAGCTGAGATTCCTAACCCAGCAAATTATGTATGACCAATCCATTTTGTCTGTGTTCTATTCATCACTACAATATTATTCTGGCTTTCTGGCTTTTGGGCAATTCCTGCGTGTAAAATGCTGGCATAGAAGAGTATTATTTTGTACTGGACTTTGCTGTGGGGAGAGAAAACGGTATCATTTGATGTGATCCTGCATAATAAAACAACAGAGATGAAAAATGAGCAAGCTTGTCACAATGGAGTCAGCGCGTTGCCTTTTATATGAAAACCAACTGAGCAGTTAATTTTAAAGTAAATTGCCCTTGTTTCTTATGGCAAGGCATTTTGACATTTGTGTTGACAGTTTCCCGATTAAACATGAATATTTTGGTGGCATTTGAGGGTAAACCAAGCCAGGTGTTTCAAGGGCCGTATAGATCTAATTTCTATTAAGGCGGACGGTCCGTTCCCCTCTGGGCATCAGAGCGGATAAAATCCATTATTTTTTTTTTTGTAGAGTAAGCCTCCATTACAAGCAGCAGCTCCCGATGTTGCCAGAGGCGGTATGTAATGTGCATCACAGGTACCAAGTAAAAAGGTTATCTGCTCCGACTGTAATCTTTTTATTGCAGAAAAGCAGATCCTTGAGCACTTTGTGAGGATTTTCAAGCCTCCTCCTTGCCCGAGGGAGGGAGGGAGCTCCCTGAGGAGCACGGGAGATGGCACCGGGGGAAACCCAAGCAGAGAATCCAAATAGGAGGAGAAATGCAGTAAATGGGGAAGGGTAATAGTAAGTTTGGGGGTGGTAGGAGGTTTTTCCTTCGAAAGTGGAACTTTGATGGGTAATTCCCCAAACTGATAAAGCCCAGCAAAGTGCAGACTGAGAGAACTGGCCGTTCACAAGCTGCAGGAATGCCCGGGTCTGCCCTATTTTCACATGGGTCTCCAGCACAGGCAGTGCTCCGGCAACTGCAAAAGCATAGGTGTAAGCGCTGTCCTCTCTAATGTGGCCGTCCAAAACCCTCATCTCGTGAAGCTGCCTAGCTTTGTGAGCCCCTTTTAGTGGAAATAACCTCGCTTTTTGTATTTCATAACATAAACCCAACCGAAATATTAAGTCCATTCACTCAAGATGCCAGGAAATATCTGTCCAACTTTTTATTCCTCCTTAAGCCAACAGGATTCCTTGCAAATGCAGCACAAACACGTAATAATTTTGACTCATGTGTGGCCTCTGGTTTATCCAGTTCCCTGGACTTCTGCATCTTATATGGAAGGATACAGAAAGGAAACAAAACGCTATTCTTCTTTTGGGGAAGGGAAACTGAGGCACAAAGGTATCAAGTCTATGATCGTCTCTGTTTCTGCCCAAGCTACAGCTTGAGGTCTTCAGGCTGCAAAATTTGACCCCTGTGCACAGTCAGCCTCCCGCTGTCTCTGCCTTTCACAGAATAATTCAGAAGGTTGAAATAATGGGACAACAGACTGTTTGTTACCGTTGCTAGCAGCCAGTTGCTACAGGAGATTCCAGTATCCTCCTGCTCTGCCAGGGGGATCTTTTCATGTGCCTGAGGGATGCATAAAGGATTTGATTTTCCAGACACAGTTTTGCACTTACAATATGTCCTTACACAGATTAAAGTACTTATTTCTGATCTAGCAAAGACCCCTTGAAACGCTGGATGGAACACAACATGGTTTTCATTCAGCTTCATCTCCCCAGCTTAATTAGGGAAGAATTAGAGGTTCGCCTGATGGGAAATTGTGTTAACTTGAAAGTTCAGTTCTGCTCTTGCGCCGATGGCTGGTGGATGCTCAGAGCCCGTCCTGGTCAGTAGAGGCGATAAACATGAAACCTGTGAAATACTGGAGGTGAAAACAGCAGCACACGGAGCTGTGGAATTAGACATTTCTCACTTGGCCGTATTGAGGGTGAGTGGCTCCATTCATCAGGGCTCAGCTTTCTCAACAGCTGCCCAGGGAGGCTGTGGATGCCCCACCATTGGAGGCGTTCAAGGGCTCTGAGCAGCCTGGTTTAGTGGGAGGTGTCCCTGCCCAGGGCAGGGGGTTGGAACGGGATGGTCTTTAAGGTCCCTTCCAACCCAAACCCTTCTGTGATTCTCACTCCCTGCCTACCCTGGGAGGAGGAGGGTTCACAGCAGAGCCGTGTCGGGGAGCTCAGCCTGCCCGGAGCCCCACAGACTGGCCGTGCTGCTGAGCACACAGCCTGGGGAAGGTAAATACACATTCATAGAGCATATATATGCATAAAAATACATATAAATATGTAGAAGGATGAGTATTTTTGACTTAAAATCTCTTCGAAAAATCCTTCTGTAATCAAGAGACATTCCCAGCTGGCCTTCATGCCCTTGCATCAATGCAGTCACACTCTGAGCTCTGCCAGGGGCTCTTCTACTTTCATACCAGAGTATTGAAAACCACCCTTAAAAATTTATGTGAGGGAGGAAGAAATTATTTATGAATTTTTTTTTAAAGTTTACTCCTGCTCTGTAAAATCCGTCAGCCTTTTTTAAGGACTTTTTCAATCCTCTAGATGCTTTTAGACTTCTTCATGCAAAATACAAACTCCCAAATCTCGCAATACATAAAATGTTTTATACCCCACAGTTTATACCCTGTGAAAGAAATGTAAAGATTATAACGTTTTAGGGTGAGTAAGTAACTTAATTGTCCACCCTGAATTTCTAGATCCTTCATGAATAAGGCTGCTCATTCTCTCGTGTGCTGCTGCTTTATTGATAGTATCCTCTTCTGGAAAAGTTGATGAAGAAAATGAGTATGTAACTTCGATGCTAAAGTGAAGAAAGCTTTTACTGCGGTTACCGCATAGGGAAGATGCAGACCTTCCTTTACCGTGTACTACTGTTAAGTGGCATAAACCAGCCACATTTATCCACTGGGACATTTTAAATGCACTAATTATTACTTAAAAAATAGGAGAATGGAAAGACAGGAAGATAAAAAGAAGGTGTGAATAAGCTGTAGAAAACAAGAATGGAGCACAGCAACATGTGTTGCTGTTTATAGGTAATTTATAGCTTTAAACGGTATTTTCATTTCATAAATCTCCTGTCTGATTTATTTCACTGGGTCAAACATTTTTTCCCAAGCAGCTCCGTTTTATCAATAGCACGTGAGGTAATACAAGTTCTTTTGGCAGAAGTATACAGTGATGAAATAGCAAACATTGCATTACTAACCCCAGTGATGCAGGAAAAACATCTTTCTATTGTGCAAGCAGAGAGCAATATAACACAGAATTTCCCCGCAGGAATAGATTGCACTCTCACAACAAAAGCGTTATGAAAGTCTTTGTTCTGATCCCTAAGGATTTTACAAACTGTCACACAATCTATGTAGATCAGCCGTTCGTCCCGATGATAAGCAGAATATGCATTTCTGCGAAAGGTGGCTGATGTCTGAGTAACATAATAAAAAAAAAAAATTAAGATGTGCTTTTGATCATTTTGAGAAATATAGATTTTGTTTCTCTTTGTTTGGGGGAGGGTGGGGAGCAAGAGGAGGTCTGAAATACCTTCACAACGTACAGGACGCCCAGCTGAATACTGTGAATGTCTCTGATTGACTTCAGCTAGACCTCGAGGAGATGTAATATTCTGGGAAGCCTCTAAATATATACACAGGATTTGAAAGTGGGTTTTGTATTCCAAATTCACTCCGTCCCACCTTGAATATTTACATGCACCCCTAATGTCCTGATTACCCTTCCATACAATCACAGAATGTGTTGGGTCAGAAGGTCCTTCTAAAGGGCATCCAGTCCAAGCCCCTGCAGGGAGCAGGGACATCTCCAACTAGACCAGGGTGCCCAGAGCCTCATCCAGCCTGGCCTTGGATGTCTCCAGGGATGGGGCCTCCACCCCCTCTCTGGGCACCCTGGGCCAGTGTCTCACCACCCTCAGCGTAAAGAACTTCATCCTAACATCTCATCTAACCTGCCCTGCTCTAGTTTAAAACCTTTTTGTTGAGATATATATCAGCATCCCATGTATTTGAAAGCTTTCGCTGCACTAAGGCTTGGCACATATGTAATGAGCAGCGCCTGATTAAGACGTTTTCTCTCTTTCTAGGTAGAGAACAGCAGGGATGTCGCTGATGGTGTCCGTAATTGTTTTAGAGCATTAAGTGTGTGTATAACGCTAATTCCATGCAAGGAGCCTACAGGTGACCACTGCCAGAGTTACTTGAGCTCTGAGCCCACCGTGGTGACACAACAGTTTGTGACCGGTGCTTCCCAAAGGTGTTTTTATAAAACTCAACAAATGGGATCCTGATGGACATAAAACTGAACAAGCAGCATCATTACATTGTAATAAATCAAAGCCACGGCTTGCTATTTATTAGAGAAGTGATCTGTGATGATATTTGTTCAACTAAACCCTGATTTCCTCCGGTGGGTTTCTTGTCACAGTGGGCTGTTCCTCGCAAGTGGTTCAATACATTAAATTCACTTAGATGTGTTTTAATCCAACCAGTAGCCCACCACTTGGAGTGACATAGTAGGAGCTTGTTATGGTTTCAGAGTTTATTGTCATTTAGACAATTTTTTACCACCCGCTGACCCCCACAGACCGGAAAGGGGAATCGGGGAAAGGAAGGAAACATAAGGGTTGAAATATAAATAGATTTAATAGGATAAGACTAAATAATTAAAATTAATAATACTAAAGAACCAGTATTGATCCCGATACCAGTATAGGATATACAAGGGTTGTACCCATCCCGTTGTCACAGGAAGCTGCGGGGCAGGGAGCAGAGGGCACAGCCCATGTGGGACACTGCCAGCGCTGCGGCTGCGGGAGGGATGGGCTCAGGGTCCGGCACCGGGACAAGGAGCTCTCTGGATCACCGCCATGAGCGGGGAGAGCACCACGCAGCAAACTCCCTACTTCACAGGGACTGTGCCCTTCATGGCACGAACAACCCCGCGGGCAGCCTGGGGCGAGTGCCCGCGTCCCGCTGCTCCTCATCCCCGCCCCTGGCCAGGCTCCAAAACACCCAGACCTCGAATCCCGCATCGCCTAGCTGGCTGTAAAGGAAATATTTTCCCGAATTCAGACACTAGAGTCTCCCAAAAGTGGAGCTTTCCCCCGCATTAGAAGAGAAATTAGTCCTGTGTCGCTCAACCCCGGACAGAGCTAAAGGGGGAATTAAGCCAGCAAGATGTGTCCTTTGAGGACACCTCTGTGAGCTGCTTCTCGCCGTCAGGCTGGGGACCTTGCTGGGCTGGAGATCGCCATGGCTGCTCCCTTCCCGCTGCTGCCTCTCCCATCCCTCATCAGCATTCCCCTCCCGCGCCAGCGCCAGAGGGGAGCTGTAATTAAAATTCAATGTGACAGACCATGTCAAATGCAAAGGGTCCCCCTTGCACAAAGTCTCCACTAAGCTCCTGTTCATTTTGCGGTTGTATCTTTTCCGTGTGCTGCTTTCTAAGAACAAATTAACAGGAGCAGGTCCGGCTTTTGCGATACCCTATGGCAATTTTATTTAGATCATTTTCGTGCTGATTAAATACCATAGGTTTATTGGCTGTTTCTTGCTCATAAAAGAAAAGCGATAATCCATTAATTATTTCTCTTCAGAGCCTGGAGGTACTCAGTGTAAGAGAATATTGCCCCTGGAGCGAGGGCAGCTCTCCCAAGGCCAGCCCTTCGCAGACGCTGCTCCCCGGGAATGGGCAGGGAGGACAATCCGGAGGGACGGGTGAAGGAAACCAGTCCAAAGCAGAGCTTCCCAGTGGGGAAAATCTCTCCCAGTTTCACCTAGATGATCTAAGGAACAAGAAATATAGGGTAATGCTCCAGCAAGGAGGCCTTAAGATTAAGTTTGTGTTATGGGGAGGTCGTGCCGAAGCCATCTGGGGAATCTGATGGATGGGGAGTCTGGATGAACAACAGAAAGTCGGGGACTGGCAGTGGCCCTGCGCCACCAGCTCAGGTCCCTCCGCACTGAGATCAGGGGGTCGCCCAGAGGAGACACTGGACATCTGAGCCACGCTCGCTCCCACGGCACGTCCTCGCAGGGCGGCGAGGGCAGCGGGACAGGGACCGGCGGGGCAGTGGGCAGCTGCGGAGAAGGATGGAGCAAGTGCCCACGGGGCTTCTCCCTGAGCACAAGTGCAGGCTCCAGCCTCCTGTCTCGTTAGGGAATTCTTTATATTAATTTTGCAAGTCATTAACATGCGGTAGAGATCCTGGTTGCATCCCAGTTCTCACACAGCTTCGAACCGTGACTGGTGAGAGTGCTGATTGCTCTGGTACACAAGTATGGGCAAATCAGAGGTTACCACTGTGGCCGTGCTGACTTTAGGTAAAGGAAGCTTTAAAGACCCTGAAGTAAATCTCCATAAAATAGTGTGGCAGCAATAAAAACTCTATAACAATAACAAATCTCAGAGAGCAAAACCCCCAGCGAGGTGAAAGGATGTTGGGGTGCAGCAGATCCATCCCCATCATCGGAAGGGTTTTCCCTGAGCTTGTCATAGCAGAATAATGCTGCTTGGGGCAGATGGGATAATCAAAGTCATGGTGTCCCTGGAAAGCTGGATACACATCAACTCTAATGGGGTGATTATATAGCTAATGAGCGCAAGCTGTGCCTGCTCGGTGGCTCTTGCTGGGGACGGGGTATTTTAGCAGCAGGAGCAGGGCAGGGCTCTGGGTGGGCTGTCTGGTGGTATGGTGTTGGGAGAGGGGCTCTTCAGGCTCCCATAGCACAGCCACCCCTGGATGTCTCAGGAGGAGCAGGTAAGTCTGGAAGAAGAGAAAATCTCCAGCTGAGGTCCCCACCTCTACTCCTAAGGAGGCTCCAACCTGCAAGCCAGCCCTGGAGGCAGCCGTGCTACCACATGAGAGCCGTTGGCTTAGCTGTAAAAGGGGAGATTATGGCTGAAGTGGCTGTGCTGCCAGGGCTCCAGCTTGTGAGCGAGTCACTGGGTGAGCTTCGGAAGCTTCCCAGCAAGCTGAAGGTTTGTTATCACATATTCATGATGAAAGATACAGTACCGCTTCCTTCTGAGGTATGTGTGCTCTTTGGTAGCTGGCATTGCTGAGCACAGGGTTAATCCCCTGGGGGATTTCTTGACACCCTTCCCACTTGGGTCTGGATCTTGATGGAATCTGTGAGGATGTGTCCAGCGATTTAAAGGGGCTTTAGTTTATCCTTGGGCTGCTGCACTCTCTGAGCAGGAGCTCTGCTTCTCTGCTATTTAGGTAGCGCTCTCCTGCCTGGGGCAAGAGGGGAAACACCAGCACGCTCTGCAGCAGATGTCTGTTCTGTGTTTTTATCCGCTGGGCTCCCCTCTAGCTCTTCCCCAGCATTCCTGTGGCACTTCCACAGAGCAATGGCATGCTTTGTACGCCACAACTGTTGTCACCCACTTCATTTCAGCTTTGCGCACCAGGATAAGTGCTGATGTCTGTTTGTACTGTGGCTTACCCTACCCTTGTCAGGACTGGAATACTTGCTTAATACCAGCCAAAATTAATGGCAGGGAGGTTAAGGTGTTGGAAGTCTTGGCCGTGTTTTAGTTACAGCTCCCATATTAGCACTGGGGCTCTGAGAGCACACAACATGCAGCTGCTGGAGAAAGCTCNTCATGGTGTCCCTGGAAAGCTGGATACACATCAACTCTAATGGGGTGATTATATAGCTAATGAGCGCAAGCTGTGCCTGCTCGGTGGCTCTTGCTGGGGACGGGGTATTTTAGCAGCAGGAGCAGGGCAGGGCTCTGGGTGGGCTGTCTGGTGGTATGGTGTTGGGAGAGGGGCTGTGCAGGCTCCCATAGCACAGCCACCCCTGGATGTCTCAGCATCCTGTGTTGTCTCAGGAGGAGCAGGTAAGTCTGGAAGAAGAGAAAATCTCCAGCTGAGGTCCCCACCTCTACTCCTAAGGAGGCTCCAACCTGCAAGCCAGCCCTGGAGGCAGCCGTGCTACCACATGAGAGCCGTTGGCTTAGCTGTAAAAGGGGAGATTATGGCTGAAGTGGCTGTGCTGCCAGGGCTCCAGCTTGTGAGCGAGTCACTGGGTGAGCTTCGGAAGCTTCCCAGCAAGCTGAAGGTTTGTTATCACATATTCATGATGAAAGATACAGTACCGCTTCCTTCTGAGGTATGTGTGCTCTTTGGTAGCTGGCATTGCTGAGCACAGGGTTAATCCCCTGGGGGATTTCTTGACACCCTTCCCACTTGGGTCTGGATCTTGCTGGAATCTGTGAGGATGTGTCCAGCGATTTAAAGGGGCTTTAGTTTATCCTTGGGCTGCTGCACTCTCTGAGCAGGAGCTCTGCTTCTCTGCTATTTAGGTAGCGCTCTCCTGCCTGGGGCAAGAGGGGAAACACCAGCACGCTCTGCAGCAGATGTCTGTTCTGTGTTTTTATCCGCTGGGCTCCCCTCTAGCTCTTCCCCAGCATTCCTGTGGCACTTCCACAGAGCAATGGCATGCTTTGTACGCCACAACTGTTGTCACCCACTTCATTTCAGCTTTGCGCACCAGGATAAGTGCTGATGTCTGTTTGTACTGTGGCTTACCCTACCCTTGTCAGGACTGGAATACTTGCTTAATACCAGCCAAAATTAATGGCAGGGAGGTTAAGGTGTTGGAAGTCTTGGCCGTGTTTTAGTTACAGCTCCCATATTAGCACTGGGGCTCTGAGAGCACACAACATGCAGCTGCTGGAGAAAGCTCCTTCCATCCACCGATGGAACTTACCCTCTCTGAGACCAAGTCTCCTTCCACCACACAGCCATCAGCCTTAGTCAGCAAGGACTGTTTCTTCTTTGCCATTAGCTACTTATTTTTTTACGGTGTTTGTGTATGCGAGGCATGGGCAAATGCCTGGGAAGCAGGTGGGGTTGCAAGCTGGGTGCGTGCATCTTCTCATCTCCTCCTGATGAGGAGAGGTGGCTGCTTCCCCCGTGAACTTCCTTCTCTTCAGCACTTCGCCAGGAAGGCTGTGGAGCAGGGGAGAGCTTACAGCTCGCTGTATTTCACTCCAGGTGGCTCTGTTCAAAGCCTCCCCCTCCTGCTTTATGACAGTGATCCAAGGAGCATGTCAGAGTGTGTAAGGTATGTGCACTGCCTTCCTGAAGGCTTCCTTGTTAAACAGCAGAAATCACGTTAACTCTCTCCTTACTGCCTTTCAGAATGTGATAAAGCATTGCTCTGCAGGCAGTAAAACTTGGTGTCAGGCAGCACCAAACTCATTTATTTTACACACCCAGGCTCACAAATAAGTGCATACACACCCTCATACTTGGAATGGAATAATACATACCAGCTGGATTTTAAAATCTAGCTGGCTTTAGACATTATTAAGGTATAAGCCAAATTCAGGAAATTACCTTGCTAACAGCTCATTGAAGATCTCCATATATGGTGCTTATTACTGTTATTACAAATGAATTCATGGGAAATTTAATTAAGTTCTCAAAAAGAAACAAATGGGTTTCTATCTATTAAGTACGCTGGCCAAGTTTACTTTTGGCATATTTCCTCGTCCCATAAAGGTTTTCAGTACATTATTTTTCTCTGAGTAATCTTGTTACTAAATTAAACCTTAGGGTCAACATCAGCTCGCTGTGTGCAGTATAAAACGTTGATAACTTCAGTGTGTGGCACCTGCAGCCAGGGACACTTTAAATATTAAAGTTGCCATTCTCAAATAACACTTGCACGGAGATTGCATTTATTTTCCCTGTGTGTGGCTGCTCTGTATTTCAGAATGGATATGTCCAAGTGCATCCAGCCAGCATCTCCGCTGAGGAGTCAAAGACCTCCCCTGCCATGCTTGGCTGTCCCTGGCAGAGCTGAGGTATCCATTGCTGGATCTGGTTTTATCTCTCCAGACCCCAAATGTGGGTAAAACTGGAGCTCAGCCTTACCTCCCTCTCTCTGCCATCACCTGCCTGCCTCCAGGATAAGGATTGTGCTAACGCGGAATGAGCAATGACAAGTATCAGTGAGAGACAGGGCTAATCACTTACCCTTAACCCTCTAAGCCACAAGGAATTATGCAGGAGAGCGTGGGCATATTCTGATGAAGTAGCAAATCCTCTCTCTTGCCTGCTTAAGGAAGGAGAGGGCACGGCTGGAAACCTAGAATAGTCATTTATCTGCAGAGGGAATGTCACGAGCTTGAGCAAAAGTGCTGCGTCTTCTGCTTTGTGCACCCTGGTATTGTGCCGGGGTTTGTAATCTGATTGGGGGGGGTGAGAGGTGAATTTGATTTAGTAACATAGACCAAAATAATACCAGACATGGAAAATATTCTTCCTAAATCCTGTTATGGGCTGGCAACTACCTGTTCATCAGTCACAGCTGACTGAATCCCCTGTGCTGGAAGGTGCTTTGCAGAGGCCGAAAGGCTCGCTGTGCTTCAGCGGGGTCCTGCGTCGGTGCACAGATCAGATCACAGACGGGTGTGCTGGGCTGGAAGGGAATTCAGGGAGTCTTCCCCCCAGAGGAGAACTGCCATGCTCTGGGGATTTCTGTCCTTGTCCTGCAAATGTAGACTGGTCAGTTTTAGAGTCCATGCAGGGAAAGATGCTAATGGTAAGACTAAATACCATTTGACTCTGCCCTTGACAGCTTTAAAACCATCCAGAAAGTGATGCAGAAATCATTTTCTTGGTAAACAAGGGTGATGGAGCAGTCCAGGGGGCAAGGATGGGCACGCTCAGTCACTGCCCTGCGTGTGCTTTTGCTCCCTGCGAGCTTCAAACTGAGTGTTAAATGCTATGTCTGCTCCTCAGAAATAGAGATGACTTAGGAATATTATTCCTACAGTCCTGCCTCTCTGCTTGGGCTGTATTATCCCAAATGAGCTGGATAGGATGGGCAGCAGGTGGCAGGAAGCCTGTGGCTCGTCCAGCTTATACAGGCTGAGCCAGACCTGCCAGCCCTTCAGCAGGGTTTCCCGGCAGCCTCCCAGAAAAAGATGAGGGCAAAATAATTCCGTGGACCCAAGCTGCTGCCCTGGCAGCGGGGGGCTTTGCCTTTGCCTAAAGCCACCTGTAGGTTAGTCCTTTTCTCCCAGGGCTGGAAGATGTAGTGGAGTGGCAGCAGGACCCCTGCTAGACTCTGCTACATCACCAGCTGATGTCATGTGTGATGGTGAAAATATATATATATATATCATTGTGGACAGAGACTTGCACAAATTAACTTTGGGCCAGCTAGTTTGGTAGAGGGGACCAGCCTGGGGTGGGACTTGGTTTCTGTGGTACTGAAGGAGGTTTAAAGAATCATATATCAAAGGGTTACTGCAGGTCCCTCTGAGGTGAGGACAGGAGATGGCTTCCCTAGGTTTGGAGTTACGCCACAGAAAAGTGGGATTTGCAGATTGAGCCTAAGAGAAGGCTTTTTATGAATTCAATGACGGCCGGTAATTTGAAGTAGATGTTGTAGTGTTCTGCCTCCTTGGTCTCTCTAAACCAGACATACATTTCTGCCTCATTTATTATTTAGAACTGAAACGCTGCTTTATGTGGTGAGGAATTTGTGCTCTCAGGTATTGATTTAGTGAAACACATAGGGTAATTTTGACATTTTCCACTGGAGCTTGGGAAAATAAGCCACGGTCAGCTGTATGGAGGCTGCAGCTGCCCCGGGACATGGTCTGAGCAGAGGGTGATGGAGCAGTCCAAGGGGCAAGGAGTGGAAGTTCAGAAAATGAACTCCTCTTTTAGGATTTCTAAAAGACCTAGATACCTGTTTTCACTGGGCAAAAAGGTGATGCTCTATTTAAATTAGAAATGAGCACACGGCAGCCTCTCTGACTGAAAACTGGAAAATGTCAGGCCAAAAGTAGCTATTTGTTTTTAGGATGGGATCCTGAGTGTTTTTACAGCTATATAAGAAATCCGGGTTTTTTGCTCCCCAAACCGATCCTACACATATTAGCAAATAAACATCCTGCACACATTTTCTTGGACTCATCCTAAAATCCCTGCAGTGCCCGGCCAGCTCTGGAGTCTAGCTGGAGACTTTTGGGGATGCAGCTTGTGCCGGTGGGCCCTTCGACGGGTGACACATAGAAAACCGAGTGGGAGGCATGGTGCTCTGAGCCCTTTCCTCGCCACAACCCCTGGCAGCGGGCGATGTGCAGGCAGGGTGGGGAGCGCGTTGGGCTCCCGGCGAGTCGGCAGCACCATCTGCTGCAGCCGGCGCCGAACGGCAGCGACGGCCTTCGGCTGCTGTCATCATATTTCCATCCCGGCTCAGGGACGAGGAGCGTTGGGCTCCCAAAGGCTCCCCAGGTCATGAGGGATGGGGATATGTGTCCACAGCTAGCGACAGGGGAGCTGAGAAACGGGTTTCACCCCTCATTTGGAAAGGAAGCTTTGTTAATGCTTGGGTGTGGATTATGCAGCAAAAAATATGATTTAAAGGCTCCATCTCGGCTCCCGCTAAGATTTGGAGTTAAATACAGACACCAGGGCTTAGACACCGACTACAGGCTGAGCTATAAATCACACAAATATTAAGGCAAGTTGCTCGGTGGAATGGCTCATGTGCTTCCCTGTGAACAGCAGCGGACTAAGCTGGTGCTCTGAGTGAAATACAAACTTGAATATTAATCTGTCTTGCTAAAATAGGAAATGTCAAGTTTCCACAGAGCCTTTGTGGCATTTCAAGTGGAAAGTGGTAAAGGGAAATGCATCTGCCTTAGTTATAGGAGTTGGTCAAAACCTCTGATTTGATCTTATAAAAGGAGGAAGTTCAGATGTGATCTCTGCATCTGAGAGCTACAGGAGACAGACCAGTTTCTGGATGGGGGCTGTAATGGCACTTAGTGAGGTCGCTAAACGAGAGGACGGACACTGCTGTGCTGAGCTGAGAGCTGTTTGGAAACCTCTCTGCTGCCCTTTTCCACCCTGTAACTGGTAAACTGTTTTCCTGCAAAAGAATGGAAAATTGAGCAATGTGCTGAAGGCTTGATCCAAAGCACATTGGCTTCAAAGCCCATCCCAAAACTTCAGCTTCAGAGGAATTTAGAGTATACTCATCCCGATAAACTTCACTTTGAACAATAGAAAACAAATTCATTTTTCAGTAAACATGTAGGAGGTGCCAGACAGATAAACCAATCACCTGAAAATGTGGGTACCGCATCTTGGACCAGACTCAGCAACTGAAAACCCCGTGGAAATGGTGTTCTTGGTGGGACAGGGGCATTTTACCCCAATGAGACATGTAAACACAAATAACCTAAAAATTGCCAGTAGGTGTATACTGTCTCCTTAACAATATTTTTTTTCTGGGAAGAGCGAAGGTGTTTAACACTCAGGTCCCTTGGCAGCCTGACGAGGTGACAAAGTATTTTTCGGTGAGTTCCCCTGGGCATGGAGAAATGGTCTGTCTCCGAAGCCGGTGATGCTCGGAGGGCCTTGGCCCCCCCTCCAACTTGCACAATGCCTGAGAGCAAAGCCCAGACGAGGGTGAGGAGACACCCAAAGCAGCCGGCTTGTCACAACTGTTTTTCAACAAGCCTTGCTCTGCATCCAGCAAGGACAGCCCAGGGCTGTTTGGCCTATCCAGGAACGCGTGCTTCCAGTAAGCTCCTCTCATGAGAGGAAGGCATGTTTAGAAAACCTAGAGCAATTTTATTTCCTCATTTCTGCACACCAAGAAAAAAAAAGAAACCCAAGCAAAACCCCAAACTTTGTCAGGAACTCTCAGCAGGATAAAATACCCGGTGGGCAGAGGATACTGGCGAAGAAGGGCTTTGAGACGGCCCCTCTTGTCATGCCAGTAAGGGGTTGCTGGACCAAGGAAGCCCCAAAGCCCCCCAAATGCCAGTGCCAGGAGAGTGGTGGGGTGTATGCTGCAATATCATGTCAGTGGCTGAGCCAGAGTGCAGTAAACCTTCTGCTGGGGCTTTGGAAAGCAGTCCCCAAAGCTGTTGGGATGAGAAGTTCCTAAATTACTGTTAGCTGAAAGAGCTGCATCATAAATAAGGGGCTGTTGCCCAAGTAATTTTAAATCCTGCCTTAACCGTGCCCTTTGCAAAGCCCTCTTGATGGTAGGTGGAGATTTAAGTCTTAGTCCCATCCGTTGCACCCCGGGTGGCCAGGTTGGAAGTGAGGCTGTGCCTTAACCTCCAAGTGGAAAGTACATAGGGCTCTTAGAGAAAAACCTGAGTTCATCTTCTGGATATTTACTTTGGGGATAGGCTAAGGAAGGAGCTAAGATCCTGACCTCCAGTTACATCAGCTTTTTCAGCTTCAGCAGCCAGAGCACGTGGCTATTAGTAATCTAGTGAAAAATGTAACAACACTTGCTTAAAAATAAACAGCCCACTCAAAAAAGGAAGTTACAATAAATAAACTGCATGAGAGGTAGCAATAAAAAGTTTATGGCTGGAGTCATAATTGGCTGTAGAAATAAATGTCTCTAAAGCAGGAGATGTTGAATATTTTCCTTTCTACATCTTGACATTGAAACTTCCCCAACTGGAAGAGAGCAAGTGCTCCCAGGCCTGTGTGCCAGGGAAGGAGACATCACTGTATTTAGAGTCACCCCGGTGCTTCTGCCCACACAACTTCCTTCCTTGAAGTCACGCTGTAGAGAGAAAATACTCTCCTTCCACTTGCTCAGCAGAGCATGGTGAGCTCATGAGCAGGAGACTTCAACTTTCAAATGTTGAACTCGGTCGAGGTCTGATTTCCCTCTTTATGTTTTCTTCAGCAGCTTCCATGAACCGAAGCACACTCTGTTAAACTGATCTTCACTCGCTTTCATGCCTCCTTGTCTGGAAAAGTTGTTGTGAGCAGCTCTGGTTGGCCTGCGAGCAATCCCCTAGAATTACTACAATCCCAGGGAGTGGGGACTCACCAGATGAGGCTGGGATGGCAGAAAGGGTGGGTGGGAGAGGTTGCTGCTTACATTTTCTTTTTGGTCATTTTGCGCAACTTAGCTCAAAAACGCGTTGCTTAAAAAGTGCTCTAAAATAGAGTGGTAAAAGCAGACAAACCCCCACCTGGCTTCACATCACCAAAACCTCAGTCAAAGGAGGGTCCTCCAAAAAACCCTGCTCATTTCCAGGGAAGGGAATGGCCCAGATGCCAGTCCAGCCGTGGCAAGTGCCAATCTACAGAAGCTTTGTCCTGAGAGAGCCCAGTGTAAATCCGAGAGAATTTGCTCTTAACTGCGACATCCCACCCCATCTTGCAGAGATATTATTCTCCCACGCATGTTGATATTGTTCTCCAGAAGGCGTGCGATTTTTTATTGTGCTGGTAGAGTTAGATGAAACTAATGAGTCAATGGTCTCACATTTTTTAAACAGATGGTTGAGATACCACTTTTGCTTTCAGTCAGCTGCTGTGCTTCGGTGCCTCTGTGTTTTGGCAGTTCACCTGTAGGGAACAGAGGCTTAAAATGTCTGTGGATGCAGACGAGGGAGTAACCGTACCTTGCTGCAGGAAGCTTTCCACTGGCTTTTATGAGTGGCTGTTTTGGTAAGAGACAGCTTTCTGTCCGAGGCCCTTCAAGGAGGGTGGTGGGAGGGAGGTGTCTGGCAATGGGACCAGGGACTTCTTGAAAAAGAATAAAATTGTGTCGTGAGAATGACTGGGGCATCCTATGTGGCCCTGCCTGCGGGGCCTGCTGACACGGTGATGCCAACCAGGTTTCAAGAGCACTGGAGAGGCATTTTGGAGAGATATACTGGTGTTTGGTCTCATCGCATGTCTTCATCCTTTCTCAAGCTGTAATGTTCTTACGTTGAGTAGTACCTCTCTGAGGAAACAGTCCCACTGGTTACAGTATGACTACTCATGGCAGACACTGGTATTCAGCATGAGTAAACAGCTATACGTGTGAGATGGGGTTTATAAAGTTGTTCTTAGTCCTGTGGTTTGCAAGTCTGTGGGCAATGCTGGGTTTACATGCACACTAGTGCAAAATTCCAGATAAATGTCCTTAAGGTTGTGTTGGCATTTCTGCAGAGCTAAACATGAAGATATTTCAGCAACTGTAGTCGTCAAGATTTCTTTTCCTCTGTTCTAAACTTTTTTCCTTCTCATTTTTGTCTGGGTTGCATTCAATGAGCTTAAAGTGAGAGGCAAAAGCAATATGTGCAAAAAATAGCTTTTATGTAACTCGTGGTACTTGAATTCAGGCTAGGAAGTACCCATGCTTGCAGCTCGGAGCGTGGCAAACAGCACCTTGGCAGCACGGAGTGAGCTGCACGCTGGTCTGATGTTCATCTAATCTAAACCTAACAACCATGCTTTGAAGACATATGGTAAAGTTAATCTCAGTTTTAGCTGCTCTACAAGTTAGGTGTTGAGTTAAAATGAGTCCTGAAGGTTCCTTGTGTAGTTGGTGAGAGACCAGTGGCATCACTGGTGGAAATCTCCACAACAGCTAACTTTGGGATGGCCAAAGGTAAGGCCCTTTGATAGCGGCAGTTGCACAGATACCTTAAAAATAACAGGGAAAAACAAATACAGAGGTAAATCAGAGCAAGACTGTTTAGATAATCTAAAAAGACAATGTATATTAGATGGGAGAAATGAGCGATGAAGTAGTACTGAACAAAAGAGATTTGCCTGCAGTGCATGAGGACTGGAAAAATTGTCAAGCATATTGGTATAATTAGTTTTGCCACTTTGGGGATTATTCTAGTGAGTGTATTTGTGGTTTCCTGTGTTGACTGTGTAGACAAAGCCATCACAAAAGAGCTGCTTGACATCCTGGTCCCATTCAGCAGAAAGGTCCGTGTACCCCAGTGGGCTCCAGGGCAGAGATGTTGGGCAGCCAAGTGTGGCCACTCTCAACTGCAGGCACACCCCCACACCACAGATTTTGGACTTCTCTGGCACCCAATTCACAGATACTTCAATAAATGCCACTCTGAGGTGTTCCAGAGAAGCTGAGAATGGGTGAAAGGAAAAACCTTGTTCAGAGAATGGAAAAATCCCATTGCCTGTGCCTTCTCCAAAGGAGGCTGGAGGCGGGAGGGTGCTTTGAGTGGCATTCGTAGAGGCTGCCAGTCCCACGTAATTCGCGTAGGAAGTTTCTCACCGTTACAGTCTGCAGGGACGTTTCTTCCCCCTTAGTGACCTAATTTTGGTGAGTGAGCAACTATTTGGAAGGACTTCCCTGCCTGACTGTCCAACTGTAGCTCGGAGCCAGCAGGAATGGCAGCCCAGGATCAGAGCTGCCCTGGTGGCCCGTGGTGCAGCAGCCCCATGATTCCTGAGTAGGAGCTGGTGTCCACAGACAAGGTGACAGTGACAGAACATGACAACGTTGCTAAAAGAAATAGGTCCTTAGGTTATAAAGCAGCCTCATGCAAGCTTCAGATCCCACTGTGAGTAGCTGGATGTGGCTGACAGGATTTGAATAGAGTTTTGCCAAAAGAAAGCAACTTTTTTATACAAGGCACATGATTTTCCTTTGAAAGAATGTTTATAGAACAGAGCTCATTGCCTCATCAGTCAGTGTATCCTTGATATTTTCATTTATGTGGTTTCTTATTCAACACGTGTTTGAATCATAAGACTTCTACCCCTTTATCTGAATCTATCTGCTGGGAGCATTTTTAAGAGTGAAATGTCAGTCAGGTGCATGCCAGACGTGCCATAAACACAGGGTTTTTTCTCTACTTTCCAGCTCAGTTCTGGAATTCCCCTCAGCTGCTTTCTCATTTTTGTGTTCCCTTTCCAGCAGAGGAGGACAGGTCCAGGGTTTTCTCTGACCAAGGAAACGTACTCAAGAGGGGTCCTAGGACCGCCTCCTTGCTTGGCATCTTTGATCCATTTACAGCACACCAGGGGGTCCTTCGGTCTCCCGGATGAGAGTCTTTGAAGACTCCTCATATTTCTCCAGCTGCTCTATTCTGGTTTGGTACTGGAGGGCTCCTCTCAAAGCCTTTGATGGGTCTAAAACCTGACAGCAGCCGGTAGTGCTGCCGGACTGGGTGTTTTTCAGGTGGGTTTTTCATTTGGCTTTACTTAAATAGCACAGGAAGGGAAAATCAAACAGGTTAGGGGCCAGTCTGGGCTGGGCTGTGGGTGGGCAGAGAGCGTGGCCCTCCTTGGCAGATGCAAAACCTCCGTACCTTGTGGCAAGTGCTCCCTGTCCTCCTCTGGTCTGGATGTCTCTTGTTTCCCGATTCTTGTGCTGCAGCTGCACAGAGATCTGAGGAAGTGGGCAACGCTGGAATGGGAACAGAACGCCATTATTTGTGGTGAATTATTTCTTAATGTTGAGTGTGGGAGAAACCGTAAATATATGCACTGGCATGGTTTTAACATGCTTCTAGCTTCACCATAATAATTCAATCTTCTAGAGAATTTTATAGAAATCTGGCCAGAATTTGGATAAAATAAAAGCTGTTTGTTTTTTTCCCCACACTTATTTCTTCACTTAAAATAACATATCTAAGTATCACCAATAGCGTGATGCATGTGCAAGAACGATGACAAAGAATAGGCATGGGGGTGGTGTGATGCTGAGCAGGGGCAGCTTGATGTTCGGTGGTTTAAGCAAGACATGTGGCTCGAGATGCTTAGAAAGCCCACCGAAACAGCGTCTAACATACATGATCTTGCATGTATGCCCTGGTTAGCTACCCATGGAGCTTTTTCCTGGCTGCTGTGTACATTGACATCATACACAAATGTAGCTGCTTTTTCTTTGCAGTTGGAAGTGCTGCTGAGTTTTACTGATAATGCCCGAGCCGGACGAGACTCCTGTTCCCTCACCCCCAGTGGAAGAGGATCTGCAGTGCCAATGGGGCCTGCGACTTCCCGCAAATCACAAGGTGCTGGGATTGCATACTGCATTTGCTGATGGTGCCGATGTCTTTCAGAAGAAGGCATAGAGGGTTTTACGTGACTTTCAGCTGGAACACGATGTCACCAACACTCCCCCTCCCAGGCTGGTGGAGCAGTTCTGATTGCTTGCAACGCTTTATTAATAGACTTGCTAACATCAAGGAAAGCTTTATGAACACTTAGGATGCAGGGAAANCTTTATTAATAGACTTGCTAACATCAAGGAAAGCTTTATGAACACTTAGGATGCAGGGAATAATAATACGTAGAAATTATAAAGTATTTTTATTTTCTATCTGAGATAACTTATCGGTGGCCCTTCCTTGGCTTTCCAAAGCAGCATCCAGCAGTCCTGACATCTCTGATGCATACACCGGAGCAGGGACAGTGACTCTGTGTTTCTTGCTTAACAGTTTGGCAGGAGTCAAATAATAATTTGGTTACTAACCCTGCTACGTGGGGAGCAAGATCATTTTCCATTAAAGGACAGAAAGGTATTACGATGCCTTGTCTAGAAAGGCATTAAGGTGACATGAATAGGGCAGGATCAAGCTCTATATAAGAAGTGAGACTTGGGTTCCTTGGCTTGGATGGCACCTTCTTCAGGCCCTCCGCACATCTTGAGCTCTGATCCTACAGTACTTGTAGCCCCCAATACATCCCTGGTTCCAGCAAATCCCACCACTCTCGGGGAAATTGTGATAGGCTTTATGAGCTCCTGACAGGTCAATCTACTTCAGAAATCGCTCTCACCTGATAAGGATCAGGTATAACTGATGCAGGAACTCCTCGCAGTATGTGTCTGAACATCCCTGTGGGCTACAATATGTAGCCTCCTCTTTGCCTTTATTGAAATTTGAAAGACTTATGGAGGTTCTGGCAATGATCAGGGCTAATTAGCTAGATGCAATCATGGGTGTGAGGCAAGCGCTGGGTTCTTTGATACTCATTTGTGGTTTTGGACCAAAGAAGTGGTGGCTGCTGTGCCTTGGACATCCATAGGCAGAGGCTCGTAGCTTGATGGAAATGTCCTCCGTTTCTGTCAAGGACAGCCCAGGTGAGCATGGGCAGGTAATGGGGTTATTTGGGCTGCTCGGGACTAACACCCAGCTCTGCTGAGTGCGGCCTTTGTGTTGCAAATCACTTTGAGTTAAGGCCTGCTGTGCAATGGCTTTTCATGGAAATCACTAGAGGGTATTTTCTCCATTCTCCCACAAAAGTACAGCGTGTACTTTTTATTCCATTTTGCCACAGTAATGGCATTAACTTCTGGGAAAGCAGACAGCATGAACTCCAGGTCTGGCTTTCTTATTGACTAGTTCCTTGGAGAGAAGACAGCTCACTTTAGCCATATCCATGAAATCGGCTGTGCCAAATAACTGAGGCCATCTGAAGCAGTTTGAATACCCTGTTCTCGTGCACTACATCATCGAGCAGGGTGTGGAAGGTTAAGCCACGTGTCTGCTCATGTACTCGAGTCACTTAGCTGTGTCCAATTCGGTCCGGGCTGTGCTAGTCTTTATCAAGTCTCCTAATAGAGAAAGCAGTGCTGGGGTATTGGTGCTTCCCAAAGGACTGCCAAAACCAACCCTCCAAAACGAGGAGCAGTGGTTCAGCCTATGTTGCCGGGGTCGTTGCGCCGTGCATGGCTGGCCCCTGGGCCGTGGCTATGTTTTGTGTACACTGATGTTCCCTCCAGGTTTCAAAGCCAATGCCAGTCATTAGCTTTGTGGTTTCGCCGCCCAAGGGGCCCCTGCCAAAGGAGCAGCCAGGGCGACCGAGCGGTTGAACACTGCTCCCACACTTGGGTGCCCTGGCGTCAGTTGGGTGAGCAGAGAAGATCCAAGTGAGAGCTGATGTGAGCATCGTGTCCCAC
Source organism: Rhinoptilus africanus (assembly GCA_013400135.1). Lineage (NCBI taxonomy): Eukaryota > Metazoa > Chordata > Aves > Charadriiformes > Glareolidae > Rhinoptilus > Rhinoptilus africanus. The sequence continues at coordinate 1,378,746 of VXBO01007135.1, forward strand.
CTCTTCACAGGCCTAAACTGGTAGGAACAAGTGCTGGATGAACAGAAAGAGGTGTGGGGGAAGAGATGATGGAGGGATGCAAATAGAGGGATGAAAATAGAGGAATATTACTGGGCAAGTTGTCTCACTTTCTGCTTCTTGTACGCACATCTTTGAAGTAAACATTCAAACTCATCCCTGAATTTTTGCTGAGAGAAGGGGCATCCTTTCCTCATGGCTGATGAATCAGGCGCCTTCCTTCACAAATAGGCAATGGTCGACAGACCCACGTTTAGCGTGTTGGGCTGAGTTATCAGGCCGTTAACTTCCCTTTTTTTTAACAAAGCCTCTTGCCCTTAAAGAAAAAATCCTCTGGCAAATTATCTTTTCCTGGTAGATGGACGCAATGACACAGACTTACATTGCCTGTTCAGATCAAATGGCAGCCTGCTGAGAGAGAAGAGGGAAAAAAAAAAAAATTAAATCCCTGTGGGGTTCCCGAAGGAGGCACAAATTATGAGTAAAGCATTTAATGATCATTCAAGAAGAGTTATGGAAATCTCTTTTTTTTTTTTTTTTTTGTACGGACATAGTTTTGGTCCTTGATGCTACCAATTATCTCTGTATAATACGGAATTAAAATACTTGCCACGCTGTTTTGCTAGCTGAGGGCATCCTTTTTGTATGTCCAAAAGCGTAAAAGGTAACACAAAAATTCAGCAAATTGGCCCTTATCCTGTTGCTCTGCTTTAAAAACCCCGCAAGTCTCAGCAGGCTTTATGTATGAAAGACTTTTTTTTTTTTGCTTTGGATTTCTGATTTTCTCACTGCTTACTTTTGGTTTGAAGACAAACTCTTTAGGTGGTGACATAGAAATCAATTGCAGTAGATATAGTGCAGATGAGAAAAACCACAGGGAATCTGACTTCAGGTGGGGAATATTTTAATATTTAATAGAATAAAATATTAAATATCCTGTTTTGATTTCAGGTGTGTGAGTATTTTAAAACATTTGGGGAGGACTGGTGTTTCACAATGCATGTGTAAAGGCCTGCTGTAAAGAAGAACCGTTAGGGTCCTGTTATTTCAGCTTGTTGTGACTAACCATAAATGTTCACGTTTCTAATATATAATCTTATTAAAAAAAAAATCTCATTCTCTTCAAGTAGCACTTGTAATGAAAACCCTCTCAAAAGGCAGATGAAGCACAGCGAGTGTTCATGGGACTGTATCAAAATAGAAAGCTTGAGAAAGTTTTCACAGGAAAAAAAAAATCTGTGCTTTTTCCATTTAAAACTATTATTGGACAGTGGGGCAAGAAAACAAACACCTTCCCCCTAAATTGATGAGATTATGTGTCTTTTGAAAAATAGGCTGTGATTTTTGGTCTCACCTTTTATAATAGGATTTTCAGGAAACAAATTTAGACCCAAGTGTTGTTGACGTGAAGATGACACAGTTTCTCGGGAAAGCTGAGAATAAGGCGCCGGAGACCAGTGCTGCTGGGCCAAGTCCTCTTTTCTCGATGCACTTTGCTCCTTGTTAAAAGCAGTTTCTTACATGTCTCTACAGGTTGTACTGGTTTAAATACAACAGGGAAAAACTGGCAGAGGTGTACAGCTCGCTTTTGATTTTAAATCAGTCCAGTTCAACCAGCGCTAGTACTTAGGGCAAAAATATTTAAACCAGTTAACTCTATAATCAGTTTAACGAGCACAGATACTGTACCAAATTACATTAAATCAGCATAAGTGAGAGTTTAACCTGGTTTATCTACGTCTGCTTTGGCCTTTGCACCAGTTTAATTAACTGGTTTTGTAATGCCATGCTAGCCAAATAAGGTTGCCTTCACAAACTTTATTCCATGGACTTTTACTGAGTTTCCAGGGGTTGTTCCCAGCCTGTCTGTGGCTGTGTCCGAGTGCCAGTTGGCGATACGTGCTGGGGTCCAGCTCTAACTTCTTCTGCCACTGCCTTTCCCTCTCCCAGAGAGGCTGCAAAAGCCTGGCAGGGCTCAGCAGGAGGAGCTCCCATGCCTGCCTGCGGTGGTCTAGGAGAAGCAAGACCCGAAGTATTTCCCACTAGGAGAACAACCCTCAGGTACTCGGGAGCAGCTGCTCACACATACCCCACTGCCAGCTCTTCCGACCTTGTTCTTGACCTTGGATGCGTCTTTCTCAAGGTGGTAGTTCTTAGAGTCCTATTAGCTCAGGAGAACCTTGGCTTTCACTTAAAGAAAAGGCCAACTGCCTATCCCCCAGCTTGCACCACACCGCCATATCCAAGGGTGACTGGGTGTTACTGGCCGGGAGCCCGGCTTGGACCCTGTCAGATCCTCCTCTCCAGGCCACGGACTGAAGGGGAGAGTTCTCAGGCATCTCTTCGCCATCCTGCAAATTCCTTCCTTAGACCAGGGAAGACCATTTGATCCTGCAGAAGCAGTTGAGCCCCCCGACACCCTCTGCTCGGACCTAGGAACATCTGCCTTGAGCACCAAGCTCAGTCTCTAACATGGAAATCATGAAGGCTGTTCTTTTAATGAGGAACCAGAGGGAATGACTTAATCCCCAGTCCAGGCTATTTTTCCCCCCCTAAAGCCAAGTCAGAATGACATTGCTCTTGCAGCTTCTGTTTGCGCCACTGCTGCTGTTGCTACCCAGTGTCATGAGTTAGTGTCTGGAAAGAGGAACATGTGAAAACCAAAACAAGGATACTGAACAACAGAGATTGTCCAGTCCCGCCTCAAGTTCTTCCGTTACCTTTCCAAATATGGCTGAGATGAAGAAAAGGAGGACTAGGAATTAGTGGATGATTCATTAGAGTAACAGTTCATTCAGGAGCTCCAGCTGCAGAATTAATCACCTTCAATTCTGCTGATAAAACCACCCTGGGACTGACAGGGTTTCAGACTTTGTTCCAAACTGATGACACAGTCTCAGAAACTATATTTTAAAATATGAATTCTGCTTATTTCTCCTGGGGTATTCATGTAATGAGGGGGGTGGGGGCCCGTTTTCAATCTGAGAACTCAAAACTTTTTCTAAGAGAAGCAAATACAAACCCTGCAGTGAAATTATTAGAGCTGGCAACACCACCTTGTGTGGGGAGAGCAAGGCTGTCCTGCCGAGATGTGGGGTGGCTGGCCTGTTGTTCTCCCTCATAAAATAATTTTTGGATTCCCCCTCAAAACATCTGGTTGCTTCTGGCTGTCTCGGAAAGCCCCGCATGCGAACAGGCAGAGCTTGAAGGAATTATCTCGCTGTATGTGGCTGCTGGTTTTCGTGTATCGCGGAGATATACCATGTGCCATTCCTGTGACAATCAGGCTAAATAGTAATTCTTTGAAAAACCATAACTGGTATACACAATTATCCTACAGCACAGCAGAGGAGCAGTTAAATTTCCATGGGTTTCATCCCTCTCAGACATTTTCCATCTAAATGGGAGCAGGACTTCTGCGCTGCTGTGTGTAGGGAGCATATGCTGAGAGCTGCTTGTTTGGTTTATTATCCTGAGCGCAGGAGTGGGGTGAAGGAAACCCCTTAATTTGATATCATAAAGGATAAAAAACTGCACCTTATGGATGGCAAAGCTCAAATGGCATTCAGGGGAGGCAGGAACCATGATTAAATCCTGAATAAATGTGTGAGGGTATCACTGGGAGGTAGAAGGAGATGAGGTTTGAAATAGGGGGAAGGCATCTTGGGTGGGCAAAGAGATGGGATGGTGGCTGGGGGGGGAAGGAGAACGGGTGACACATTGGGGGTCTGCAAAGAAACGGTGCAGATGGAAGAAAGAAACCGGAATGAAAAATGAGGCGGGATGACAAGGAGTGTGGGCAGAGAGGGGCTCTCTGCTACATCTGACCTGGGAAACAATTTTGATGAGCTCTTGGGGATGGGAGATTTTAAGTGGCAATATGTGTAGCTGGTGGGGCAAAGAAATGGGACAGGGATGTTCCTACGAGATTCTACATGGCTACTAGAAGCTCTCACATACATGCCATCTTTCTTTCCGTGTTGAATGCTGAAAGCTTTTAAACAAGTTTTCTGCCTTGTAGGGAGATAAAGAGTGTGAACAACTTCTTGTCTTTTAGTCTGCAGGGGTAAATTCCGTTCTCTTCCCAGATTTCACGGTGTACCATACAGAGTATGAACGCAAAGGTCTGGGAACTTTCTTCAAAATTAAGTCACATGTCTGTATATTTTTGAATAGCAGCATTGACTGCTTCCTTTCCCCTTCAAATGAATGCACAAATTGTTGGTGGGGGGGAATTTTTCCAAACTGGGAACACTGACGGGCCGAGTGCCAATTTTTTGCCTACTTATAGAGATATCAATCTATGCTGATGCTCCTTTCTCTCAGCTAGAGATCTCCAGACTGTGGTTTTAGTAACATTACCAATGGGAGAACTGTTTTACATGGTATTTGTAGGCCAGAAGAAGAAAAATACAAATGATGAGAATTATAAGTGAAGACACCACAAATGAGGGAATTGCAAAGAGTAATCATGGATCGTTGGGGGGGGGAAATAGCAGCTTTGCCCAACGCGCTTGCTGCATGTTACATTGTGCACCCCGCAGTATCTTGAAAATCATTGCCGAAATCACAGGAAATGTTGGTTCAGAATGAGGAAGAGCTGTGTCTCCTGATAAACCCTTCTCCTCGGAAGCTGCACGGCCAAAGCCCGTCAGTCTCCTGAACCTTTCTCAGACTTGATGAGAATACAGTCTGAAAAGGAGAATTTCTCTAATAAACCAAACACATATTTTAACAGCTTTAGCAATATCAGACCCATCAGTTGGAAAATCACTGAAGGATGCTGACCAGAGAGAGGATGTCTGCAGGGTACTGGGGAGCAGCGCAGAGCCGGGCAGCCCAAAGCAGCTCATGGCTTTGGGAGGGGGCTGTGTTAGTTTGGGTGAAGAACAAGGCAGACCTGTCATATAGGGATTAAGACTGCCAATACTGCTGGATGTTAATCTGCGTCTCTAGGAAGCAGTTATAACAAGGCATGAAAGTTTCATTCTGTTTGAAAAAAAGGAGAACCACAACAAAAAACAAGTTGGTAAATGGAGTATTATCTTCAAGGGAACAAACATGTAGTTATTGATACAGATGCAGTTGTTTGCTTTATTCTGGGTATAACTTGCATTAAATGAATCTTGAAAGCAAGGCCAGTTTCAGGTGATAGAAAACCAAGCTGTATGTTCCCAGTGATCCCTAAACCTGATTTTGTGGCTGTACCCCCAGTGGAACCTGACTTTACCCCCTAGAGTGTGTCTGGGACTCGCTCACAGGCCATCGCCCGTGGCAGAGCGGCAGTGCTGGAGAAACCCTACCTGGTGAGAGTCGCAGTAGGGTCATGCCCATCAATGCAAACACTAGATTAAAGTTCACGTTCTGTCACCCATTTGATGTCTGACAAATGTCCTTTCCGTGTCTTGTTTTTCACTTTGCTAAATGGGATAATCGTTCTTGCTCTCCTCCCTATAGCAGTTTGACAGCCATGGCTGGAAAATACCCAACAGAGCTATACAGAAATCTAGCTATACAGAGTAACTATACAGAAATCAAAATCCGCATGACCACAGTAGTCACTTCATCTCTAATTTCACCTATTCTGCATTTTGGGTTTGATTTAATTTTCTTTATGGCAATCAAACTGCCATATTGGTATAACAGGATTCACCTTTAAGCATCATGTTTGTTTTGGGGCATGCTTACGTATTAGTATCCTGCTTGGGCACAGGGGAGGTGTTGTTCCTTCACCCTGAAAAATAAACTCTAGAAAAAAAATAATTATAAGCACAAATGACACCTATTATAAATAGAAGAAAGCTTTGTATGACTCAGCAAAAGTGTGCAGGTCCCAATTAGCCCAAGTGTAATGAGAAATTGCCCCCATTTGAACACCAAAACCAAACTTTGCATTGCGCAGGGGAGGGATGAAAGACAGAAATTAAAGCTTCACGGTCTGAGGAAAAGAAAAGCAGCTTCCTCTCCTCCCGTGAGCTGTACGCGCCGGCCCTACTGAAGCTGCGGTATCTCCAGTGAAGCAGCATTTGCCTAGGACGTACATTTGCATACCAGATCTCAGCTCTTTAGAACTAGCGCTATAATTAAAACAGAGCTGAAAGCTCACAAGCCGTACCTTTCGAACAGCAGAAGAGAATATCACATTTTTACACCTGGAGAAATGGAAGCAAAGGCGTTACAGAGAGACGAGTCCTGCTGCTTTACCCCCTTGCACCAAAACGGGCACCGTTTCTTCGCTCGTGCAAACACAGCTCACCCGAAGCAGCCCCGAACCCGCACAGGCTCGGGATGCAAATGGAGCTCAGCGGTGGGGTTTCTTTCTACGTTGTTTTCAATTGTTTGTTTGTTGGTTGCTTTTTTTTTTTGCCCAAAGCACTGTTAGCAAGCCTACTCCTCTGTCAAGCTATCCCAGCCATCTGCCAATGTGGGCTCAAAAGAACATTCTTCAGGGCCTTATCCAATTTGTTGTATCTGATTCATTAAAGTAATTACTCTTGCTATTAAGTCATTGCTTGGAGTTTGGCAGCTGCTTGATAATCTGGGACCGAAATTTCTAAACCGAGATAAAATTCTTGCTTGGCTTTATTTTCTCGAATCTCGCATCACCTGAAATGAGCAGGGGTCCTGGGTGCCAGCAGCTCCGGCAGCTGTGACCAAGGAAAAGGACATGTGGGAGAACCTCTTTTCTGGCTTATCTGGTCTGCTGGAGTTAGTGTTGCTGCACTGATAAAACAGGAGTGGTGTGATTTTAGCTGCGAGCTGTCTGATGGCACCAGAATTATTTGGCATCGGTTGCCAACAGCATCCTCAAGTGTCTTCATTTAGTGAGGTCAAAGCTCTGGGGAAATGCCAGGAATGACATTTACTATGGCATTTCTAAACGGGAAGGCCCCTGTCACCCTAACACCACAGCAGGTAAGGAGACAGGACAGGGCTGAGGAAGTTTCTCACCCTCTGGATTGTGAAGGGGAACATCCTGATGGTCAGTGCTGATACACAGCCCCCCGTGAGCATGGGAACAGAGCCCCGCTCCCGAAATCCACCTCCTCGCGGCACCAAAACCCCAACCTGAAGAAAACAAGCAAGGCCAAACAGGAGCATTTACCAAGTCCAGAATGGGACCCTCCACCCCCAGGGTCTTTGAAGCCCAGGAGGGACCAGCCCCGTCACTCACAGGAGCCAGGCAGGCACAGGACACCTCTGATCCCGGCACCACCCGAATCCCCCCGTGCCGAGATCTCCTCGCCCACCATCCCACCCCACCCCATCCCATCCCTCCTGCTTCTGTTCCCTCGGGCACCCCGCGCCTGCTGCGGTTACGATGGAGCGTGGCAGAGACTTAACTCTGTGTTTCAAGATTATCTGCTCTTAGTTTCCTAATCCTGCAGAAGCCAATCTGGAAAACGAGGCGGCATTAAACATTTGCTTCTGCAAATAATGGAAGCACAGCTGGCTCTCAAATGTTGATTTTATTGCACCTTTCTTCACAATGTTTATGAGCTTTTTCCTGCTTATAAAGCCACGTAAAGTCTGAAGGAAGCGTCTTAGTGCTACAAACTCTCATGCTGAGAACTTACTCTGAAAAGTGCCAACAGTCCCGGCTCGCGAACACCCATCACTTCTGTACCCGGCGAAATAAATTACCATAAACTTCCTACTCTCTCTCACCTCTAGATCCTTGTCGTTGGCATTCAAACCCATCGCATCCTCCTCTGCCTAATGTACCTCCCACCTCCATCTCTATCCGCATCCTCACAAGGCCAGTCCTGAGCCTGGGCCCACCTGGAATGCTGCTCTGCTGCTGGACACCCGCCACCCCGTTTGACCAGACCCTTTCCTGGACATTTTCCAGGGGGTGACAAAACCCCCTCTGCCTTTTGTTATAGTTTGAGAAACCCATAACAATTTGTTGTCGTTTAGACAATTATTCTATCATCTGATGACTCCTCCCCACCGGGAAAGGGGATTCAGGGAAAAACAAGGAAACACAAGTGTTGAAATATTGATTTAATAGGGTAAGACTAAATAATTAATGATAACACTAAAGAACCAGTATTGATCCCGATACCAGTATAGGATATACAAGGGTTGTACCCATCCCGTTCTGTCACAGGAAGCTGCGGGGCAGGGAGCAGAGGGCACAGCCCATGTGGGACACTGCCAGCGCTGCGGCTGCGGGAGGGACGGGCTCAGGGTCCGGCACCGGGACAAGGAGCTCTCTGGATCACCGCCATGAGCGGGGAGAGCACCACGCAGCAAACTCCCTACTTCACAGGGACTGCGCCCTTCATGGCACGAACCACCCCGCGGGCAGCCTGGGGCGAGTGCCCGCGTCCCGCTGCTCCTCATCCCCGCCCCTGGCCAGGCTCCAAAACACCCAGACCTCGAATCCCGCATCGCCTAGCTGGCTGTA